>JBBJLR010000037.1:2035793-2060251 GCA_037577145.1 Brachypetersius gabonensis
CACACACACACACACACACACACACACACACACACACACACACACACACACACACACACACACACACCCAGAGAGGGGATCCACTGCAATGGAAGCTGGCTCTTTCAGGTCACCCTCAAATAGCACTTTCCGTCTCGTGCCATTAAAATTGGCCACTGCTATCGTCTTACTGCCCAGGTCTGACCAGTAGATGTTCTTGTAGATCCAGTCCACTGCTATCCCCACAGGCATTTGAACATCATCGATGACTTTTGTGTAGCTGTTTATGTCTTCACGTTTGTCCAGGACTGTGCTGTGGAAAGCAAATCACAGCATATAAGCAAATAAATAATAAAAATCAGTAAAATGCTTAAGAAATTAACTTCTAGGGGTTATTCAGCCATACCCTGGTATGAAACCCCACCCTTAGCACCATAACGGTCTGCGACTAGCCTGCTTTGCCCCAAAACAGAGAGGGTCATACCTAAAGATGGCTTTCTGTCCCAGATCTGCCCAAAAGATCCTTTGTTGGGTAAAGTCAGCATCTAGGGCCACTGTGTTGCGCAGCTGTTCAACTATCTGTGTGTACTCACGGCGCTCCAACCCCAGCTTACGGATGTCCCTCCGGTTAGTGAAGATCAGACAGGGCTCTTTGCCTGCAATACAGAACGGAAACAATGGCTGTAAATTCTTAATAACTTTAGTTTTGTAGGATGTTTGTAGGATATTAATAAAAATTAAATCAAGCAAAATGAAATCCCCAAAACATCAGTTTTATATAATTTGGTGATTTCCCTGCTTAATGACTCCTGACCCAAAAAAGCTTCTAGCTTTAATACTCGCTTTAGGGCACGAAACCCCCCAAACTGCGCTGGACTACAAGGTGGAACTGGACAACCCTGCTATGCACCAATTAGACAGCAGACTAACTACAGCAAATGAATAAGCACTGCTGATGCACTGGCTCAGTGCCAAAAGCCTTTAGGCATGCATTGCCAAGGGAACTCCCACACAGAATTCAGAGCAACCTTAAGTGTTCAGTTTAACAATGGCTCTGCTACAGCATTCAGTCACACCTACCTACTGCTTTACACACTCCTGTCGTGGGGTCCATCTGATAGCCGGTGTGACACTCGCACTTGTAGCCTCCTTTAAGGTTGATACAGATCTGACTGCAGATGCCGGGGTTTAAACATTCGTTGATATCTGTGGGAGGGAGAGGGAAAGACAGCTGAAGCATTCATGACATCGAGCAGCTGCAGAACGCTGTACAGCAATAGCATGAATGGCCTTTTACAAAGAAAAACTTGAGTAACAAAGGCTGAGGGAACCTTATTTCATGCAAGAGAAACTGAATGCACTGATGGAAAAACCCTAAATGAGAAAAACTACCACACCAAAGTCACAAGAGACAAAACTTCTCCAAATCCATTTTCAGCTCCACTGAAAGCCAAAGTTAAATCACAATCGTTAGTTCTATTAAGTTAAACGCTCATACACACCTCCGCAGGTTTTGCGATCAATGAGCTGAAGCCCCGGGGTGCAGTCGCACTCGTAGCCGATCACCATGTCGCGGCAGATATGCGAGCAGCCGCCGTTGTTGAGCAGGCACTCGTTCAGATCTGAAATGAAAAGCATGCATGTGTCTCACACAAGCGGAATATCAATACCAACACCTGGCAGGAGGCAGACCAGGAAACACACTGATCAATATTCTAGACATAGGCAGAGAGACTGGATAGAGGGATACTAGCATGTCCTTGAACTGCTCCACAAAAAAACCCAATAAAATTAAAATAATACAAAGTCGATATTTGTTTCTCACAGCTCTGTCCTGTGGGGCCACATCATCAGGATGAAAAACAATGGATACATTCCTAGGCAGGGGTGTGCTACTCTATTTCCACTCAAACATTTGTCCCAGCTCAAACATCTGCCAAATCTGAAAATTTACAGAGGATAGACAGACGTTTGAGCTGGGACAACACCAATCTGGCCCTCCAGGACTGCAACTGGACACCCCAGTCCTAAAATATTACTATCAATTTTATTTATATAGTACTTTTTTACAACCAATGTCAAAGCAGCTTCACAGAATTCAGGTCAGAGCCTCTAGTGAGCAAGCCAAAGGCAACAGAGGTGGATGAAAAAACTAAGAACCAAGACTCAAAAGAGGAACCCATCCTCCTCTGGTTTAAAAAATAAATAACTGTAATCAAATCTGACAAAATATATATCTAACACTGATCCAGGATCAGCATTATGCTTGCTCAGAGCTCCTCTTGTTTCTTCATTATCACAGGCCTGCAAAGCCAAGATGATCCAGAAACAGCAACCCAGTAACTCACTGCATTCTTTAATTGGCTCATCACTCCAGTCAGGACAGTCGCGAGCTTTGTTACACACTTTGCTCATCTCAATACACTCTCCACTCCGACACTTGAACTTGTCAGGACCATTGCACTGCGTCACTACACAAGAGGAGGAGAAACCCATCGTGAATTCCATATTACACATACATTATTAAAAAAAGACAAATTTGCATATACGCACATATATATACAGTCAGGTGCGCTACATGGTGAGTCTATTCGGAGTAGATTACAGAAATAGGCTGGGTGAAGTGTACTGGTTCTAAAGCTCAACCGGCTCGATTCTATAACCTGACATACAATTGACCATTTTTGCCGCAATATTACCTGCCACACTAAAATAGCTATAAAAAGGTTAAGGTAGACCATTAAAGATTTTCGCTTCAGCAGGCTCACAGTTTTTGCAGTTGACTTCGTCCGTGCCGTCAGCGCAGTCTCGGATGCTGTTGCACTGCCGGCTGCCATGGATACAGCTGCCATCGTCACACTTGAACTGGTCAGGGCGGCAAGAGCGAGGAGCTGGAGAACGAACGAAAAACAGTCCTAAGAATGGCCTTGCAAGCTAAATACACAGGAGAGCTGACCTAATAGCATGCGCCACACACAAAATGTAATTCCTTATCCACCTGGCAAGCCATAATAAAGGCACAGGCCTTGGGACCCATCTGAATCTGCTTTAAAGCACAAGTTTCAAGGTAAAGACTGGACTTTATGTAGGAGTACACATTAAATTTGAAGCTTTTTTTGTTAAATTGTCTAACAAACTAGATAATTTAACATTGTCTAGTTTTTTGTCATCTTTGGATAAATTTAGCATCATAATTTACTGGCACCACGACTCAATTCAAACAATGTTCCAATAAAACAATTAAAAAAAATGTTGCAATATTTGTTAGGAAACATTGCAATTAATTTCCTCACTCTGCCTTGACAACATTAAACAGCATATTGGAAGCTATTACAAAAAACACAAATATGGAAAAAGTCAAATGTTGGAATATCTTTCTCATACAGATGCAGTTGAAGTATCAGCAGTTTGAATCTCATTATGGTTTCACTAGGGAACAGCAGAGCTGCAGCTTGCAGCAGCCAATGTACTTTAGGTGGGTTGAAAACATTCAGCACTACATTATACTAAACAGGTATAATGTCCATCTCCCACTTGGTCACACTTATCACGCAAGTCACTTACGGCAGTTCTTCTCATCGCTCCCGTCTTTGCAGTCAGGGTCTCCATCACAGCGCCACTTGCGGTGGATGCACTCTCCAGACCCGCACTGGACCTCGCTGGATGAACACTTGGCTGGTGGCGTGGGGTTCCGGCCACAGCGGAGCGGTGACTCATCTGACTGGTCCTGGCAGTCCACGTCGTCGTCACACACCCAGCTTCCAGGAATACATGTAGCATTACCACACTGGAACTCACTAGGGGCGCAGGAGGAGGGGGCACAGTCCTGTTCGTCACTGCCATCGCCACAGTCATCCTCGCTATTACAGACAAAGTTCCGTGAGATGCAGCGACCGCTTGAGCAGGTGAACTCCAGAGGAGCACAGGTGATGTTACCTGAAAAGAAAGTAGAGAGATGAGGGTGGGCTCAAAGTCTCATCCTACATTAGTGAAAACAAACCCAAATCAATTATTAGTCAAATTGTTAATTAATGTTTGCTACGTCACTGTGATTGCATCATTTTTTTATGAACTGTTAATAACCTAATCACATTAATCAACATTCAGTCGCCCATTGTCTGTTTGCTAGCAAACATTGTTGGGGCTGTGGTTGAAAAAGACTTTACATTCATTCTATACAACTAGAAGGGTCAAGCTGCCAGCATGTGTTGCTGCAATAGATACTGTACAAAGAATAATTAATACTAGTCTTGAAAAGGAACTCATGCAGTTCTCCTGATGTGTTTGGAGCGACATTAAGCGTGAAGGAACTTCCCAAAATCACAGTAAGAAGCGTAATTCGCTTCCAGTTTCCTTGGCACTGGGTGACTCACTGTCTACCACATGTAATAAATGCCTTGATTGCATCACACAACAAACACTCTGGGGTAAGGTGGAGCAAACAGCACTTCCTCCAAAACTGTTACGGGCAGTTCATTCATAACAAGTGCCAAGCAAAATTAGGCTCTGACTCACCACAGTTCATTTCATCCTCTCCGTTGTCACAGTCTTTCTCACCATCGCACTTCCAGAAGACAGGAATACACTGCGTGGAACCCACACCACAGCTGAACTCATTCATACGACAAGTTCGAGTGTCTGAAGAAAGAATAGCAAGTTAGGATTTTAAGATTTACATTTTTTTTTACCCAAGGTATTTAAGTAACAAAGTTGAGAACTCTGCATTTAACATGTTGCATAATTCAGTAACATTTGATCACCAGATTTTAGAAATAAGCCAATCTTAAAGAACTCTTTCTTGGAAAAGGCTGAAACAAGAAGTCAGGAGTCTAGTTTATTTATATAGTCCCTTATCGTACGCAAAGGTCATTGTGTATGCTAATGGTCTATGTAAGGAATAGAATAAAACAGGCTGAATACAAATACTAAAAAGAAAAAGGAATTATCAAAATAAAACACATAGAAAAATGTAAGTATCATCACAGTGGAAGTGTAGATGAGAGCAAGCACACTTAACTTATTCTTAAGGTTAACAGTTTATTCATATTTATCATGCATATTAAATTGGCTGAACGGTCTATTAACAACTGATTCTAATATAAAAAAGGAACATTATGATTAGGTCTGTCAACAATTAAACGCAGAGTGAATAACAGACTAACAATATGCCATTTGTTCATTGTATCTAGCTATTAAATTACCTGCCTAAATGATCCAAATTGGCCATCAAGCTACTTAGCAGTTGACATGCAGTAGCTCTAACTGACCACAGACACAGCTCCAATAAGCACCGCTGCTGCCCTAACGGTGACTGAGCCCCAGTCAGAAATTCGATGAACGTGTTTTCATTCATTTACAAGTTCTTGTTTCAAACCAACTGATGAGAACATCTAATTCACATTCTATTTGATGTGACAAATGAAAAATTGTTAGTCATTGAAGCTCATACTTTTCCACAATAGTTATCATCTCAGATAATTGTTGCACTATTTTCATAGTGGTTGAAAACCACTTACTTTTTGATGAAGCTTAAATATTTACACACAGACAGCCAAGTTTACCAAAGGTCACCTTCTCAGGCCTAAAATCAGAGTCACAGCAATCCCTTAAAAAACTGTTACCCTGCCTTTCAAAGCATTTTGAACTCCTGTACAGTTTTGTCCTGAGGCCCAAGTGCAGGCAGCCGCACACAGTACATTTCCATTTATTACTGAGTAACTTTCCAACAGCTGGTCAAACAAGAATTGATATGGAGGCCTGCCACATCAAGCTGCACGTACCTCGTTTAAAATTACACCACTGACATTGTCAAGCTTTATGCAACCAGTCTGCCAAGTCTACTATGCCAGAAACATAAAAGGTGGCATTTGACTGATTATTTCTAATAGCATTCATACAAACTGACATTTATGCACCACAAAAAAAACCCAAAACTAAGTATTATTCAATTCTAAACTTAGTCAGTCCTGACACTTACAACCAGAAGCACTATACATACCTCATGCATAAATTTCACACGGCCATCTTAAACCACAACAGTTCAAGCCACTGAAAGCCTGCTGCTATAGTTTTTAACTACATCAGGTACCTATGCTCATACATACTATGCTATACAGTGTGGATCCATCAAGAGGCTTGCAGCTGGATCTAGAGTACAGAACATACTGAGGGGTCCAGAAAGGAGTCTAAAGTAACCTGAACTGTTGTACTGATTGATCTGCAGCCATCCCCATAAACGACACAGCTGCTGCGTTTAGGCGAAGGGACATCTGCACCATGACGCATTTGGAAGAGCAGCCTTCAAATGTGCCGACAGCAGATGAGTGACTCAAGGGAGTTGGAGGTATGCAGAACACACACAATTCTAGGTAGCTTTCCTGTCACATTTTTCCTCTTTGTCACACCCTCACCCAGCAGCTGATGCAGAACAAGGAAGCCACTTACACACAAGTGATTTCAGCTATTAACTAATGAAATGTACTCCCACTTGCAGTAACCAGTCCCTGACATCTACTGACCCACTGGCCTTGACAGCATCTCTACCTACAGATTTATTACCAGTTGGGAAAAGAAATGGCTGCAGTGGAGATGAAATGGCTGCAGTGGAGATGAAGTTGATGGGAACAAACATTAAAATACAAGGGTAAACAAGACATCAAAACGTAACAAAATAAAATGTATGAACTATACATATGTTGAGACAGTAAAAATGTATGCAACAGTGTGAGTCACATAAATGCTCACTGGTTTAAAGGCTTTCTAGAACTGGTCTACGTCTGTCATTTCCAAAGGTGAAGCTGCTCATAAACTGGCCTGCATGTTTAGCAGGATGAGTATTTTCCACAGGGGGGCACCATTAGCACTGCTCGTACTGGAGCTGAGCTCGGCAGCAAGGACAGTGTCCAGATTCAATTACATACTGTTATTCAGCATACAAGAATTACTGATGGAAGTCATGAATTACTCCATAGTATTCCCATAATGTAATTAATCTTTATAATGCATCATACATAACTCATGGTCGGAAAATCTAAATACAACTTTCAAGGGCAGGATAAGAATTTTACTTACGGCACACTTCCGTGGTCTCATCAGAGCCATCTTCGCAGTCTGGCTCTCCATCGCAGTGCCATCTCTTGGGGATACACTGGCCATTGCGGCAAACAAAGTCATCCTCTGCACATGTCTTCCTCACTGCAACAGGAAAATTCAGTTAAGACAAGACATTGGGGGAGGGAGGTGTAGAGCGGGTGGCAGTAACAAGTCTCAAGAGTCTACCTTTGAACCAGTTTTCTAAAAAGTACAGATTCAGGGGGAAAAAGGCAGTTCAGCAGATATTCTCAAGAGTGAAACTTGGATGTCCCAGAATATGTCCTCTGCTCTGACCTCTACACAGGCCTGAACAGCTTGATGTGAGGGCTGTTTCCAAGAGCTTCCTACCCTTGCCTGTTTTTCTACTTTGCAATCAACTGTAGTCATTTGACAATTTTACAAATTTTGTTGTGGTCTTGATTCATGCATTTAGAAAAGAGAACTGCAGTTGGCCATGTGTTTTGCTTTATGGTTACAGAGCATCAAGTTCTACTATACATACACAGACCCAAAGTTTTCCAGAGCTTAGATGCGGGGGTCCCAGGAGCACAGATACCTGGGGATCAATGTGATCTCATGAGAATAGTGCTGACACATTAAAGCAATAACCCACAAGAACCCATGTGGGTGAATTCACCATGGATAAAAGGTCATGTTAGGTAGGTTGCCACAGAGCTCAACACCCTACCATCGTTTAATGATTTTATAAAAGTACATTTTGTAAATAAATTCTTTTAGGAATCAACTTAAATTGATAAAGGCGATCCCATGGACTTGTCACAGTTTTCCTGAGGCTTTAAACGTGGCTCAGATAATCATTATATCAGAAACTTGAACATGTAAAGAGCTGTAGTGTGAAGTGGTCTGAAAGGGGCAATTTATTTTAACTAGCCTCCATAAGAAAACACAAACTATTTGTGATAAAGTAAAAAAACAAACAAAAAAAAAAAAACAACAAATAGATCCATTACGATGACAAATAACATAAATGTAAAAACGGGTAATGTGCCTTTGATACCCTGCAGGAACAGGTTAAGAGGGAAAGTGCTCCCCTCTCAGCACAGAGTCCAACCTTATTTTCAGTCACTTCATGTCCACTCAGTATACAAGTGCATACTCCAGGGCAATAGTTCCCTTTGGCTGGAATGGCAAGAAGTGGCAGAGGGGCTCTGAACTAATAATGTACATTAGCATTCTCCTCACAGGACTAAAAGTTTACACTCGCACAATTCACTCAGACTGCACTGGAGGGGACTCTTGAAATGGAAGCACACACAGTGGACACTACAATGAAGAGCACCGAGCTGTACTGGAACCTGGATGACTTCAATGTAACTGTTACACTAACAAATCACAGCCGTTTCATATCTGTGCCAACCCCTCCCTCGCGGTCTTCCTTTCCCCCCACACGACTATGACCCAGTTACCATAGATACAAGGGGAGTTAGATCATTCAGAAGGGGATCTGATGGTTCTCTGATAATGTTGGTCTTGCTGATCTCGCTTGATCTCTTGCAAACAGTAGCAAGCAGCCCTGGCTTTAACACAGCAGTGGTCAATTTGGTCAATAGGTCTTAAAGCAACCCTGGCACAGTGCATTTCCTCAGCATAAGCATTGAACGTTTTGTGCAACGTGTGCACATCACAGCCAAGTCCCTGGAGAACCGCATCAGTACATTAAACTAGCACAAGACTGCAGCCCAAGCCATACAGTCGCTCATGTAAGATTAAATGCTGGACCACAATACCAGGCATGTCGTTAAAGAACGCATGTTTTTACGTTTAAGTGGAAAGGTGCAGCCAACATAATACTGAAGGTTCAGACCAATCTAAATTCACTGTTTTGGGTGTATTCTGTCTACAGTAGTGGAGCCCTGCACCCATTTACACAAGTTATAAGGACTGGTTTAGTCCAAAGTGCTTTATGAGGTTAATCAAAAAAGAAATCATTTACACAACAGTCTTAACACATCATACTAAAAAACAGCTTGGTTAAGGGATGAAGAGGGGTTGGAAATAAAAAGACAAAAAGGTGACTTTTGTCATGTTACATGGGTTCACACTAGGGCTGCACAATATATCACAAATTTACAGTCATCGCAATACCAACATGCGCAATATCCATATCGTGAAAAACTGACTGAACTGCAATAAATGGTGTTTTTCCAAAAAGAGGGCCAAAAGATCACTGGGCAGTTTCTTAATCTGTGCTTCTGTTATAGATTGTTTCTTTTGCTATTATTTTCTGGCTAAGAACTTCACTTTAAATTATGTTTACATTTAAGATTGAATATTATTTTAAAAAGATTTTTAAAAAAGATTTTTTTCAACAATGTTCAATGGTTCAAATGTTTTATGGGAGGCATTATAATGTTCTGTTTCAGTAAATAAAAAAAAAACATGTTGGAATAGAAATATTACATAAATTTTTTTTTCTGCCAACACACTGTTAGTACCAGTATTACAACCAAGTCTCAAAGCTAATGTCAGACTTATCCCTATGCCCTCAAACAACGCCATACCCTCGCCAAGGCCCTTTTATTGGAATTTTACAGATCGCACAGTCCTACCAAAAATACACTATTGATGTACTAAATGTAAATAAAAAATTAGTTTAATTCAACTGATATTTGCTGTATTGCTTGTATGTCAAAATCAAATTTTCAATGAAGGAGCACTCCATTTATTTTAGAGAATATATTTACACTTTAAATTTCACTAGGTTCAACTAACCCAGAATTATATAAATCACTTGTTTAGCAACAATTGTCCAAATTCTATCTACCTTTCTATCTAACCTCACCTTTAGGATTAGTCATAACATTTGCACTTATGCTGCTTTGTTCATAAGTGGCTGGAAACAAAGTTAGTTGTTTCTAGCTGCTTGTAAAAGTTGCTTGTATTTAAGGGAGCTTGCTTGAAAATTAAGGGGAAAAAAGTTAAGTGGTGTCCGACCACCTCTATCTATTTAACAATCTTTATTACACATGTATACAGAGTAACTCACCACACGTGTTCTCGTCACTCCCATCTGAGCAGTCTTCGTCCCCGTCACACTTCCACACGGACGGGATGCAGCGGCCGTTCCCACACTGGAATTGAGAAGGCTCACATTCCGGCCGCGGGCCTGAGATGACAAGGGTAAAATAAGAAAAGTAGATGACGTGCTGTTCCAGTTGCTCAATATGAGGGGCCAAAATATCTGTACATGTCTGTCTTCTGAAGGTCTGAAATGTCGAGCCTTAATTTAAAAAATATATATATACACCTGTACATTTTTTAAAATGCCTACCCTAGTGCTAGACTTACAAAACATTACAAACTGTTTACTGGGTGCTACATGCCATCTTCACACACCAGTCACAGAAAACTCTTTAAAGCAACAGAAGCCAGAAGGGTCACGTGATTTATAGCAGTGGTGACAAACCTTAATTCCAGAGCTCTACCCAAATCCTACACTTCAGCCCAGACAGGTCTACAATGATCGGATGACGAGTTGATTAGTCATCAACAAGTCTGATTACAGAAAGACTATTAACTGTTTACGGAACACTTTACCACTACAACCGCTTCGGGCCTCTGCACTATAAAGCAATGGCAAGTTTTTTTAATAGAACATTGCCATGCTCTAGTAAGCTCAAAGTGCATTAGAGAACTAAAGCACTCGATTAAATCAAATAATTGAACAAGGATAGTCATGAAGAGCAAAATAATTAAGAATAAAGTGCTGAAAGGAACTACTTAGACATAATAGTCACAAAAGAAAGCTTGTGGCTCAGATGAAAAAGCAATGCTTAAAAGGGAGGCATTAATTGATCATATAAATGTTAGCTGCACTCCCAATTCCAGAGTCTAGAAGCTTGAGCAAACATGTGTATGATTATAACAGCAGGAAGGCGAGTCTTCAGGTGCCTTGATATTTTAAACAGCACAGCTACGCCTGAAAATGCCCAAGTGCCGAGCAACACCTGAAGTCTGTATTCAGAAGCTCTAGCCTGCTCTATGATTAGAAGGAGCCAGCAGTGCACTTGCATAGATGCTCGAGGGCATAGCTCAGGTCAGTGACTCGCATTAAAGTGGAATTCCTGCAGATGTAAACATTCAAGGTGTTTTGATGTATAATTGTTTATTACAGAGATACATATTGACTGATTAGCATTGTCCAGTGAACCTACATGTCTGAGGGGAAGAAGGAGGGGAAAAAAAACAAAACATTTTAGGCCAATAGCTTCAAGAAAAGCAACATTCATAACCAATGCATATTACAGCCTATGCATTAAACTTTTCAGACACTTGGTTCGTATCAGCAGTAGTCTGAACTCTAATTTTTCTAGAATGTAACATTCTAAATCAAAATGACTGATGTATCTTAGTGAATACACATTATCCATTTAATCTAGAATTCTTTTAATCAGTTGACCTCCCCTTTAACAGGTTCATACTCCATTCACTCAGACTGACTCACCTTCCTAATTACCCACAGATCATTACACCTCCACTACGGGTGTCACAACTGTACATTATGCTGAGTCAAGGGTAAATTCTAGAATAAGACAAGGCGGCTACTAGGAGACACACGCTACCCGCAAGGTCAGGCTATTCGCAAATACAGCTCCAAGGTTACTTGATGAGAGGCATGTTATTTTGATATACACTACTTGACCTTAACAAAGCCTCCTCAAAAGAGAATGAAATAAAATATATAAAAATGAAAAGTAATTGAGGACCTCACAAGTATTCTTTTAAATGGGTAAACTGGCAGCTTTGGCCATGAATGAGTATGCATTAAGTTTCCACAATGGAAGCTATAAGGCCAGCACAGCTGTAAGGGGCAGACAACAAAACTTGACATGGTCATTTTATTCAAGACAAGCAGTCTCCGTACAAATGACTCACTATGCATTACAAAACAGCAGAAGCCCACCGCTGGCCAGACAACATGGCCTGCATTCATTCCACACTCGTGACCCCACGTCCGCTCTTTTGGAACAATGTGTGGCCCTGCGCGGGCGCCCACTTCAGCAGCACTCCTTACGCCATGTGACGTGCTGTTCAGTCCAATCAGGCTATGCAGAGGGCAGCCTAAGATCAGTCTCAGGCAGAAAGCGGGCTGCTGTCACTGCCAATCAAAGCTAACCGTCTCCTGCACCCTCTCCAACAAGCAGATGGAGGGATCCAATACTGAACTGTTAATCTAGAATTTACTTTACATCCAAGAGGTATATTTTAATGTTTTAAAATGTTAACATCTGCAACAAAGCTTTACACAATGATTGTTTCACCACTATCTTTTCACAAATCTTCTCTTAGTGACAAGAATATTCCCAGCACTGGAACATCAGCACTGCAAATTTCAGCACATTCCATCTCTGATGATCCCAGCAAGGGCCTGATAATTAATCGATAACAGGAACCAGATGATCAGCGTGGTGCAAATCGTGAGAGAGCATCACCACACACAAGACACTAAGGTTGTCAAATAAAAATAGATTCTCAGATACTAGTATCGTGTTCGATATCAATTCTCACTGGTATTGATACTTAAATGCCAGTTTTGCATCTGCCGGTCCACAGAAATCTGCAATTTTCAACAAGCATTGCAGTGGGCAGCCCCTCCCCCACTACCTGTAGGACCCGGTGTTTACAGGACACCCCCATAACTCAGCCGGGGAACAACCAAGTGCCGCAAAATTTCACACGGACCCTTTAGCTAGTGTTGCGTTCTCAACAATAATTATGACTAATATCGTCGTCACGTGACAAAAATGGGACGAGGCGCAACATAAATGCTGGTCATGTGACTATAACCATAACGAAATAGATCATGTAATGTTGTTGGCGAATAAGAAAGGGACTAAATGTGGTTCACAAAATAAGAACTGCTAAAATGTCTTCATTTTCGTTGATGAAAACGAGACGTTATGTCCTGTATGATAGAGAGGGGAGACAAAAGTATTGGGACACTCAACCTTAGTGTTACGTCCCTAGAATGTCCAGAAGTATTGGGACACATTGCCAATATAGTGCCAGGGAGAGAGAAATGACACACAGCATCTTGATATGATAGACAGATAAATTTAGGTGCATGTACTTCCAAATTCTAAAATGTTTGGTTGGCAAAATAAATGTCGTAAATTCAAATCAGTGTCTTCCGTCTCTGGAACGGATGTACAGTATTCTTGAGTCTACAAGGTAACCATATAATAAGATAACCATGTTTGAATTGTTAAATAGTTTTGACTAAAGGAATATTTAGATTTTGTCTGTTCTACTGTCTACTATACTTATACTATATTGACTTGGTTAAATAGAATTGCATTACTATAAAAAGAGACTAAAATACAACATTAATTGACTAAAGCTGGACAAAAATTGTTGGATAATTAACTAAAATAAGACTAAAATGCTCAGATTTTTAGTCAACTGAAACTTGACTAGACAAATAATACATTTAATTTACAAAAGCGCTTTGCAAAATGCCCAAAGACGCTGTACAATTTTGTGTACAAAAAAACGGGACACTGTCTACCCACACTAATTTTTTATTAAAACGTTCCTGTGTTCGTTTCTTCCCCTGTAGTACTGAAGATAGTATTGAGTATCGGGTACCACCCTTAGTATCTGTATAGAGTTTAAAATTTCAGTATCTGGACAAGCCTATAAGGCACACAATAGCCATACGAATCAGCCTGTGAACACCCATCTATCCAAAAGCTTTGGGAGCCTACTGAACATCACAGCAGCAGAATGGGAACTAGGAAAACGTATGTAAATTAGGTCAACTGTGCTGCAACTAACTTGCATAACACTTTCTTTATGGTTCCACATTAACAGTTCTAATTGGGGCATGATTCTGACCATCAGCAATACAATTTCCAATAATGCAAATTCAGCTACACAGATCTGGTGATCATCAAAGGGAATGAGGCTCCTGTCCTGCAGGACCAGCAGCTTCCCTCATTTAACACACCTGATTCTGCTCAGCAGCTCATTCCCAGAAGACCCATGATGAGCTGAGCTAGGTGTGTTAGCAGGGTACACACTAACCCCTGCAGGCGTGTGGCAGTCATGGGGTCTTGAGTGAGATCACCAGTGGCCAGAAAACACCTGAAAGCATGATCCGCACCCATCCTCGTCCTCGGGGCCTGCACTGTTGTATAGCGCAGTGTCTTGCCCACCATGTCCAAGAACAAATATAACATGCAGTGACGTCTGGGTGCTTCACTCTATACAATTAGATAAAATCAAACCCCTTCAGTCCACACACAGATACAGCAGAGCTGCACGGCTGCGTGTCTCTGGCAGAGGCCTATCATTTAACGCCTTATACAACGAGCAATAAAAGAGGCAGTCAGGCACACACAGCCCTCTGTAGCATAGGTCACAGCCACCGAATAAAAACGCAGCGACGTTGCATCATTCTGCAAAGCAATTACAGCACGAAACGACTATTAATCAACGCCAGCAGCCCCGAGAAGGACGCCGCGCAGCTCCCACACCTCCCTCGCCTCCACCCACCTCCCGCAGGGCTGCCCAGCTGGAGCCAACTGGGCAGGAGAAGAAGGGACAGGACGGACGGGAGCATGGTTCACTCTTCAGCCCCAATCAATCTCTGCTCTGTGGCCTCGCTAGTCCTTCTCCTCCCCCTTAGCAGAGAGGCCGCTCGGTACACAAACAGAAAGCAGAAGCGTCTTTTTTCTCTTTCTTCTCTTTAACGCGCTTCTTCACACCAGGTCTGGCGGCGAGCACCTCGCGGAACCGCCTCTTCCATGTCCTCCTCCTCCTCTTCTATGTCGCTTTTTTCTTTCCTTTTTTTAATACTGAATGATGGCGAGAGCGAATGAATGTGCAGCTAATCACCGCGCCAGCCGTGCGCGCGCGCCTGCGTGTGCGTGAGCTTGCGCGCGTGTTCTCTCGCTCTCTCTCGCTCTCTTTCTCTCTCTCGTTTTCTCTCTCTGTGTCTCTCTCCAGTATGTCGTTAGACGCTGCTGTTAACCCTTTGTCCGCCGCAGACTCCTGATGCTTGGAGTGTATGCACAGAACAGCCTCGCTACTGAAGCAAGTGTTGTCACTCTGATATTAAATAAGCCCATGCCGACAAAAACATGTATACTGTTTATATAATTGATCAATTAAATACATATGAATAAAACAAATAATTGTTCGAGCTTTTGTCGTGGCAATATATACTTTAATGCATTTTAGTGCTAAAGAAAATATTATTTTTATTAACGTAATTTGAGCTACATTTGAAAGTCAACATTGAAAGTAGTCAAATGAGAATTTTTCTCCTGCTCCTCGCTATTGATTGGCTGCTGCCCTGTGACGCATCTAATTTTCGTTTTGTTGATCTTAAAGACCTGTATTTGTATTCCAGTGAATTAAATTGAAGTATTAGTGTGTTTACTCTGCTTATACAAAGAAAACAAAGCGCATACAAAAGAAAACCGCTTGCATGAATTACAGAACAGTCTGTACAGTACAGGGATAACATCGGAATTTTACTTCTAGCACTGCAGGAGCCATTTTTTTTAACCACACTTCAAATTCATGGTTTTTCACTATACCTGATATATATACGTGTATATATATAAACATTTGTGAAAGAATAGGTTGGTCACAGGAGCTCAGTGAATTCCAGTGTGGGACCTGTGCAGTGTGCAACAAGTCCAGTCGTGAAATTTCCTAAAAATAATCCTAATAAATATTCCTCGCTACTAAATATAGTCAATTGTCAGTGGTATTATAACAAAGTGGAAGCGATTGGGAATAACAGCAACTGGTAAACTGATGGAGCATGGTCAGCGGATGCTGAGGCACATAGTGCACTGAGGTCACTGACTTTCTGCAGAGTCAATCGCTACAGACTTCCAAACTTCATGCGACCTTCAGATAAGCTCAAGAACAGCGTAGAGAGCTTCATGGAATGGGTTTCCATTGCCGAGCAGCTGCATCCAAGCCATACATCACCAAGTGCAATTCAAAGATGCAGATGCAGTGGTGTAAAGTACAAAGCCACTGGACTCTAGAGCAGTGGAGGGCGTTCTCTGGAGTGATGAATCACGCTTCTCCATCTGTCAATCTGATGGACGAATCTGGGTTTGGCAGTTGCCAGGAGAGCGGTATTTGTCGGACTGCCATGTGCCAAGTGTGAAGTTTGGTGGAGGGGGGATTATGGTGTGGGGTTGATTTTTAGGAGTTGGGTTTGGCCCCTTAGTTCCAGTGAAAGGATATCTAAATGCATCAGCACACCAAGAGATTTTGGACAATTTCATGCTCCCAACTTTGTGGAAACGGTTTGGGGATGGTCCCTTCCTGTTCCAACAAGACTGTGCACCAGTGCACAAAGCCAGGTCCGTAAAGACATGGATGAGCGAGTTTGGTGTGCAAGAACTTGACTGGCCTGCACAAAGTCCTGACCGTCAGCAGTCTGCGGCGGGCAAAGGGTTAACGACAGCATCTGACATACTGGAGAGACCTCACAAATGTGCTTCTGTAAGAAAGGTAAAACAGGTAAAATGAATGACATAACTAGGTCACAGGAATGCATGAGTCTGACGCCGCTCCACCTGGCATGTTTTTGTTAGATTTTTTTAAAAAATGTATAATTTAATGTATATATTCATCAGACCAATACATAGTATTGTTTAATCAATATATTTTATTATTATTTTTGCTATTTTCTCTTGTGGCAAAACATTACATTTACGGCATTTAGCAGACGCTTTTATCCAAAGCCACTTCCATTCTCTAACTACAGGGGACAGTCTCCCTGGAGTAACTTAGGGTTAAGGGTCTTGCTCAGGGACCCAGTGGTGGTGCTGAAGGTAGGATTCGAACCCATGACCTCTTGGTCCGGAGGCAAGTATCCTACCCACTGAACTACCTCCACCCCATAAACACCATCTGACTTTGCTACTATGGCAAAAACAAAGCAGACCGCTGGCAAATCCACTGCTGGTAAGGCGTCCAGGAAGCCGCTGGCCACGAAGTCTGCTCGCAAGAGTGCTCGGGCCTCTGGTGCCATGAAGAGATCCGCAGTTACCAAATATCTACGGAGCTGCTGATCTGCAAGCTGCCCTTCCAGTGCCTGGTGTGTGAGATCACTCAGGATTTCAAGACCAAACTTTGCTTCCAGAGCTCTGCCATCATGGCCCTGCAGGAAGCCAGTGAGGCAAGACTTGGTGGGTCTGTTCGTGGACGTGAACCTGTGCACCATCAATGCCAAGGGAGTCATCATCATACATAAAGATATTCAGCTGGCCCACCGTAACCACGGAGAGTGCACATAAAATAACTACGTTTAAGGTTCCCAACGTGGAACGCCCACCCTGAATATCAGAGGATAACACAATTTATAAATTAATTTAATGTATTTATTATTAAATTTTTATTTCTTAATAAGTTCTTTAAAGTGACCTTGAGTGCGGTGAATTATTATTATTATTATTATTATTATTATTATTATTATTATTATTATTATTATTATTATAATCATACAAATGTTACAAAGAAATAATGGGCCCCAAAGTAATTAAAATAAAACTGGATATATAAAGCAAGCAGTGAGCAGTGACAGGAAGGGAAAATCAATGCAATGACTGAAATTATAGAGTAGCAGTGGGCAGAGGTGTGCACAGACTTATAGGTGAGGCCTACAATGTCCAGGACATGTGGTAATTGTAGGTCGATCTTCAGTCCACAGCCTAGGCAGCAATAAGTCATGGGCCCTGGGCTGGAAAAACAGCTGTGGATATCAGAGGATATGTTGAGTAATCATCACAAATTTGCTTTTAACTAATGAAGGATTGATTAAATGAATGAACAAATGGATGGTTAGATGGATGGAGACTTATCTGTTTCAAAATCACTTCATTAGCAGGACAATAAACAGGAGGTCAATAAACAAACAAATGCAAATTAGGGAAAGTATTAAAGCTAGGTGAGCAATTAGTGCAAGTAAACATCAGGGAGAAAAACAATTAAAATAACTTGCACTTCAGGTGTCATTCGATCTCTTTGTTAATAGCTGACTTTATTGATTTTTTTTTAATACAGAAGTTGTTGGATTGTTTTCTCAATGGGTTCTAAAAGGATGAGTGTGTTTTTGGAGGCTGTTGGCACTAGAGCCTGCAGACACCCAGCATGCTCTATTAATTCATTCAAAAGGCTGATGTCTCTCCTCTGTGTATATTCTCATCTGCAGTACTTCATATTTGCCATCTCAGATTTGATTAGGGCTTTGAGGAGCACCACGCTAATCCTGAGCACCTGATGTTATGATAGAAGCACGATAGTACTGGCTTTAACCTGAATACTAATGCTTGCAGGGCCTTGGTGGAATGTTCCACAGTCTTAGGGCTGCTTTTCCGACACTAAAAAAGATGTCCAGTCCCTGATTATTTATGAGCCTCCATTATAATGACTTATTTAGTAGCATTACGAAGCTAATTCTACTGCACTTTAAGGCTTTGTTGACATCTTGGCAGCTTTGGCTGCGACAAAAAGCCCTAAACCAACTTAAAATAGCAGTCTACAATTAAATGGCAACTTTTTCAGCAGTTTTCCAAAAATGCCTTTTTTAAAAACCAACTAAATTAATCCAGAAATCTCTTTCACAGGATCCCAAAGGGCATTTAATTCATATTCTTCCTCCAAAAAAGGTCTCTTTGTGGGAAGAAAGTCCAGTAATAAAAAACTAAATAAAAAAACGTTTGCTACTTTGAGCAACTCCCATTCCTTTCAACATTCAAACCAAGTTTTAATTCAATATTCTGCCCTAAAAACTTTCATTTTTGAATAGTTCCCCAAATATTACATTACATTCAGTTGCCAGCAGTGGCGGCTCCTGGTCAATATTTTTGGTGAAACAAACCATCCTTCATCCACGGCGCGTTCCACGAAACAAACTCAGAATATCGCGGTGCCCCTGGGCAGCTTGATTTTCTTGCCCTAAGTACCTCACCTCCATGTTCTGCTTTTGCTGCCTCACATTTTGATGTACCTCACATTTCATCTTCCTCCTTCCTGCTCTTCCCTCAATCTCCTCATAGTTAGTGTTAACACTACAAAATATGAAAAGTATTTTATTGTGCATATCTTACAAACACGTAATAGTAATGTCAATTTCAACAGTACATATTTAACAATATTTCTAACCTCTAACCATCTAACCTCTATCTCACCTTTTAAATTAATTCTACCCTCCTGGTCTTCTTGGTGAAGTTGTTAATCACTCTGTCATACCAGCAGGGATTTTTTTCCAAGAATTTCACCAGTGCCCAACTTGGCTGTGTGGTAGGTTGAGCTAACAAGCAAATGCCCTTCCTTCTGTGTAATGCCCTTCCTTCTGTGTGCTCATAGACAAATAATAAAATATAAAATAAAATAAATATTATTAATAAATACTAGTAAATAATATGTCACGTGTTTTGTTATGTATGAAGCTTCAGTCTCACACTCAGGGTCAGTGCTCAGTACATAAAATAGAACGAAGTGAAAACAAAGGCGGTGATTGCCCACAGTGTTATGTCGGTCATTTTGAAGTGGAGAACTACCCGACCACAGTAGGCAGTCACTTGTTTCATGGGTGGAACTTATTTGTCATTACAGCTCATTACATTAAAACCTCGAAAATGCACGAGCCGTCGGGGTCTGAGAAGATTTACATTGAAATTAATGGGGACGCTAGTGAAACATGTTTCACTGCAATTCTCTGTTTCACCGCGGTTGGGGTGGCGCTGTTTCACGTTTTTGACCAGAGGCGCATACAACTGTAACGCTATTGAGGAGCTGAAATTAGGAAAGCAAACTTATTTTTATGAGCATTGTTTGTTCCACAACAATAAAAAAGTGATAGTTGTGATTTTATTTGTAGCATTTTTCTTTGTAGTCTTATAGAAACCGCCACTGTTTGGCAGACGCTGTCATCCAAAGCGACTTACAATAGAAGGAAACACTCAAGTTTCAGAACATGTGTGTAGGAATGACAGAGCCAGTTAATGTTCTTTCAAGTGTGTTAACCCTCTTTTCTTGACCAGTTTGCTCCTGATGTACTTTTCAAACTGAAAATAAATATGACTCACAAATGTATTAATACACTGGATTATATTCACTGTATTGCCTGATTTTAGCTACGAGGCAAATATTACTAACAAGCACTTAAAGTCAGTAGTCACCATAAATACATCTCCAAAATGTCCCTCAACCCACTCAAATCACATTTTTTCACAACTTTTCACAGAGGTAACAAAGACTTCTCAGTGTGGTTTGGGAGAGAGTTACTAAGTAAGTATATTTTCACGAACTGTCTCAGGATTAGGAGTTCTGATCTAAAATGAGTTTTTGTGACAAGGGTAATCATACAGAGAAATCTAATCCAAGATCAGCTCTGCTTACAACTGCTTATTGTTATCTTAGCTCAAAGTAAGTTGTACAGGTTCCTAAACCACACCCACCACCACAGCACTTTAATGAAAACCTGGCTGTGATTTGAGTGGGTGGAGAGAAGCTTTGAGGATATATTTGGACTATTGACTTCTAGTACCTTAGCTACATTACTTTTAAGTAGTTGTGAAATGGTAAATCAACAGTGGATTTTTTTTGTCTAGACTCTGGGTCTGGGATTTAGAAAACTTGATCCCAGAGGAAATTGCTTATGTAATGATGTGAAGAGGTACAGAGACCAGAACAATATAAAATATGAACTATATAAACGAACAATATAAAAAATAAATCTAAAAAACTAAGTATGCAAATATAAATATAAATTCTTACTTGAGTGTGTAAGATAGTGGGATACCTTTGTCCATTGGATTTTGAATGAGGTTATAATATAAAAGGATATGATGATCAAATCCAAATTTTTAGTAACTTATTCTTTTCAGTAGGTGATTTGTTACATTTTAACACAAACACACACAAACAAACTTACATGAAGGGAGGTTAACAAGAAGAATACATTTTGGTCATTTTGATAGCAGGGGTGGTGATCCTCAATATTGCTTGCTCATTTTAATATTAATTACAGATTTCCACTATATGGGAAAAATCAGTGTTTTGTCAGAACCACTCTTTTTCTTTCGAACACGTGACAGTTCTTTGAAAATACTCCCAGGACTTTTGGTTCAAAAGTTCATAAATATCTCAGAGGGGTCGAAAGACATGAAAACATTACTTCACTCGTCACAGATTCAGTGCTGGTTCCTTTGGGTCTCTGTTGTGTTTCAGGGAGCTGATCCTGAATTAAATACAGAAGTCGGATTTTATTTTTAATAAGCAGGTCAAAAGTGTTGCTGAGAGCAAACTCACTGCTAGAACTGAGCAAATGCCCCCTTCTAGATAAACAGCAAATCATGTGCTTGCGTCATACAGTGAAATCCTTTCCTCTTTCCAAACAACTATAACACTCTCAAGGAAGAGCAGCATCATTTAACAACAGTACAAAGAGAGGTTTTATTTACACATGTGCAATTTTACAATTCTGGGTTAAAAAGCTACAAACTAATTCACATTTATATAATATACAGTATACACAAAAAATGAGGGATTATGTAACACTTGTCCAGCTTGTCCAGCTTTTGCATTTTGTGGGAAAGGTCTCATTGGTCAGACTTTACCATGTAGTCTTGAAGAAAGAAATTTCAGCTTCGATTTAGAATACAATGATTTTTATCATGAGCTACATTATTCATTTCAAATCTGTACAAAAGTGCATACCGTGTAGGTCCTTCACACTGTTTTCCGTATTTTAAAGCTTGCTTGTGGATAATATATAGGTACGTGGAATTCTACAGAATTCTTTGACTGAGAAATATGCAACATTAAAGACGTATGTTATCATATTTGAAATGCGATCAAATCTCAGGGCAAAATTTCATCAAGATCCTGATAAATAGATAATTACAGTGTATTATTCATGTTCTTTCAGCTCCCCGCAAAAACTGAATAAAACATCTTAAAATATCTTTGGCTGTCTCACTTGTAGTATTTTGATCTAGACTGTGTGGGTCAGCTGGTTTCCCAGACATGAATTGAGCCTAGCCTGGATGTAGGACTTTGGATAGTGATTTTCCTTTGGAAGAAAAATACAATCCATGACTGGGCTTAATCCCAGCCCTGTAGTACTGAGAAAGAACAACAGCAATTGTTAATAACACATGATCTTTTGATCAGAAATGTAATTCAATTCAGTTTAGACCCTCAGGGCGCCTAATAAAGGTGTCCTATGAGAAATGATAATGTGTTTTATCCTGAACTACCCTGAACCCTGTGTTGTACCTGGGGTGAGCAACAGTCATGATACTTGACAACATGATGTATCACGATATTTAAGTAAACCCAAAAGAGTACAACTATTGTTCTTGAACATTCATACTGTCCAGAACTACATCACATTAAACAGGGCTTAATCATGCTCCTGGCATCCCTGGCATAGTCTTGCAATCTCCTGAAGGGCAAAGCAGTTACACCACTTGGGGCCATTTTTCCTGATATCGTCACACCCTGAAGGATTTATTGCCATGTGTTCCTTCTATCAAGATGTAACTACACAGCAGGCCTGTGGTCGTGTTTCATTCGACAGCAGGCCCATATGCTTACATTTGAGCAAAAAAGAAGGAATGTCAGCAGGCTGGCTCTACTTTCTAAATCCAGTTTAGTTTGATCTCCACAAGGTTTTGGAGCATCCATGTCCACTCAGTTTGTCCATGGTGCTGATGTGCCTGGTAAGTCGTAGTGAGTTTTTACAGCCAGCAGGTGGAGCAGTTGTCTCTGAGCTGCAGTGTGGACCTGAATCAGATGGGAGGATGGTGTCACCTAGGCGGTGCGTAACCATAAGGCAGCTGTAAGCACAGAGAGCCATGGTTGGGCAGAGGGTGGCAGTAATAGTGGTCCACCAAAGCTACCAAAGACGGGAAGGTCACGTCTGTCTCCAGAGACACTGTTGAGTCCTACGGATCCGGATCCGGGATGAGAGAGAGAGAGAGGGGAAAGGAAAAGAAGAGGGAGAGACAGAGAGAGAGAGAGAGAGAGAGAGAGAGGAAAGGAAAAGAAGAGAGAGAAAGAGAGAGAGAGAGAGAGAGAGAGAGAGAGAGGAAAGGAAAAGAAGAGGGAGAGAGAGAGAGAGAGAGAGGGAGAGAAAGAGAGAGAGAGGAAAGGAAAAAAAGAGGGAGAAAACCACAAAACCATAAGTGTGGATAAAGATGTTTTGACTGAGTCTGAAAATCTGTTTGGGTTTCTAAGTCAACCATGTCATTACTCTTTCTTCCTTCTTTCTCGAGTATTTACTCCATAAGTATTCAGTAAAAAAATCTCAGAGCTACAATAAAAACACAGAACTGAACACTGAATTGACGTGATTATTATCAGTGCAAAGCAGCATCTATGCTCTTACTATACAAAATCAGCTTTCTGTATTTTATATGCATAACCTTCTCTACTATGTTTCAAAAGATTGTAGTTTAATCATCTATCTATTTTTGCTAAAGGCTGGTTTGCATGTCAGTTTTAATATGTGCTTCCTTTCACCTCTGCTGCAATTGTTGGTTTATTTGAGTCATTTTCTAGGAGAGAATCTCTAGTTTAATCAGAAACTCTACTGATTTGTCAGTTTCTGCACAATTTCTAGTTAAGATGTAATCAAAATTTGATGCAAATCGTTTCTACAGAAATGTATAGGGTCATTCACAGAATGACACCAGGTGCGCAAAGAGTTTAATGTCTCTAAAAGCACTCTCACAGATAGTCATTACAAGAAACAGCTATGGACAAGCGACTTGATATCTGGGACACTGTTTTATAAGAAAATAATTTGAGAAAATTTTGGCATGAACCATAACACATAAAATGACTATATTTGTGTGTGACATCTAGTGCCATTGACACCAAATTTAAAGAAATCACAGCACATCATTGCATATCAAGCTGAACGTTTTTGTTTATATTTCAATGACTGAATGATGTAATTTAAGTACATCAGGGTGGATTTCATCTGTTCGGTTTTGTGTGTGTCTTTATTTTACACATGATGCTCATGACAGGTACCTCCTCAAAGATCCGGTAGTTTCTGGCCTTGTTCAGACTCACGTCCCAGACCACAAGCACCTACATGTCAGAATAAGAGCTGAGTAAATGAAACAGATAAGCAACACATCCACTCATTTGCATTCAACTGCATCCTATACATCTGCATATACATCACGCTGTGCAGCACCTTTGATGTCTTTGTTCCTGAGTTTCGGATGCAGTAGAGGCCATCCTGTGGGGAGCTGGATAACTCTTTAAATAATCTGGAGAGAAAGAAAGGATAAGCAATGATTAATGAGGACAGAGAGAGAGAGAGAGAGAGAGAGAGAGAGAGAGAGAGAGAGAGAGAGAGAGAGAGAGAG
>JBBJLR010000037.1:2067886-2099558 GCA_037577145.1 Brachypetersius gabonensis
AAAGTCATCATAGCTTGCGTAGTATAGACCCAGCTCCCAACCCAACTTTGTGAATAGATTAACGCCAATATTTTTTTTATCACCTGATAAGAGTCTCACATTAATGCAGCACGCTACCTATCAGTATTATTACAAGCTTAATTTAAAAAGAAACCTGTATCTTGAAACTCCACCAACAGGTGTGCAGTTAGAGACTCAAGTTCATCTGTTCATGCTTTTCTGTTTATCTTAGTCAAAGCCCTTTATTAATGGTCAGATGGCAGATAGCGTCACTATTGTTCTGATATTTTAGGCCATTAACATTCCAATAAAAAAAAAAAATCATCCACTCCAGACAATGATGAAAAAAAATTGTTTGTCACCCCTGCTCCTATCCCCTGGAAGATAAAAATTGCTGAGAAATACACACCAGGATGTCCAGAATGCTGCTGCTTTTATAAAGCGATTACAGCAACTCCTCAGTTTTACGCGGATCAGCATTCGCAGATTCAGTTTTTCTGAGAACCGAACTGTATAACTGTATACTGTATACCGCTGGGCTGGTGGCGGTAAGACATTAAAAAGTTGTCAACTGCCATAAAAAGACGCCTGCTGCAGCATGTAGCATGACTGCTCTGTGTCTTGTATTTTAGTGTTTTAAACTTTTACCCCTAAACCAAAAAAAATTTAAAAACCAACCATAAAAAGGCAGGTGAGTTAAACTTTGCTCTGCTATTCAGCCAGTTACAAAACACATATCAAATGTCTCGATAAAAACCTACTGTCGTACTAGCCTGTAAAATGCCTTAACATTCAAACTAAACATTTACTCCCAGTTTCAGCAGTTTAATTCAAGAAGGTGTACAGATGAGAACAATAGAATTCATTCTGAACAGCGTGTTTCTAACTGCTGAACATCTGCTGCTCTACCATAATTTTAGTTCACTGTGAGGTTAATGACTCACCACTGGGAATAAATCACCACCCACATTACTTATCCACTTCTTTTACCCCGTGGGAAGATACGGTATTTGTATTACACCACATAATAATAAACTTTCATCATTCAGCTCTTTCAACAGTGTTATACATTGCTTGGGTCTGACACATTAGTGGCATTAGCTGCATTAGATCAGGTTGCATAGATATATGTATCAATATGCAGCACACACACACACACACACACACACACACACACACACACACACAATATTGCCATTAATCTATTCACAAAGTTGATTTGGGAGCTGGGTCTACGCAAGCTATGATGACTTTCACCTTGATATTTTTGCGCGGATGTATACCTACTGTGAAACAGGGACGTCACTTGGATGGAAAGACAAGGGGGGCTTCACATGTAAGCGACATGTAACTTCGCCTGGGTCCTAATGTCCGCCTACTCCCTACAGCCGCTTAAACAGCCAGTACATCATTTTAATTGAGTTGAATATATGTTTAGGGCGGCTTGGGATCATTTGGGGGCGGGGGGGCTTCAGACCTTCGGCAGAATTCAAATGAGTCATTTTAACCTAGATTAATCTAGATTAAAAAAATGAATCTATGCCCACCCCTAATACATATATATACGCATACACACATATATCTTGACACCTTGCTAAAATAATCTCTTAACTCCTTTGGCCAGCATCATGAGGAGATGATTTAGGCAAAAAAGTCCATTTAAATTACATGAATACTACTCCAGATGTGCAGGCCTATTTGCATGCATGACTCTAACTATACTTTAGACCTGACATAATCTGGTCAGTTTCCAAGACCCAGATTCATTTAAAACTTGGACTAAGACGAATTTCTAGGGGTTGTTTATCACAGTCACAAGAATTTAATTCAAGACTAGCCATAATCCAGGTCTGGGAAAATTGACCCTGTGCTTTATTTGACAAATCTGACCAAAATTATTCCTATTAACATTTAAGTGTAAGAACAATGAAATCTACCAACATGTCAACAACTCAAGGTTTAAACTCCTTCATCAAAAAGCTCAAATGTCTACAAGTACTAAAGTCCCTTCCTTCACTTTGCACTCTTGAATACAGCACAGAGTGCCAATCCCATCACATTGAAATAAATAATTGTTACGGTTCCTGAACTATAAAAAGAAATTGTTCCTTTCTAGAGCCCTGGGTGTCAACCTGGACCTGACTGTCATTTTCTGTGGGTATGTCTAAGACTTTCCACCGTTACAGGATGAGACACAGACCCTTATGGTTTCTGTTTCCCATAACTGTGTGTATAGTATATCATCAATAAAAGACAAGGCATCTCTATAACATACCTTTGATATGAAAGTGAAACCTTAATTATTATTGTTTAAAATAGAGTTTTTAAACGTTGAACAGTGTATTTTAAATCTTTACCCTTTTTATTAACCTTTTATTTTTATAAACACCTGGGAAATGTGGTTTATATTGACTTAAGAATATGTTAACTGAAGAATAAATTAACTTTAACCAAAGAGCTTTACTGGTTTTACATTAAAATCATCTGTATTATTTCATGTAGGTCCTCCTCGTGCCAGCAAAACTACTCTGACCAGCAGTAGATCCTTTAAGTCTTGATAAGTTGTGAGGTGGGGCCTTCATGGATCAGACTAGTTTGTACAGCACATCCCACAGAAGCTCAGTTTGATAACTGGTTAATTTGTAGGCCAGTTTTAGCATTTTGCACTTGTTATCTTACTCAAAGCATTCCTGAACATTTTTTGCACTGAGGCAGTGTATATTATCCTGCTGAAAGAGGCCACAGTCATTGGGAGTACTGTTGCTATGAAGGGGTAAACATGACAAAACACATTCAATGGACATGTGAGCATCAGAACTGGAGCACTGACTAATGAAAGAAGGTGGCCTGGTCTGATGAATCATGTTTTGTTTTACGTCATGTGGACAGCCATGTGCGAGATGGTACTAGGAGGCTCTATGGGAAAAAGACGAGCCTGCTGAGGCAGTGTGATGCTCTGGACAATGTTCTGCTGGGAAACCTTTGGGTCCTGGCATTCATGTGGTTGTTACTTAGAGACAAACCACCAATTATAGTGCAGACCAAATATGGCCCTTCATGGAAATGGTATCTTATTTTGGGGGTTTTTAAAAAAATTTTTATTTTAGACTTTATGTTATATTGTTATTGGCTAGCTGGTGCTTTGCCATTTTTAAAATTTTTTTGCTGTTTTTGTCTTATATGCAGAGAGATTGTTATAAATCCCAGCATTTTGTATATATTACCGTAGTATATTTCACATTATACATATGTATATATAAACACACATGTATATACAATGGTTTGCAAGAGTATTAACCCCCCTCACCCCTGGCCTTTTTTTCATGTTTTATTGTCGCACAATCTGAAACAGATTGTTTGAGAGTAGGCACCATTTCATTTACAGAACATGCCTTTGAAGATGGACTTTTTTTGGTGAACAAATAGGACAAAATTACAGAATAACTGTTCACCTGCCCCCTATCATAGAGCCACCTTTTGCGGCAATTACAGCTGCAAGTCGCTCTGGGTCAGTCTCTAGGAGCTTGCCAAATTTTGCCACTGGGATTTTTGCCCATTCCTTGAGGCAAAACTGCTCCAGCTCCTTCATGTTGGATGGTTTTTGCGTGTGAACAGCAATCAGCAGGCCATTCCAACACATTATGCTTCAGGTCATTGTCCTGCTGGAAGGTGAACCTCCATCCTAGTCTCAAATCACAGGCAGACTGACACAGGATTTCCTCAAGAATAGCCCTGTTTTTAGCACCATCCATCTTTTCCTCACCTCAGACCAGTTTCCCAGTCCCTGCTGCTGAAAAACATCCCCACAGCATGATGCTGCCTCCACCATGTTTCCCTGTGGTAATGGTGTTCTTGGGGAACTCCTTCAGGGTTAGCTTTGGTCTCTGTGCTGCTTCTCTGATTAATGCCCTTTTGGTGGCCGGGCCTCTCTTGGCAGGTTTGTTGTGCAACCATGTTCTTTCCATTTGAAGAAGATGGATTTGATGGTGCTTCAGGGATCATCAAAGATTTGGATATTTTTTATAACCCAAGCCTATCTTGTACTTCTCAACAATTTTGACCCTGGCTTGTTTTGTGAGCACCTTCGTCATCACAGGTTGGAATGTAACAAATTAGACAAAAAGTCGATGGGTAGTGAATATTTCTGCATTATATTTTTATATTCCCTGTCATATTTATATTTTATATTGTTCTTGTCTTTGCTCCTCTGTGTATCTGTGCAGCATAAACAATTTCCTCCATGATCAGTTCAATTTGCACAATCTGAACCTATTAACAAAGCAAAATTTGGTATGGACAAAAATATAGTGAGTGAACTCAGTGACCGGCAAAGTCAGTCGATCGGTTCCTTGTTGGGTTCTCATTCAAAATGTAGGACTTAATTTTATGAATTAGCCTACGTTCTGACGAAAAAGGAAGCCGCCCTTGGCCGTGTGAAATATTAGTTAATGAATTCATTCACTGTTTACAGGATACACACTGAGAGGAAGTGAAAACCCCCCACACAACCCCAATCCACCCCCGCACTTCAAGTCGTCTGTAAGTGACGCAGCACGAGGCTCCCACGCACTGGGCCAGCAAAATAAACACGAAAATGTCACGGTTCATCTCTGATCCCCTCCCCACCCATCCGGGACTCTTTTGAAACCGAGCAGATTGTCTGCTCTTGAAACAGGGTGTTGTTATTTCTCTGCACGCAGCTTTTACTATAATGGGATGCCTGATCATTACACCAACAGGTACTTCAACAACACTGCATTCAGATACACACTTTAAAATGGAGTTGGTCTCCCTTTGCAGCTATGACAGCTTCCACTCTTCTGGGAAGGCTTTCCACTAGATTTTGGAGCTTCTCTGGGAATTTGTGCCCATTCATATGAGGTCATGAGGTCAGGCACTGATGTTTAACGAGAAGGCCTGGTGTTGAGGTCAGGGCTCTGTGTGGCCAGTAAAGTTCTTCTTCACCGAACTCCTCCAATCAAGTCTTTATGGACAGTGGAACAGTCATGCCACAGGACAGTCATTCTGCAGCAGGCCGTGATGAGGTGACGCGTAGAGGTCAGTTGGGACCTTACTTCAAGACCAACAGCGCCATCTGCTGGTGAAAACACACAGCGTTGATTTCACCCTTACGGCACTTGGTGTGGCGAATCTGGTCATAGGCAGTACTGTGCAAAAGTCTTAGGCATATTTAATAATAATATTTAAAAACTGTTTGTATAAACAGTGAGTGTTTTTTCACATTAATATGAATAACTATCTGAAACAAAAAGTGCAAATGATACATTATACAGTAAAATGTATAATGTAAAATGTATACAGTAAAATGTATAATGTAAAATGTATACAGTAAAATGTATAATGTAAAATGTATACAGTAAAATGTATAATAGGGCAGCTGGTGGCCTAGTGGTTAAGGCATTCGCCCTGTGATCAGAAAGTCCAGGTTCGATGAGCAATGTACCGTCCCCACACTCTGCTCCCCACACTCTGCTCCCCGGGCGCCGTGTTCATGGCTGCCCCCTGCTTCACTTGGTGAATAGCTTAGATGCAGAGGAAGAATTGTGTGCTGTTCACACTGTGTGCAGTGGTGTGTTCACGTATAACAGAATGATCACTTTCACTTTAAAACCCCTGTAATTTTATGTACAGTATGTCAGTGTGGCCAATACATCTTACAAAATTACCTATTTTGGTTTTACAAATAAAACTTGATACTTTTTTTTCTTGGGCTTCTTTTTTTTGTTTGTTTGCATTAGTTCTATTATGGTTCTAATATTAACCTCACAAGCACTACATGTTGAGAAACACTTTATATAAACTTTATATTAAACTTTATGTACTTTATATAAACGTCATTTATATAGATATATATGGCATTTATGTAAAATGTAATTGATGTTCTATAATGAGGATACATTTATAAAATAAGTAAACGTTTAAATAGACTGACGCATAAACATGACCGTTTAGTGAAATGAAACTCCACAGCATTCACTCCTCATGTGGCTGTTTGTGCTGATGTGTGCAGAGGAGTAGAGTGAGAGGGCAATGGAAAAACGTTTGCATATTTATTTGCGAAAATCTTTTTTCCCCACTTTTTTAGCAACATATACAGAAAAAGACTGAGAACAGCTACTAAACATATTTTCATATGAACGTCGATTCTCAGAAGCAGCCATCAAGATCGGAAGTACTGATCTGCTCATAGATGTCACATGTCACAAGAGCTGATTGAGGATCAGTTTGAGTCTTAATGGGCCATTTAATGCAGTTTAGAAAGCTTATATTAGATCAGTGCTATTCCCACTCATTCTTGCAGACCCTGATCTTTTAGTCAAACAGAAAGTGATGTAAACTGAGTGATGACTGATGGGACAGTAAGCTCTTCTCTCACTGTTCTTTCACAGGATTTGTGAATAATAGTCATACAAAACTGCATCTGAACTGTGTTCAGGCCAGATGAACTCTTTTGCCTGGCTTTTTTTGTCTTTTGATTGATCAAACATATGAAGTTCTCTCACTCTCTCTGTTGCCTGCTGGGCGCGGACCTTCACAACTCAAAGTCTTGTACAGTAACCGGGCATGAAATGGTTTCTATTTGCAGAGAGAAAACATGCTAAAAATGTAATGGTGTGAACTCATTTACTGAAACTTCAGATTCCACTGACATCAGCAACCGTAAACCTTTCCTCTTATTTCCTCAGAAAGTCTGTGTGCTTTCTCTGCCTGCAGGAGATGAACTGCAAATGGGGATGTCTGAAGTCATCTAGAAAAGTCAAACCAGTTTTCACATGAAGTCTAACAAAAGCTAATGTGCTGCAAGAAACTAAATATGGCTTAAAATGTGATCTTCAAATTCAGATAAAGATAACTCAGTAAAATGTGACTCAACCTTAAAGGTCCTTTTAGGCAAAACTATGTGCCCTTTTGCTTTTAGCAACTAGTATGACTCCCCTAGAGCAGCAATGAGTTCTACCAGACATTTCCTTTAAATTATTAGTTACATTTGTTTGGAAGGATTTTGGCCTATTCCCCATTCAAAACTGCTTAAACGCAGTAACGCTGCAACAATTTCTTGCATGCTTCAGTTCCTGGCATAACACCTGCATTGGGTTGGGGTCTGGACTTTTACTCAGCCATTCCAGACTGAATTTATTTGCTTCTACACTCCCTTGGTACACTCATTGGTGTGTGGACTGTTGTCTTGCTTCTTGTTTATGAAACTCCTTCTGTTGAGCTTCATGAACAGATGTCCTGGCATCCTAATGTGAAATGTCCTGATACTGTGCATTTCAGAACCCACAGCGCAATCCAGTGGAAGAAGAATTTGTCCCAAATTGTGAAACTACCATCACCACATTTCACAGGGATCAAATGGGAAGTGGTTCTTATCCTGTAATACAGTGTTAAGAGTGTTGCAAAACAACATTTCTCATTTAAGCCATGAGTTCTATTTTTGCCCCATAAATCCACAGAACGTTCTTTCAGATTTTCTTTGGCTCCTCTGCGAATCTGTTAACAGGTAGCACCGTTCTCCTTGGAGAGTGGTGGCCTCCTCACTGTTATCATTCCTCTCACATTCTTCTTGTCCACTGTTTGGTCTGTGGGCTTATGAAAGCTGACATTAGCTGGTGCAGGAGAAGCCTTCAGACATCTAGGCATTACACTGGGGTTCTTTGTGGTATATTATTATTTTTTTCTCCTGGAAAGGCTTTTTGGACAGCTGCTCATGGGTTCTCTTTATCAGAATCAGAATCAGAAAACGTTATTGATCGTACAGAAAACGTCTTGTGGTACGAACACACAGGGACACAGAGACACAGAGACACAGAGACAAGGACAATATAAACTATGTTGTCTAAATAAAATCCAATAAAAACTCTGCAAAAAAGCTAACTATGTGCTATATACATAAATGCTGGGGTACTAAAGCTAAATATTTTACAGTTAAGTGATTTACAAATAACACAAATAGTGGTTAGGAGTTTCTATACTGAGTATGTTACTGCCAATTACATAAAATGGATTAACACCCACTAAGAAAATTGCACATGATAACGATTTTGAACTGGTTTTCTATTATGAACTGATCACATTTGAAATCCGATTCAGCCAGAGATTTAGCGAATCCCAAAGGCATTAGTTTAGCTGTGACACAGTTAGCTGTGATTCAAACCTGAAATACAGTCAATGTTTACAGTCCAGTAGAAATCAAGCTACAGAATAAATGATTTGATTTGCAGTTTGATTTGCAACTGCAAAGCAGGCTCTTCATATTTGACAACAGAGAAGTAAATGATCTGAAACATGGACAACTGTGTGGACATTAAGTGTTGTGGTGTTCCAGCTTCTCCGTCGCTCCCACCCGAACACTTGTAAAGTCCCTGAAACAGACGCTTTATAGGCTTCGCTACTCTCACAGGAAATGGAAAAAAAACGTTGTCAGAATTCCCTTCCAATGGTTGCCTCTTAAAATAGTCAGGACTTGAAACAAGTATAGCATCAAATAAAAGATAGAATGCTATTAAAAAGGCAAAGAAGGGCTAGAGATTCCTATATTTAAACAGTAATAGCCTACGTTTTCTGTTTTACTACAGAGAGGTCGTGCCAAGAAGCATTTGTGAATTTACCAAATGGATAGAGCATAAAAAGAACAGCCATCCACATGCAACCTTGATTTATACAGTATTCCAGTTACATTTATGTGGGCTTAACTCTTTCTTGCAATGTTATTTTGTACCTGGGTCTCAAACCACATGCCACATAGGGCCACATCTTCTGCATGTTTTTTGAAGGTACATGACAAATTTTACTGCATCATTTATTAGGACTTCACGAATGGATTTTACCATGCGTGAAACTTCAAAAAGCAGTTCTTCAGTGCACCAGTGTCAGAAAAGGAACTTGCAATTATGCTTGATAGTGTCTCCCACACCTTAATGGACTGTTATTTGAGACCTTTTTGAACATTCAGATTGGTTGCAGTCATTTAAAAAAAAAAATTATTGGATATGGTGTTTCAGAAAACCTTTTGCTGTGTGATGGCATTGTTGTGCAGTAGAGGGCCAAAAGCTTAGCTCTAACCCAAATCTAACAAACTATAGTTCATCATCTGAATATTTCAGCCAAATAATATATTAAGGTTGGCACAAAATATTGCAGAACAGAAGACCCCAAGGATAGAGCTAGATAGCTCTGATCTGCAAATAATTCTCCCATCCTGAATGTAACTCTTCATCAAGCAGGTGTCTGACTCTCGCCCAGCACAATTTAGAGGCTAACCTGCAAGCACTGAGGCATGAAAAAGTCTTAAAGGACACTTAAAGGACTGGAATTTCAGGTTTATGTAAAACTACAGTTTGACGACTCTGCTGTAGACACTGTGCTCCTTTAAGAACTCTTTAATGTGGTTTGTATAATTGAAAAGGACATTTGGATAGAATTGATAGTGCATATATCAAATAACTTACATAATTAGAAGGCCTGGCTAAAACAAGTGCCTGGTCATATGACTTTTGTAAACATTATGTTCGTGTAAGGTTTACAAACTGTTGGTTTGGCATCTGAAATTTTGGTCCAGAAAAGAACCCTTGAACTATATTTAAAAGATCAACAACATCCAAACTTAGCAGTAGTTGCAAAGAACATGTTTGAATTTTGGCAGGGATTGCTTTAGTGGGAATGTTATTCCTATTGCAATACAGGCATCAACCTTAGCGACTGGTCACAATGTTACCAGAATGTACTACTAAAGGTTTTTTTTTAAATGGAGACGCTCCAGTGAATAAAAACAGAGTCATAGACAGGCCACAGTGGACTTCACCAGACTTCCTGAATTCTCCTTACAACATCTGGCTGTGAGTTGAGAGTCCAGGTTTGGCTCGTTTACCCAGGCTTGGACAGGTCACGCTACCATGGGCGTCACCCAGATGATGACCATGTAAGTCTGCTTCCTCCTTAGGGGGAAGGCAGAGCTGCTGCCAATCACTCTGCCCTTTCCATTACTCTGTAATTACCTCTGTGGAGGCCTAGTCATGAAGCCAGCGTTGGCGGCAACAAACCAATGCCACATCTAGCTTCCAAGAACTTCCTGCAGCAGTTTAACCAACTTGCCCTGTTTGGAGTTCCAGAAGAGTGTGGTCCTTCCTTCGAAGACGGGATGTGAGTGTGGTGGAAAGCTGGAAAGACACAGTCATGTTTGCAAACATATACACACTTATACATTGACCACAGCTTTGTCAATATGAAATTCCTTCTATGGAGAACTGACTTGTCCATATCATGCCCAAGAATGCTGTTGTTTGGAGCAACTATAGCAAGACGCAACAGGCTTTAGAGAGCAAAAATCCCATCCAGCCTAATGAAACTGATACTGTAAACACAAAACACATACATTTTTAGTATAATTGATTCTGTTAGGATAGATCTAAAGGTTAAATCAAAACCTGATTTATGATTGTCTATGCCATTGTTTCCAATTGGCCTGCTTCCGAAGAACGACTACAGCCCAGATTGGAAGTCTAGTGTTTAAAATACCATGTAATGACTAAAAACAAACATAACATGATACATTAAGGAATTAATTTTCAGAATGTTTGTGTCACAGTGTGTCAGGCAGCAAATATAACCATTTTGTGTAACTTCCAGTGGGGTAACTTTTAGAGGAATTATCAAAAAAACTGTGAAATATTCCCTAGAATATGCAACAATTTCACCACTCTTTGTTTACATCTTAACCATTTCATTTCACAGAAATGTCCTTTTGAAATATAGATTGTTCAAGTTATAAGCCAGTACATGTTTATCATTTTGTTGCTGTTGAGAAATAAAAACCTAAATTTTCACCAAGTTTTCATTTACTTTTTATGGTATTTTGTGGTGGAAAAATCTGTAGAAATAATCAAATATTTAAAAAATATTTAACATTACATTTACAAAGGTTTTTCCTTCTCTTGTGAAGTTTCTTTTTTGGAGTTACCGAACCTTTTTCTTCCAGTGGTCCTCTGGTGTACTGTGTAGACACAAGAGAAACAATTAGACTGGCCAGCCACATCCTGTGCAGCAATCCACTAATCTTACACCCACCATTACTGACATTTTCGTGGCAGTCTTGTTGAACTTGAACTTATGTTCACAAAACCTTGAGCTGATTGAATCAACGTTTTTGGTGTGAAAGGATGAAGCAAATAAAAAGCCCCAAAGACAAGTTTAACCCTCAAACATGCTTTGTTGGTCAAATGTGGGGTTCTGAGAATAAAAATGAATACACCAGTCTTGTCTGACTTAAGATCCAGAAAGGAAGAGATGGTTTTTCACGAACATGGAAAAAATGAGTCTGTTTTTTGAGAACAGTCAACATCTCTGATGCAATAAATGGGAAATTGGAGTTTGCGATGATGTATGAAGACACACCAGTTAAGCAAACACAGTGCAAGCACTAATCAAATTTCTTTTAGTGCTATAATTTGGTTATACGCTGGTTGCATTCTCTCTCTCTCTCTCTCTCTCTCTCTCTCTCTCTCTCTCTCTCTCTCTCTCTCTCTCTCTCTCTCCCTCTCTCTCTCTCTCTCTCACACACACACACACACACTCTCTCTCTCTGTCTTTAGCCCTTTAGACAGACAACTCTGCGGCAAGTAAACATGTGCCGCACAGTAAAATCAACTTAACTCTTGAAGGGCTGAGTTACTATCCAGCAATGTTAAACTGAATGTAAAATAATGTTGTAACAGCGAGTTCATCACATATCAAAGTATAGGTGTGTTCTTTGATCCAAGCTGTGAAATGTAGATCATTGTTTGACAAAATACATTAAACAACAATTGCTATGATGTTTGTGACCAGTTAACACAAAACATTAAGTCCTCACATTAAAATGCACTGGGTTGTAGCTTAGTGGACAAGACCTTTGAAGGTGTGCTATGCTTTCTGTAAGAAGACATTTGGAGTTTATCCTTTAAATCCTGTAATTTGCAAGGTGGGGCCCACAGCACAACCCACAGATGCTCGATTACACTGGGATCTGGGGACTTGGAGGCCAAGTCAGCACCTTGAACCTTTTGTCCTCTTCCTCCATCCATTCCCACTGAAAGAGGCCACTGTTATTAGGGTTAGTTTTTGATGTTGATGTGTTCAATGAGTTCACAGTGTTGACTTAGCCTCCAAATTTCCCAGCCACAATACTGATGCTACCTCTCTGCCCTGCAAATGAATGCTCGTCTCTGGGTGAAACGTAAACTATATACTAAAATATAACTAAAATGCTGACTTTTCTGGAACAGTTTCCAATGTGTGGCTAGTGCCAACACACTTCATGTGGAAGTTTCCATGTAAAAGTTTTATTTTGTGAATAGTAAACCTAATCTGTGGACTTTGATTTGTTATTTCAAAGGGACGGATGAAGCTTTTTGTATAGAGTAAAAATGCATGCACCTTGTGTTTACAGTCACAAACTGCATGTATATGAAGTTAAGCTTGTTTAATCATGCTTTATTGTAACATGGTTGTGGCTTTGGATGGAAAGGTAGTGCTGTCACCTCACAGCAAGAAGGTCCTACTTTTGATTCTCAGCCAGGGTCCTAAGATCCCTTTCTGGGTGATGCTTGCATGTCCTCCCTGTGTCTTTATGGGTTTCTGCCTGTAATTCCAAAGACATGTACTTCAGGGTAATGGAGGTGCTTAATTGCCTCTACATGTGATTGTGTGAAGCTGTTTGTCTGTGTTTCTGCCCTGGGATGGATTGGCGACCTGTCCAGGCTGATTTTCTACCTCTTACTCTATGACCGCTAGGCCTCAGCACCCTCCATGACACTGGTTAGTTTATGCATTGGATTATGATAACACACATCATACTTTTGCACACTTTTTGATGGTACATGATACATGGTACATGATTCTGCAGCATTTCCTGGGTCATTTGGGGAAGTGGGGTCTCCCTTTCCACTGTTGCTTATGGGAAATGTTGTGTAATAATGGCAAGGAATCTCAGAGAATTCAAAAATCCTGAAATAATGCTCAGAGAACAATATAAAATTGTGAAACATTTGTTTTGCATACCCCCCAAAAAGTGAGTCGCTGCGCACCTGATTTTGACACAGGCGCATGGTTGTATGACGTGATGGGTTGTGCCATCTCACAACCTATAGGTTGCTATTTTACTCTGCATGAAACTTCAAAACACAAATCTATTCTGCTTTTCTGCCTTTTAAAAAAGCAGTTTTTCTGTGCTCCCGTGTCAGAAAAGGAAGTCCCGTCTCAAAGTGATGCTTATAGGGACTCCCACATCTTACAAGACTGGTTGCAGTGATAAAAAAAAAGCATTTACAGGACATTGTGTTCAGTGCCTGGGGGCACTCTTGTGCAGTAAAGGCTTAAAAAAAAGACTAAAAATAAGTGAAAATCAATCAGATTCTATGAAGAAGACTCATCTCTGCGGAGTACTCACTGATGTGAGCGGTGGCTTCAGCAGTGCACCCTCTGCTGGCACTCTAAATATATACATATCTAAGATCAAACCTCACAACAGCTCCTACAAGCATGGGAAGACCATGGAAAATGGGACTGTTGAAAGACTAATCACTTCAGCTGACAGACACAAAACACAAGAACATAAAAAGAAGGTTAAAAATAAAATCTGTCACAAGCAAGAAGCTTAGTGGAGTCCTTGAGGCTACTGTGTGTGTGTACTGGGATTAGAGCAACTGGTCCTGTTGGGTTTTACTGCAGACCGCGACCGCCTTCCCTTAATGAACACCCTTCACCCACGCACTGCTTTGGCTACACAGTCTTCTGTCCCTTGCCCTCAAGCCCAAGGCACAGACCACCATGTTCCTTTCAGATACAGACACACACGTACATGCAAGCAAGCACGCACGACTCGCATACACTCTTAGCACTATCAAGGGCCATGAAAAGCTAGAACAGGCCTCACCACATATTAGCTTTATTTGCCATTATATCTGGCAAGTGCAACACAGAATATAGTCTATACTAAACAAGCTCTACCCTGAAATGTTTCAATAGAACCAGTCTGAATATATCATTCTATGTTATACAGGATTGAATTTTAAGAAGAACATTCCCCTGATGGCTCTCCCTATTAAAAACTACAATCAGTATTTTTTTAAAGTAAAAACATAAATATGTATACAAATCATCTAAAACATTCTTGAACATGAAGCACACAAAGTCAGTCTGAATTGTGAATAACTTTTTGTACCATGATGTTTTTCCATGGTAAAATAAGGTAATATGACGAGTTCAGTATTGTGGTGGGTGGAGATGGTAAGGAGGAGGTGAAACATGATATTATCAATTTATATCAGTTTTCTGAGCCCACTGATCCACAATGATGTCTTCAAAACTGAAAATGGAATGAGTGTAATTTATGTACAAATGGGAGGCTGAGGGTCCTTTCTGTGTGGAGTTCCTAGAGAAAGGGATTCTGGTTTCCTCCTGAAATACAAAGACATCAGGTGAATTGGAATTGCTGTGTAAATGTGTCTGAATTCTCTGATGGACTGGTGACCAGAGTGTTTTACTTCTCTGACCTTGCCAGAGGCTCCAGCATCCCCCTGCAAGTCTGTTCAGGATAAGCAATACAGCCAGTGAATAAAGTAAATTACATCATCACAATTTTGTCTTTGCATTTGACAGTAATGGTGCTGATATATTCCATTCAATATGTAAATGCGGTTCATAATGATAAAAATAGAAGGTTTTAGCCCATCCAAAACCTTCTAGTGCTTAGTAAAAATCCACTACAGCTCATACTCTTTGGAAGCTGAAGGATGAACTCCACGTCTGATTTCTGTTTACCATTATCCAAGAGCTGTGTGGGTGGACCTTAAACTTGTTTACATCTTTTGTGAAATTCCTTTAAAAAATAGGCAAATATTTCCACACGGTAGTCATAAGTGCACTTTTATGAATTCTCTAATTTGTTTTGAGGTTCCTGTGACAGAAAAACATTGCTTGAAAATACATTTTACAAGAGGAGAATGTCTTGCACACATCCTTATTTACTAGTATGTTAAATATGTTCCCGGAAATAAGAAGCCGTACACAGCTTCCACAACACAACAATACTGAATAGGTATTCAGTGGATATTTTTGGTGGTGGCACGACTTATGGCAGCGACCCACGCACATCTGTTTTCCCCTTTAGAAAGTGTGTTAATGAGTGACATGGAAAGAGCAAGCAGAGTTTACTTTCAGGCGGTGTAACCTTTAAGAGTGCCCACCCACACAAATGGCGAGCTTGCTGACTCTGCAAGGCGGATGCTCTCCATCATATTCACATGTAAGCTTTTATTACAGTATACTGCAATGACCATATACTGTAATTTGTAGTAGAACATCATATACGTAAAGAATATGGGCACATCATTAGAAGCTATATAGTCTACTTGGGCAGTTTTATGATGCAGAAAAAGAAGACTATTAGCAATGCTATTGTCCTAAAAATGATACTGCACTGTAATCATCTTAGCCAGCAGTGATTGCTCTTTAAAGAGGTAAATGACTTCTCAGAAGAGGCACCTCAGGGCCTGCAAGGACTAAACTTACCATGTTCCTTTGTGGATTACTCTCAGGCATTGCGTTAAAAAAAAAAACTTTTACTAATGAGCAAATTTCATAGTGTCATATTTTAAATTAAACACTCTGTAAAAATGCAGAGACACAGTGAGAAACTGATATGTAATTAAAACTTACAAAACTTTAATGCAGTTTACTTTAATGAGAGTGCATAATGTGTAATTGTGATATTGTGTGTAATATAGGAGTTTATGAATACCGTAGTACACAAAAGTAAACTGGTAGCAAGAAAAACATGGTTCAAATTTGCTATTAGCATGCCACTTACCAACACAAATGTATATTTTACATGGGCTTTAACAGAACCATTACCCTGCAGGTCTACACTCAGGGATGGCCAGCTTCCCATCCGTTTACCATATAACACAATTAACTGCGTGCACATAAAATCCAACACTAAACATTTTCCGACTTATACTTTCTGTGTGTGTTCACCAAAAGACCATAACTTCATTTCATAACTTTATTTGAGGCCTGCTGCAGACCGCTGGGCATTTCCTATTAACATTTCTCAACTGTTCCATTGGCTGCCGATAGCCAACCCTATTATGACTTCTATTCTCAGTATTTTGTTTGGTGGCAAATTCATTACCCAGTATTTTCAATGATAATCATTTTCCTCTTGTGAAAACTGACGTTTTATAGTTTTGTTTCATTGGTCTTTTACTGCTAGGCCTGATATGAACCACATCCACTAAAACATTTCTGCACATTCATTTACAGTAGAGTACTATATAAACATCTGTCTGGACTAAGAGTGGCGGTGGGTTTAACTTGAGAATGTAAACGTTTATTGCGTGGTATAAAAGCATAGAGATTTCAGCTGACTGGAAGCATTGACCTTTCATGCTACCACAAATTTCCCAAATGGAAAATGTATGAATATGTGCAGCCTCTGAATAGTTTTCCTGGTAAGAGCAGCCCGATCAGCCTTCCCAGCATCAGCGTAGCTCTGATACCGCCATAGCAGTGGAATTCCCCTCACGCACATTTATACTGAGAGGTTAAGGGTGGTTAGATCTTCACGAAACATTTAATCATTTGTTTACACATGTTGCATGTCAGCATGACTTAGTGTGTAAGTTCTCCTTTTTTCTTTACTCTCATTGTTAAGTTCTGTCCAAGTTCTTTTTCTTAGGAAACATCCCCGTGTTTTTTGGGCATTAAGCTTAAAGTAATTATTTTTAATACCCTTCATGCTCTCAAGCTACACATTATTGCTCATTTGTGTTTATTATCATGGATCGCCTTGACTGTTAATGTATAGCTTTCCTGACTCACAGATTCTCACATTTGTGGTTAATCATCCTTATCATCAACTGGCTGTTAATGTAGTGCTGGATTTTATGCAAAGGTTAAACATGATGACCCAGCAGAGATGAACTGCATTTTTATTTACATGGTTTGCTGTTTATCGAGTTATTTTTTACATAGTTTAATCCAATTAAATAACTTATGTATTCTAAACCTGTATTCTGTCAACCATTGATGATAACTGTGACCAAGAATAAAATGTATATTGTCACTGACAATTTCAGAAGCAGTTACAGTTTTTGTCATTAAAACTCATGTACTCACATAGCTGGGTGCAATTAGGGATTAAAAGCATGAATTGGTGGAAGATCCATTACTTATGCAGATCCTTTAAAATACTGTACAAGTGATTAGGAGCACAGAGAATCTGAATTTCAATCTAGATAAAACTTGTTGAGATTGGAACTACTGTAGCAGTTTCATTGGTCTCTCCATAAACTGTGTGTAAAGCATTATAATATTTTGTATTAAAATCAAGTCAAATAGGTTTATAGTCATATACACAGTACACAGTGAAACAAAACAGCGTTCAATTCCTCCAGAATCATGAAACAGCACAAAGAACAAAAATAGAAACAACACAAGACTACACAAGTGTAGACAGGGAGGACGGAGAAGAAGGTGTGTGAGGGTCTTCCACGCTGCTGGATGCGGTGTGTGATGTAAATGTCTGGGAAGAAGGGAAGAAAGATTGAAGAAAGACCCTCATGATCTTCTCAGCTGTGGGGTCTTGCCATCCAGAATGAAACAATTCCCATAACAAGCTGTGATGCAGCTACAGAGAATACGCTCTGTAGCTCCTCTGTAGACTGTGATGAGGATTGGGGGGGGATGTGTACTCTCATCAGCCTCCACAGGAAGTACAGATGCTGCTGGGCCTTCTTGGCAATGGAGCTGGTATTGAGGGTCCATCAGAGGTTCTCTGTGATGTGAACTCCAAGGTACATGGTGCTTAGGACAATCTCCACTGAGGACCCAGTGGCGTTCAGTGGAGGGTGATCTCAATGTGTCCTCCTAAAGTCAACTACCATCCCTTTTGTTTTGCCCACATTCAGAAACAGGTCGTTGGTTCTGCATCAGTTCATTATCCATTGCACCTCCACTCTGTGCAGCACCTCGTTGACCTTGTTGTGTCCTCAGCAATCCTGGTGATGTGGTTTTGCTGCACAGTTGTGTGTCTGCAGAGATAACAGCAGAGGGCTGAGCACACCGTCCTGGTCTTGAAGATGTGTCTCCCAGTCAGGTAGTCCAGGATCCAGTTGCAGAGGAGGAAGGTGTTCAGGCTCAGAAGTATCAGCTCTCAGAGGGTGAAGAATGATGGGGTTGAATGCTGAGCTGAAGTGAATGAACAACATTCTCAGGCAATTGTCCTTTTTGTCTGGATGTTTGAAGGCCAGTTGAAGGGTGGTGGTGATGGCATCTCACATTCAGATTATACACAAACTGCAGAGAGACCACTGATGGGGGCTCATGGTGATTGAAGCAGGACACTGCTGACTTTTTTAGCATGGGGATGATGGTGGTGGCTTTGAAGCATGCTGGAATGAGAGCGGTGGTCAGAGAGATACTGAAGATGCGTGTTACAACATCTGTCAGCTGGTCTGCACATCCTCTGAGAACATGACAAGGAATGTTGTCTGGTCCAGCAGCCTTCTGTGGGTCTGTGAGTTTTTCTCACATCAGTCACGGTTTGGTAGATCACTTGGTTGTTGGGTGGGTTGCAGGATGGTCTTCTTCAGTGCCATGTTATTTTGTATTTCAAACCTGCGTGCAACGTGGACTTTCCATTGAGGGGGTGAATGTGCTGGACTGTGCTATACAAATAATAATTGTTATGACTAATTTTGTCCTTGTTGTTCTTGTAAGATTGCTATTACTGGAGCATTAATAACTAGTAATCTTGCTTGAACATTTTCCACTGTTTGGAAGATCTAGTTACTGTTTAATGTCATGCCTTGTCCATAAGTGCTCACAGAAAGACTAAAAAAAATAAAAGACTAAAATTGTTTTAATCTGCTGGTGAAGTCAATGTTATGATGGAGTCTGAAAGCAGGGCAAGTCAGACATACCCAGACAGACAGCTTCGGATTGGGCGTGTAGATCTACATTTACTGCACTTGCCATTAGCTCACACACTGTGTTGCCTTTGGCAGTGTTTTATTAGAGACCATAATGGTTGTGTTGAAATGTATACGTTTGAAATCCCCAAATGTCACACAGGCCTGAAGTAATGTTACATTTAATGCTCACTTCCCAGCTATAGACAACCCCAAGAAAAGATGCTTTAAGATTTATTTAGTTGAATACAGGGTGAAAGAATGCCTGCGAGGTATTTTGGAATGGCATTACTTTGGCCACCCCCTTCTAGAGATAATATGTTCCACTCATCATGATACATGAAATCCTAATATGCTTTTATGAACATATTGTGAATAAAGTGAATCCAAATATATTAAACAGGGTTGCCAGGTGAATCCTGAATATGTGTGTGAAACAGTTAGGAAAGCCACTGACCTAATTATATATTTTTACCCTGATGTCTTTTTAATTTATTTAGTTAAAAAAAAAGAATATTCAAAGTACATTTCCTTTAAAGGGCACAGACAGCAGAGAAAGTAAAAAAGCTTTCCCTGAAGTCAAATATTTATGAATACAATTCAAAACTTCAGAAAATCAGATCTGGTCTGTTAGGTCATTTAAGACTCCCTCATCTTCACCAGCCTGGTCATATTCATTTATATTGAGATATATTTATTTATTCATATTCATAATTACCCACATTAGGTGATGCAAACAGAATGCATTAATGTGTATTATGTAGCAATAGGTGGGTAATCTCAGAGGAAAACCCCAGAGCCTTCTTGGCCTTCTCTGAAGCTTTCTAAAGAATTGTCATTATTGCTGTCTACTCAATAGATTGTGGTTTGTTTGTTTGAACTCTGAGTTCTGCAGTACTACTCTTATTTATTTCAAGATTCATTGGCAAAGGGTACATTTTTTGAAACACTAAATGGAAAAATGGTTAATCAGATTATTTTTTTGTCTGGTAGATATAATTAAGTGAGCTCTCCCTTTGCTTAGGAGATCATGAGGTGACCAGAGGTTCTAATATGTCAAATTATCACCAACACAATTAAGAAGAGACAAAGGAATCAACCAATCACATTCTGATGGTACCAGTTTTTTGAGGAAAATGTCTTTCTTGGCCTTCTGGTGGTTTGAACAAGATCTTTGATCACATTCCTGAATGTGATGCCACAAAAGACTCTGGGAACCCTGTTTGGGAGTGTAAAGAATGTTTTCAAGAAGCAAAAAACCTTCCGATTTAAAGTTACGCTAAAATGATTCTGCACACTCACATGCCATTTACAGAGTTCATTTTCCAAAAAAACATCAACTGCAAGGTTTTTTAGCGATCCAAACGTAATCCAAAAGTGATGAAATTGTACAAAGAAACTTTTCTGGGATGTTTTTGGTGTCATATTCTAAAAGCATATTGACATTAACTGAATGAGCCCTTTTTAAAAATAGTAATAAAAAAAAGCCCATTTAAACATTATAATTGTCAGTCAAATCAAATAAAAGTCTCATGGAATTTCCAGCTGGTATCATGAGATGCGTGCCTAAAGGAAGTCTGCTGTATATAGAATATGGGGAACTATTTTCAATGATTTATTTGCTTCTTGAGTGAATAACGCATCTTTCCTATTTGCCTGACAAGTCATCATGTTTTACTCATCATCTAAGTCTTTTATACCCCCACTTACAGTAGGCTATCATCTCTTGCTTTAGATATATTCTATGTTTTAATATTTATATGTTCTATATTTTATATCTAGCGTTTATCCTTTTTATTGACTGCAGATGTGTGGTTTTAAACTGTCTAAGAAAGTTCGATGGACCTTAATGACTTGAGTTTGAAACAGTAGCAGGTTAAGTTTAATCAATTTAGTTAGATCAATAAAGTTGCCTTCATTTGAAAGAAAACGATTTAACAGTGTGGGAATACTTTTGGTTGTTGAAAAGGCTGTGCATAATTTGTTATTGTTCAGTTAAGCCCATTTTGACCTGATCGTTTATATAAAGCTCTGATTCATGATTTCATTTTCAAAATGATCTGCACATTAATGCTTTACTACTATAATCTGTAGTGATGGCCTTCCTAGGACCCCTTAAACTCTTAACCTTTGTGGTCACCGCAGTATTTTCCATATATGTTGGCTTGTGCAAATTTTTCCAAACATGCAATTACAGGACCATTTTGTTGTTGAATAACTCCATATGTTTTAACCAATGGGGAGGCCTTTAGGTGACCAAAGAAAACTTACATAACTCCGCTCTAGAGAAGGGACAGCAGTACCGATATTTGAAGGAGCTGGTCCTGAGCACTCCACAAACAAACCAGGACAGACGTGGAGCAAAAACAGCATTACATAATGAGTGAAAATGTTTTTGTCCACAAGTCAAAACCAGGATTGTTTTAATACCACTCTTAAACTCCAGGCCTCAATTTACAGTCTTTGTTCAAGAGAAAAATGTCAGAGTGAATTTTATGGCATCTTTTAACAGAAAGCTTGTTAAAGTGATATTGTGGAGCCCCTCCATATCACACCCTTTTAAACCCCAAGACAGAAAAGTGCTTTTCCTTTCTTTGGTTGTCCCCTTCTTTTCAGATTGGAAACCGTTTGAAATTCATGCAAAAATATATGTCTGTGCTGTAGTATTTGAATTCAAGAGTCAAAATAAGATTCCATTGTTCTGTCTGCAATGCCTGCAGCACTTCTAACAATGCAAACAGCTTATGAACATATTGTTTTGTAGGGATATTCACTGTTTGCTCAAATACAATTGTGCCAACATTGTTTTGAGTCTACAAGCCCTCTTGGGTGGTGTACAAAAGACTGTAGACACTCCTATTGCAAGTTTTTACCATTATAAACTCTTACAGATTTTTTACATTTTTGCATAATCAAATCATTAATATGCAAACGATGTCCTTTTAGAGTGATTGATAAAAAATGCCAAAATTCTGTTCATTCTGTCTGCTTTGAGTCATTTGATGTGACATGCAGTGTAGAGAGACTCAAACAGTCAGAAGTGTTCACAGTGGTGGTGATTGGAGTTTAATGCCTCTGGCTGACTCACATAAAGTTATTATGCAAAATAGTAACGAATATGTTACCTGAAGCCAGAGACATTATTTCAGTAAAATTGCACTTTTGGCCCAAAATATATTATTATTTGAAACACATTCATGGCAAATTATTTTTTATTTTCAGATTTGCCAAAACTGTGAGAATATGTAGGTTTGCAGGAGAATGTTAAATAGTGGTGTGTATGTGACTTTAGGAAATTTGACTTGTGTCCTTCTACAGTGCCAAACCATGCAAACCTTCCTCTAGATGATTGTTCAAAGAAGCCTTTTTTAAACGAGAAGCTGAAAGAACATTCACACTTTTAATTGCATCCACACAATGAAAAATTCTGTTTATCACTAGATGTTACAGGAGAATTTGTCCTGGGATGTACTGGTGATCTGTCCATGGTGTTTTGTCATATGACTGCTGGGATAGGCTCCAGTACCCTTCACTCATTCATTATTTGAGCTGTTACAGGACGTTTGGAGTAGTTAGGGTGCAGTTTCACTGACTGTTCTTCATCTACAGATTTTTTTCTTTGTCGGCTACATAGCTGGCATTTAGGCTACGAGTGAAATGTTACAGCCTAGGGGTTAAACTGGTGAATTAATATTTTAATTAACATGTTGTAATTATTATTATTATTGTTATTATTATTGCACCAATTAAAGTTTTTCAAAGTCAAAGTCTTTGTCCTACATCCATGCCAAGAAACATTTGGAAATCTTTATTAAACATGTATATAGACAACACATTGCTTTAAATTCGATACTGTAACTGCAGGGCCTCAGATAACAAACCCGCATCCTTTCTCCAAAGTCGTCCTTTTGAATGATGACTCTGTGGCTCATTGAATAAAGCACTATCGCTGTTGGATGATGGCTCGCGCTCCATACCATTGTTTCATGATGGAACCCATGCACTTGTGTGTGTGGACAAGATGCTGAACAATTAAGGTTCCCAGAATTTGTTTCAATAAAGTTTCGTCCCCTGGGATTTTCTTAAAACTGTGTAAAACTGTTCCTCATTTGGATGATGTTAATCAATGCCACATCTAATTACTTTTTTAATTGGTCCATAGAAAGTCCATTTTGTGGTGAAACTAATGAGTTTGTTTTTAATCATGGTGTTGACTTAATGTTGGCTTGAATGGGACTTGGTCTCTGGCCTAGTTCAGTCTAATACCCTGCATTTCACAGATCACTAAGGAAAGAGATTGGGCACTGGGGTGACAGAGGCAGTAAACACCATGAGCTCCTCTGAGAACTGATCATAAACAGGCCTCCTCATTAAGACCCAATGAGAACCAATTTAGAACAGCGTTCTCAAAAGGTCTTCAGGATAGATGTAATGCTTATATATAGGGCAGGCTGTAAACAAACATTGTAATTATTTCTTTTGTACTATAGCACATTGAATTTGATTTGAGGTCAGTGATAGGTTGAGAAATGCCATTATTCTGGGAAGGTAAATGTTACTACTGTTCTTACTATGTTTTGTGTGGGTTTTTTTGTTAGTGTGCCCAGGAGTGGTACAAATATAAATATATAAATTGTCCACTATTACAGCAGAGTTTTCAATGTATGGCTTCTTTAATGTTAATTCATTCTTATTGTTTTAATTACAGATGACAAAGAAGCAAAGAAAGACTTCAGCTTGTTAGTTAGCTAACTTAGCCACAAACCAGATGTGTTCCATGCGATTTTTTTTTCCTGTTTAGTGTTGCTGTGCTCCGTGCTGTAATTCACACAACACACCTCTCACGTTTTGGGTTATCCATTAGACACACGCAAAATTTTGAGTCATCACAGGTTCCTAAGGTATGATTGGTCACTCAGTGTTTAGAGGAGGCTTTTAGCAAAGGGTGGGGTCAGGGTTGCAAAAGGCTGACATGTTCCATAGCTTCTCAATAAGGTCTTGGTAAAATGATGTAATCTGGAATCGAGTTCCTCGTAGGTAAGAATGATTTGGCACAATCTGATGCATTTTCTCAAGAGCCATTCTAGCTGACTGCCAAGTTCACCTATATGGATGCTTGTCTAGAATCATGAACACCACCCTGCGGTCTTACTCTCAGAAGTATACTCTGTTGTTTTTCACTAGAGGTCAGGGGTGAGTAGGCAAAACATTTCTCACTGAAATAACACACACTGTGAGGTGTTTTAGGTAGTAGGCAGTAATATAAAACAGCATCATTCTTTAAATGTTTGGGCCCCACGGTGGCACAGTGGAAGAGCAATCTTAAAGCTTCAGCTTAGCAAGACATTTTGGTCAACACCACAGTTTGCTCTGAGCAGGACTATTATTTCCGTTCTTGATTCAGATTTTTGTGACATTCTGTGAAAACATAAGATGAATTGGCCACTAAAAATGCCACAAATATTTTGATTCACATAAACTTACAGTGGTTTTATTTCCTTCTCCTGAAAAGTGACAAAAAGTAAGTCGCAGTTTAATTTGAAATAATACAAAATAGACTTGGACTATCTATTAGACCCAGCATTTGTATTTGTATTGATACGGACATGTCCACATACACACATACATACACACACGCTTCTAAGTCTAAACACCCAGTAAAACAATGTTTGCATTATTTAATACTGCTGTAACCCACAGCCGCTTCATCTGCTCACAAAAGCTTCCAGAGCTCACATGTACATTTACCCACCTGATCATTTAAAATACAAATACGTATAACACAATCATTAAAGTTGTCTGCTGAATGTTCTTGACCATTTAATCACCCAACATAAAACAAATGTACACAAAAGCCCATTTACAGTACCACTGAGGTCCACTGGGGGAGCAGGACCCACTTAGTTGGCCACTTGCTGACAAGCACACCAGGCAGAGAAGCACTGTGTAATTAAAATCTTAAAATCAATATCGGTATATTCAGTAATCGAATTAGTCATTTATTTTGTTGTTTGGTTCAGCATTTTAAAGAGATAAAAGCAAATGATGATCAGTCATTTAAGGCATATGGCCATTAAAAAAGAAATACTTTTTAATGCATTTAACCCCATGAAGGTCTGATGAGTAGTTTCTTCAGAGTAGTGACTCAGAGGAGAATGAGCACAGGTCTAAGAGACAGGAAGAATGGTGGTCCAGTCATGGAGGAAAGTGGGGGTGGAAACCAAAAATACAGCAGACTGCATTATAGCAGGGTGTGTACTCACACACACACACACACACACACACACACACACACACACACACACACACCATTTTATCATTTAGCCATTTCAGCTTGTTTTTCTTCTTAGAATGCACACTTACCTTTATTCCCTTAAACTGCAGGTTCTCAATCGGATATTAACATTAAAGGGCCCTTTATGTACCTAAACATTTTGATGATGCATACTTATGTTTACTCACTCTTCACTCCACACAGTCCTTATATGGCAACCAGGCTACAAAAATGTCATTTTTTGCTTTTGTCACAATCATCGGCACATTTACTTGTGGCTGCCCACATAGTCTACAGCAGTTTGATGACTTATCGTCTGCTTAGTTTTGGTCTGAGCTTAGCAGGTTGTTTCCTGTGTCAGTAGCCAATCAGGGCAGGGCTTGTACAAAAGTCTTGAGCCCCCTCCTATACCCTCTGGAAAGTGTCTGACAGCCGACAGCTTAATATTTTCATAATCACAACAACAATCCCAAATACAGTGTCAATGCAGTTGGCAGAAAAATGCATCAGTCATGGATCAGCCTCCCCAAAGCCCAGATCTCAACATTATTAAAGCAGTGTGGATCATCTGAACAGAGAACAGAATAAAAGACAGCCAACATGCAAAGAAGAGCTTTGGAATGTCCTTCAAGAAGCTTGAAGAACTTATTCCTGAAGACACAGGAAAGCTTGTCTAAGAGAGTTCAGGCTGTGAACGATGGTCATGACTGTGCTCAGAACAAACACTAACTTTAAAGCTGGTTACAAATAAACAAACCCTCTTTGTGTTTTATACTGTATTTACATGTATGTTTGCACATGTGGCAACTATATTTTTGCATGTACAATTAATCTTATCTTATGTATCTTACCTATAGTAGTAATTATTAATTAGATGAATAAATACCCGTACATTTTATTATAATTTTACTATATACATATTTGTTTTTAAGAATGAAACACCACAGTTATCGTTTTCGGAACTTTAATCTATAAGTACATATTTAAACGGGAGATAGATGAATTTTAAAAAATGCACTCCCCACCTTTTTTAACAGTTCAACCTCAGTATTGTCTCAAGTGGAATCAAAGAATCGCCCTTTAATGCTAACTGACTGTGAACTGCAAATAATTATTTAGCAATACTAATCTAATCTCTCTCTCTCTCTATCTCTCTCTCTCTCTCTCTCTCTCTCTCTCTCTCTCTCTCTTTCTCTCTCTTTCTGCAGAAGTGTGTGTAGCGTGCGAGTGTGTGTGTGTGTGTGTGTGTGTGTGTGTGTTCAGCGCTGATGGATCTGCGCGTGGGAGAGCGTGTGATGCGTCCTGCAGGATCAGACACGGCTCTGCTGTCACCGCTGCAGCGCCCCCTACTGCTTAACCCCTTCACTACACAGCACTGCGCTCAGTACAGCCAGCACATACGGGTAACACACACACAATATTCCTGTCTGTCACACTGTCTTATCTTTGTTATATTGAGTAGATTAATAGAATGAGATATTTTACTGCGACAGGATGCAAAGTGCATAATGATACAAGGTACCTAGATAAAGCTGTTCAGCACCACCAGTATACTGATCACCGCCTGATCATCTGGAATCATCTGCTCCTGTTTCTTCACTGGTTCAGGCCTTAAGTTTGCTTGGATGATTCATATGTAGGTTACTGTGTGGCTTAACAAACAAAACCATTCATCTGAAATTGATCAGGTTCAGGGACTGGATGCATAATGAGAGTGTTTGAAAGTCATTCAGGAAGCCTGGAGAACTGTTCCTCAAGACTACATTAAAAAAACACAAAAAAGAAAGTCTGGGCCTTTAGAGGTAAAATATGAAGAAGTGAGGGAGCATTTTGCACAGTGCTGTGAAAACAAACCTCCAGGCTTGTCCAGAGATGATGATGTTTCCTTTATTGTTGTTAGTTTAACATGGAACAGCACCTCCGAGACCAAGAGGAGGAGAAGCAGCAACTACAGCAGATACGACACAAAGACAAGAGCCAGCAAAGTGAGTACAAACACACACTCACACACACATATACACACATATACATGCTCTAAAGGACCACCCTACCCACAGAGAGAGAGCACTGTTATACTACAATAGCAGGTATTAGTCAAAAACACCTCCATAAACCTTCCTACACTAGAATAGGAGATATTAGTCCATTAACAACCTCAACAAACACTCAAATACGCTACAATAGGAGATATTAGTCCATATATGACATCAATAAACAATCCTATACAACAGAACGTATGCTAGAATACGGGATATTTCACAATGCATACAGTTTAGTCCATAAACGACATCCTTAAACAGTAATATACAACAGAAGATGAGATGTTAGTATAATTGAAGAGGCAGGTTTTACTTACAGTGAGGATAAAAATAGCCTTTACAATACAAACACAGTCCTGAGTCAATATTGACTGGAGCAATCAGCGCCTGTGGCACCTGGTACCAGACACACACACACACACACACACACACACACACACACACACACACCTATTATCAGAACCAAACTGATAATGGTACGTGAAAATCCACAATAATGCGGAAACTGCAAATATCCTCTGCCTTTTTTTACTTTTTTGTGGTAATAAATTTCTTTTGTGTACGAGTCTTTATTTTGGCTCACTGCACGCTGCTAATGCTATCGGTTTTTAAGCATTTTCCTCCGGGATCAATACAGTTTTCTGATTCGGATTATTTATTTGTCCTTGCTGCTGCTATTTGCAGCGTCTGTGGTAGACTTTTATTTAAGGGTAAAGCATTAAACTGAGTTTAAAATGTAATTAAAGTGTTCGGGGAGCATATTTGGGGGCATATTTAGGGTTTACACTAAAAAATAGACATTTTTAGACATTTTCTTTTACCAAAACACAACAACACGGTTTTTCACTGTCCACGTGCTCTTGGAACGTAACTGTACTTTACTGTATATGTTCTAAGGGAAAAATGAAGTGTCAGTCATTTTCTAAAGGAAATATAAATAGTCAATCAAGTTCCACAAATAAAGGGCTAGTAAAAATTTAAGGTCAATCATTTTCAACAGGAGTAGTTAAGGGTGAGTGATGTTCTGACAGAAGAATGAAGGGTCAGTCATGTTCTAAGGGAAAACTTAGGAGCCAGTCACACTGCACTGGAAAACTTAAGGTTCAGTCATCTCCCACAGAACACATTAAGGTGCAGTCAACAATTAAGGGCCAGTCACACACTCTCTGAAATTATTGTGGGCCAGTCTTGTCCCACAAGACAAAGTAAGAACCATTTATGTTCCATGAGAACAAATTAAGGGACATTCATGCTCTAAGGAAAAAGTCATGACCAGTCATCAAAAAATGAGGAATTCTTATAACGTAAACTAAACAAAAACAAATAAAATTACGAGTTAAATTCATTATGTAAACAAAAGTCAGCAGATATTTTTGGCGGGCTGGAGAATCATGATCAAATACTAGCCCGTCACCTCTGCTAAGTGCAAAACGTTAGTGTTCCATTCAGGACAATACTTGCCCACGGCAGTGTGCACTACAGAAGGAAGTGCTCAGTGTGCACTACGTACTACATTTCAGTGCACTCACATAAATGCATGATTTCAAACTCACTCTTAGTTTGGTTCTCAGAAAATATCCACAAGAGACTGAAGCTGCGACTGATGAACCACAATTACTGAACATGTAAAGTAAAAAAATGCTGTTTGTTTTGATTGACAGGTGCAGAGGCCAGTTCAGTGGTGAAGAAGAAGTTAGCGGAGGTGATCCTAAAGAAGCAAAAGCAGGCAGCACTGGAGAGGACCAGCTCCAACCCCCTCAGCAGCCAGCAGGTGGCGTACAGGTGCGTTCAGAACCAGCTGGTACACCCACTGAAAAAGATTTTGTTTAGCTATTTGCTGTTAAGCTACTAGGAGACACAAACCCATCCATTATTTCAAGTTTGAATACGTGCATTTAAAACTGTGTTTAAATGTGTGTTTTTTGGTTCTGTGTGTAGAGAGCTGGCTCCAGATCCCAGTGTTTCTCTGCAACCCCTTCTCTCCTCCCCCCCACAGACCTTTAATGAGGGACCTGACGACCCTCCATTGAGAAGAGCAAGTACGTCTCATTCATATATTCGGTTACTAACCATTTGCACGGTTGCCTGACAACTTGTATATACTGTCTTTATTGAGTATTTATCTTCTCCCTTATTCATCACTACTATGACACTGAACCCATAGCAACCACAGCTTGTGTTGTTGTACAACAAATATAATCAATTCACAAGCCAATGTCAAAGGAGTTAACATCAAGGTGAACATCATCCTCCTGATAAGAAGATGTTTAGCTGCTCTGCAGTCAGGTGAAGCAAACAAAGCGGATACAAGAACAATTTACTGCACAAAATAATGGACTGTGGAATTTTAGTGCTTCCGCTCACTGGTCACATAACTGGAATCACCTAGTGTTTCCACAAACTGGCTACTTTATTGGAAACACCTTGTGCTTCCACTCACTGGTCAATTAGAGTCTCAGCAGTTCTTAGCAGTCTGCTGACTAGGCCGTCTGAGCAGGAAACGAGCGGCATGAAACTCATTTTGCTTGTTTATGGCTGAATATTTTAAAGCTCTGAAATAGGAACTGCTATTTTAATCCTCTGATCTCTGTGATCTCACAGCTCTGCCCTCCCATCACTCCCAGCTCTTAGCAGGAAATATGACAAGTGTTTACACCCTTAGACTTGCCTTCTGGAGAACAGGCACAGCAGTGCGTGTGTGTGTTTGTGTTTGTGTATGTGTGCGTGTGTGTGTGTGTGTTTGTGCTAGGAAGTGGTCAAGTGTGTATAAAAGATTCAGGTGATGAAAAGAGTAGAGGCGCTCCTGTGAGGTTGATATAGTTACAGAAAGTGGCAGTGCGATTATTATTTATATACATAAGCGCTTACATTGCAGTCTCATTTGTGTGTCGCTCACATGAGTCAGTCATTCTTCTTTTTTTCAGTGTGTTATGTGTCTTATGACTGATTGCACACACTGGCCACTTTACTGGAAATGACTTCCTAGTACCTCCATTTACTGGCCACTTTATTGGAAACACCTTCCACTCACTGGGCACTTTATTAGAAACACCCCTCGTGTGCTTCATGTGTGATTTACCAAATTTAAGGTCTACTCAAGCAGTGGCTTCTGATAAAGTGTGTGTGTGTGTGGGGGGGGTTTGCATTGTTTGATCTAAGAACCCAAAGTACTTAAGAAAGTACATTTTTTACAAAATATTTTCTGTGTGTGTGTGTGTGTGTGTGTGTGTGTGTGTGTGTGTGTGTGTGTGCGCGTGTGTGTGTGTGTGTGTATGTAGCCTCAGAACCCAATCTGAAGGTGAAGCATAAACTAAAGAAGCACTTGCACACCCGGAAAAGCCCCCTGACCCGCAAAGAGAGTGCCCCCCCAACCATCAAACACCGCGGACCAGACACATTGGGTAACACACACTTTCACACTCAGACACACACACATACACAAAACACAAACAAAAACACACATGCACACACACAAACACACACACATCACAATGAAGGGAATAAACTGGCTTCCACAGCTTAACTGAGAAATCTCTCTTTTCTTCCCTTTCTCTCTCTCTTTTTCTCTCTCTCTCAGATTCCTCCCCCAGTAGCAGTAGTACTCCGGTGTCTGGATGCAGTTCCCCTAATGACAGTTTACCCAGTGAGACTGGAGCACTGCCCCCTCCTGGCAGTCTGACACCCGAGGTGAGAAACGCTGACTGTTGTTATTCCTGTGTGTAACATCCCATTGTTGAGTGAACAATAAATAAAAATATGTCAAATAAAATTTCCTTTAAAAATCTGAAACAGTGCATGTCTTACTCCTACTAACTGGTTGTGAGGTGATGCAGAATTAAATTCTACACTGTCCTTTAACTTTAAATGCATTAGTAAACTGTTAGTAGCTTGTTAAATATCACGTTATAATTATAATTGTATCAGGTGGCTTTTAATAGGTCAGCAGTGCTGAAAAAAAGACATTTTATGGCTAATGATGAACATACTGTAAATTTGTAAGCAGAGAATATTAAATGTATTTCAGTAAATGTTAAGTGAATACCTTCAAATCTCGGTGTGTGCAAAAACCTTAGACTGGTAGTGTATGTTAATGGACAGTGGTTTTGTGTCATCTCAAAAGCATTGAATGCAAAATGAGTGATTTTTCAATCGTTGACATGCTTTGTTATAAGGAACTAATGGGACCATAATGAGGTTTTAATACGTGGAATTTTTTTCTATGTTATGGACCCTTTAAGGCTCTTTAATGTTCTGGCACAGGGTGTTCCAGCAGGGTGTTTTGTAGGGAAAACAGAGCTCAGTCTCAGAGGGTGTGTGTGAGTGTGTGAGTGTGTGTGTGTGTGTGTGTGTGTGTGTGTGTGTGTGTGTGTGTGTGTGTGTGTGTGTGT
>JBBJLR010000037.1:2099658-2110063 GCA_037577145.1 Brachypetersius gabonensis
ATAAAAACTTCAGCAGCAACTTTTCCAATTTCCCATATTTATGTAATTCTCAAAACTTTTGGCCACGACTGTATATTAGTGCTGGGCACGTTAACGCGTTATTATCGTGCTCACGCATTATTTCATTAATGGCGACAATTATGTTATCGCGTTCTAAATGGTAAAATGGTTATGAAGCGTTAGCCTCCCATGCTCAGGACTTGATAAAACATGAATGCCCTGCAGTGGCAAATAACTTTGCTTTTATATTTAATTTACATTACATTAATGTTTAAGGCGTGATTTACAGAAATATTTGAACTGCAGCTGTGTAGCACCTTATCGAGAGAGAGAGATAGATAGGTACAGTAGATAGATAAAGAGATAGATAGACAGATAGACATAAGTTCTAAACTGGAATTAACTGCAATTTAGTACAAAGAAGCAGACCAAGGTTTGAGAAAGAGCTATTGTCCTAAAATGATGACTTATTATGTGCCATGACTGTGAAACAGAACTGAGCAGAACAGCCCCTGCTGTCCATGATCGACTCTGCTGAGGGACAGCAGGTTACGTGTTGAGTGGCCTGAGCCAGCTGGTGTGATTATTCCCGAGCAGAATGGGAAAGTTTCTGTAATCTTGTGGTGTTGTGGTGGTGTCTCTGTGTCGTTGCGTTAATCCGTCTGTGAACCACGGGCGGTTTGGCAGCCGGGCCCTGACAGCGAGACACTTATTTTGAAAATTCCAGACACAGACTATAGACATCTCGCCTGCGAGGTGAACTCAAGTGAAGAAAAACACATTTCTCCTCTTCTCTCTTCACTCCATAAGGAATCTCATGTAACAAGTCTTGACGCATCCAAATCTCAGTCTTTCCAGACAACAACCTAAGATTAGCATGTCTGATGAAGTTTTTTCCCCTTTGTGATGTTTTTTTTGGTCGCGTCAACACCAGAATCTGTACCTCACAGTGTAGGAGGCATTTCACATACTGTATGTACTCTTTCAAATATTATTAGAGAGATTGAGGCAGTTATATTGCCTAAAGGTGCAGCCCATGACAGGAGATGCAAATCATAAATGCTGTAACTCTAATAACCTCTTAGCAAAGGTTTGATTTAATGAGCTCCCAATTTAATGACAATTCATTTTGATGTCTCTGTGGAATGCCCCACTGTCTGGCTCCGGTCCCCTGTAATATATAGCATCACACACTAAACAATATTACGTAATTCAAGTCTGCATATAAAAGCATAAATGTTTTACGCCCCAGAGAGGAATTCAGTGCAAACACAATATATTTCATATGTAGAAGGATCAAAAGTAGAGCCAAGCATTACCAATACAATACAAGACAATATTATATAAACAGCGACAGTGTTATAAAAAGGAAATAAACAATAAAAACTGCCACGAAAACATTGAAAACATAATGAGAAAAATACTTTTGATATTTGTTTAATGTTTAATAGTTGTCTGCATTACTTTAAACTACTATAATTACCTGAATTTGCTACAAGACACATATGTATCCTATATATCCTATTTATTTGTATTGCAGTTCATTAAGTAATATATATATGTGGAGCTGTATGCAAAGGGTCAGAACCCTCGATTAAAAGACCAGGTTTGTTGATTTTCTAAGTAGTAAATAAGTTACACATCCTTTACAGAGAACTCCACTTACTACATTTGTTTACTATTGTGCGTAACTGGAAAACAATGACACCTTTTATTATATATTCTTCCATTTTTTCCATTGTATTTATTATTTTTCCATTTAAACTTGTTAATTTGGCCATGTGTGTTCAATATTTTACATAAAACTGGTGAGTTTGACATGCCCCTCCACCAAACCTGCTGTACTCTGATAGCACACACATAAACATTCCGTTTCCATGAAAGATTGCAAATGAAGTTTTAAACTCTGTCACTTGTTCAATACTGTATTTAAATCATTACAGCCTTTACAGTTCTGATTTCAGTGTTTTTTAAGAACATTCTTTTTCTTGCATTCTTATAGACACCAGTTTCTCCAGTTTTGCTTGTACATGACAAACAGCGTAGTGGATAACACCACAACCCAACACATTCCATCCATCCTGGCAATCGTGTACCACTGCAAGCATTATGCAGTGTTCACTGTAGTAATTGGGGGTTACCAGTATCAACCCAGAAATTTTGCATTGGTTCCTTTTCCGCTCATGTTTTCCCACATGTGGATTGGCACAAGAGTATCTAATGATCCTCAAAATGAGCTGGAATCAGATGCTTTAAAAATAATTCTCCATTTATAGTACATTGTGTATGGTGAAGATGTGTCACCGTCTGTTTATATTTCTGTTTCATTTTATCTCAACTCCATGAGTCATGATTAGTGTAGTAGGGCAAGCTATGAAACTGAAGCAACACCTGAATACAATCTTTCATTTCGCTAAGCCTTTGTAATTTTCTTTGTCTGTGGTTAAGCTATGTTAAGTCTAAGTTATTGCATGCTTAACACTTTATAAGCAGCCTATACAATTAACAAATGATGTAGCCATTCACGATACTGCAGAATAAGAGAGAAGAGAGATGAGTGTATGATGTAAATGTTATATAAGATATATAATGTCATTGAACTATACATGCCACTATAAGTGCTGCCAAATATGATACTGCCTAAAAATTGTTTCACAAACTGTCTAAAAACGTCCATTCTGCCTTAAAAACAGTCCCGAGACCTGTTTCTTTTTCTTCTGGCTTGTCATGCCTGGTGCTGAATGTTTGCATTGACTGGCCACAGAACCCACAGGAAGAGTGGGAGTAGAAAGGTGGGACGACAGTGGTAAAAAGTCATGACATCACAGGCTGTGCTGCGATTGGTCAGCTCCTCAGGCAACAGGGTTTAAAAGCCAGCCAGCTTTATGCATCAAAACATAGCAAGAACTCATCCGATAAACTTGGAGAGTACTGATCTATTCCACTGTCCTCACAAGCTCCGAGAGTGCGGGATCTGCGCTGACTGTGGTACAGGTAAGTGACGACTTTTAAATACATTCATTTCTACAGCAAAGAAAGAAGTGCTTGAATTTATGAATTCTACATGCGTTTTATTCTGTTGTCTTTATATATATAAGAATGCCAGTTTCCTGCAGACCACCCAAACCCAGTGCCATTTAAGATGCATGCAATAAGTTTGCAGGGAAAGTTGTTGCAAACAGCACCAATGTAAGGATAAGCAAATCCTGGGCTTACTAGATGTGCAGAGAGCTTTGGAATCAAATGCAAGAATCCTTCACACACTGAAGTGCCTTCAGTGGCTAAGCCATGTTCTAATAATAGTGGCTGTATCTTTTCAACCCAGGCATAAGAACAATAGAAATATCGAAATGATTTAAAGCACTTTATTGTACTACATTATGCAGCAGAAGAAAAATGTGACGGATGTTGTGGTGTGGCCCATAAATCCTTCACTAATTTGTCAGCTGACTCAGTTATTCCAGCAATATAACCACCAAATTAAGGTCAGCCATAAGAATAATAGCAATATCACTCTGAGAGTTTGGTTAATTACATTTGAGGTCTACTTCTAACAAGATCTTTTTCCACCCTTTAGTGTTTCACATCCCTTTCGACAGCACAATTTTTAGCTCTTGTGCTGCTATTACAGAGTTCCTAATGAGAAACTGAGACCTTTTCCAAAACATAAGTTAAGGTTTCTAGTTCTGGCGATTGCGGCCACCGGTTGTCTACATATAACTCGGCGAATTATATGCTGTGAAAAGATCATTATAGGTGCAGCTAGACACTCGCTAGCTCAGCTTATACTTTCTGCAATGTTATCGTAGCTGAAACAGAAAATATGGGAGATGTTTTGTGGTGAAAGCTGGTAGCATTTAGTAGGGAAGCCCTGGACCTTCTGCCAGATCGTAGAGGCGGGCTCAATATGGTCATGCTTCCGTAGTGGTGGGTTTGCCCTGTGGAAAAGCACACAAACCCAAAAGGCCTAGTCCAAGCTCATTAAGCCTGTTTATAGGTTGACCATTATGAGGTTTGAATGAAGGCGATGCTCTCAATAAACACGTCCCCATTAGCTATGCACATCATACTCTACTACGCTTTATACATACTTTCTTCACAAATTTAAGCACACAACATTCTGTAATAATAACCTCCTGATTGGAATGGATTTATACCATATTATGTACAATCAGAAGGTGACAACCTCTTTTTCTTCCAGAATACATCAGAAGAAAAATGAAGGCCGTCATTGTGTTTGTGCTCCTCTTTGCTGCTGTTTACTGTCATCCGGTAAGTTCTGAGCCAAAGCTCTAACCCTCAGCATCTGCAGATGGCACTAATAACAGTCTAGAGCAAGGGTCAGTAACATGGTGCCCACAGACCTGTTCTAAAAATAGCACAACTCACCAGTGAGCAGCGTCTAACATTTAATTTTATCCTGTTGCTCTTCGTCAAATTTGCGTTTATATAGAATTGAAAATGACAAAAAACATTTAAAACATTTAAAAAACATTTAAAACAGTTTTTTATACATGAAGATACATTTAGGTAAACTCTATTCTACTGCATTAAACTGGTAGCCCTTTGTATGGTTCAGTATCTGTGAAGTAACTCTCAGTTTTAAAAAGACTGGTGACCCCCGGTCTAGAGTCTAGCACAGCATTAATGAAAAACACATGAATAGCTAAACTGCACTGCAGTCTTAGGAACAAACGTTTCTGCATAGGAACTTTTAAACTTTAAGGGTATTCACACTCACAAATGTCATGTACAAAATATCCGCTGTGTGGAAATGTGTATATATACATTCTACTTAATTCTACTCAACTACTTGATTCTAAAAAAGAATCTAAAGGTTCTTGAGACAGGTTAGCATTATAAATACCTAAAAATGTATTTTCTTTATAGAACATGGTTGTACATTGTTCTTCTTTTAGAAAACGTGTTTCTTAAGGATCCCTATTAAAATGGTTCTCTGTAGTGCAAATAGGGGTTCCACTATGGCTATAAACAATTTGATTTGAGTGCATAAAGGGTTATTTGCATTTCTGTTATAGAAAGCTGTTGTAAATGGCTTTTAGAAGAACACTGTTTAAAATGGTTCTATATTGCACCAAATATTCCTCTGTTTTTTGGTTCCATACAGAACCTTTTTCCACAGTAAATATGGGTAAATTTCATAGTAGCTTCATTTAGTAACTAGTTTAAATTAGTTACTAAATGATATGTGTTATGGTTAATAGCTGAATAATATGCTGTGTGAAATATACTTTTTAACCCAGTCCTCCTGCTTGATTAGCGTGTATTATGTTGCATTTTTGCAGGTGAAACGTTCAGCAAGTAGCTCGGAGAGCTCTGAGGAACAAGCAGTTGCCAAACCGGTGAGGATTTTTTCTAGCACTGAACATGCCGTTCTAAAAAAAACCCTGAATGCTGTAAATCTAACAAAATTCCACAAATTCTACCCACAGGCACCTCCAATTCTGCAGAAAACCGCCGAAAAACCAGCGCAGGCAGATCTTGCACAGGTAACAGCTGAGCTAGGGTCTCTCTGGGCTGCACATTTTTTTATGATCAATTCTAGTATTTAAATTCATGTTGTCCCCTGAAGTGCTTAGTGTCAAGTATGTGATAATTGCCACTTGTCACTTGTGGTGTAGGGGACATTTCATTCTCTCATTGTGGAGTGCTGTTTGTTTCAGGCCATTAAAGCAGCAGCAACAGCAGCAGCATCTGATGAGGACGATTCAGATGAAGCTGAGGTAAAATATGTCTCATCCTCTTGACCACATCAGACGCCACAGTATGCACACGCTTGCTAATGAAAGGCACCCGGCTCCGAAAATAAGTCTGTGTTGGTCTGGATGTACTGTGGGTGACCGTGCCAATGACTCTTGCTGTCTTGTGACTCCGTTTCCAGGACCCAACTGCAGAATCAGACACGGAGGACGACAGCGCAGACACGCAAGAGAGCGTGAGTCACTCTTCACCACACATGGTGTTAAAACACTTGTATGTGCAGATGTAGCCAGGGATGCACTGATCCCCTTTCAATGTACCGATCCTGAATTCACGATACCGGCTGGTACCGACTACCAGTACTCTGTTAGGGCACTCTTGTTTTATAGTAGCAAAGTACATAAACAAATACCGTGTCTAATGTTACAGCATACCTCATAGGATTAAGCATACTTTGTTTTTTTATTGTTATAATAATTATAAGAGAGTGGTGTCAAGTGTTGTCACACACATTAAACATTCTCTACAGAGGGTACTCAAATATGGAATCTTTTGCTAAATTCAGTGAATAATTTCCATTTTCTTACCGAGTTTATCATATTGAAAAAATAACGTAAAAATGTCATAACTTTTGCACAGGCTACATTTTATGTTATATTTGCCTCAATATGCAGAGGAAACTATACAATAAAATGTATAAAAGTGCATTTTCTTTAGTGGAGATACTTATTTTAATTTATTTTTTCTCTAAGTATTCCATATGTATGCATACTTACATCTCTAGTAACTAGTGATCTTAGGCATCACTGGAGTTCTCAGGCTGTGCCATTTTTTTTACACTTTTGCACAATAAATAAAAATATACCAATCCATCACGGCATTGGTGCTTCACTAAACACGATTGAACCATTATGTAGTTATAATGATTCATGCTATACAATCGTAATCTACTAATTTATTCAAATGTAAGGAGAGAGCCTGTTCATATGGATTAAAGAACCCAAATGCAAAATGTCTGATATCATACAACTGTCATGAGGAGATCCTTTGCATAAGTAAGTCTAGAATAGTGCCAAATGTAAAAATGGCTTCAAAGGTATTCCAAAACCAGCCTGGGGCAAAAGGAATTGTACATTGCAATCCATAAGTATTATAACTATAACAGATATATCAAGGCTTCAACTGCAAGATTATAGATGGGTGTGTTCTTACATGCTGTTTTTTATCCAGGACACAGATGAGAGTGACAGTGACAGTTCTGAGTCAGGAGAGACCGAGGCCACTACAGTCCAACCTGCAACTGTGGAGCCCACCATGGACCCAAATATCAACAACGGCCGCGGAGACAACATGGGCTACCCCAGCGACTACAAGAAGACCATCATCTACGTAGATGCCAACGACATAGAGAAAATTCCATCTCCCTACAAGTACTACGGACCTGACAAGACAGAGGACGTGAGCATTATCAGCAAGAAGACGGCCCTCGAAGATGTTCACGACGCCAATGATGCAGAGAAGCATCTGAAAGTGCACAAGGTAAACAAGACCTCTATTCTGTTAATGACCTCATGGATCTTGAGGCATCTTTTAGTCATGATCTGATGATCTGATTATCAGAGAACAGTTTTCTATTACCTGATTATGGAAATGAATCATGCCAGCAGCAACACATCTAGTAGGAAATTGCACTGGAAACAGTTTTATTTAGTCATAAGCAGTAATTAATGTATTTCATTAATGTATCGTTTTTAATTTGTGACTGCAATTAGTTCACATACTAAGGTACCGCACCCTCTACTGAGAACACTCAGCATTTTTATAATGGTGCACACTGTATTGGGCCAAATTTTCAGTTTTATTTTTCCCTCAACATGTTCAATTCTGAGAATAAACAGTAATTGCACATCAGAATGTGCAGAAGTGTGTTCTCTCTGTACTCATTTTCAACTTGACCTGGGACAGCAGAACTTTTGCATGCATTTTTACATCTCTAGAATTTCTTGTTGGATTCTCAGGCTCTGCAGGTGCACAACGAGGTCCTGGAGGAGGACAGCAGCACCCCAGAGGTAGAAGGTCAGGTTCTTGAAGCCGCCAGTGGGACAGAGGATGAGGAGCCCAATGCAAAGCAGGCATCCCTGGGCAGTGAGGAGAGCGCTAGTGCCAGTGATACCACCGGTGAGAGTGCCAGTGCAAGCCAGGAGGAGAAGGAAGCCGAGTCAGACAGCAGCCAAAGTAGTGAGGAAGCCACCGCAACCCCTGGGGCAGCCGACTCAGACAGCGACGCATCCCAGAGCACCGAGAGCCAGGAGGACGAGTCTTCTGAGCAGGTTGTGGAGGTCACAAGCGACGTTCCCGACATCATTGTCGCCAAATAAAATGCACCATGAAGCACAAGATCCCAAAACTGCTGTCTACAGTGAAGAATGCAACCTTATCCAGAGTGGTGCTTTAAAGTGACTCACTTCATTGAAAAAAAAAACAAACAGTAGCAGAGCACAATAATACAGTTCAGACAAGCCTGGTCCAGGGCTGTGGCTGCATGATGCTATCTGTAATGAAGCAGTTTCATCTCAACCATTTTGCACATTTATTTACATTGTGTTTATGTAAAATATTTTATTCTACCATGTATCGTGATTTATCCTTAACAAATAAATTCTTTTTTTCAAAAAAACAATAACGTCAATTATTATATTCTACAGAATTTCAGACAGAGGTCTGTCCAGTTTCATCACCAAAAATGCACTGCAAAAAAAAACAAAAAACGCTACATCTATTGTCCTCAGTGGAGGACTGTAGTGCGGTAGCAACAGTCATAGTAGAACCGGGTGCAACCTTGCACTTAGGTCCAACCGCAAAATGTAACTTTTGTTTTAAATTACAAGTCTGCAGACATTTCAGCAAGTCAGCAAGTCTTATTTGCACAGCCTTATATTCAGAGCCCACTAGGTCTTGAAGAAAAGCAGACAGAAGCCTATTTTGACTGAAATCCCTAAGGACTGCCATGTCTGTCATTACTGCATACAGAGAATTTCAAACATTCCAGCTGCTAGAACAGTGTGAAACTACTGCGGCTCTCTCCTCTGTCCTTCTGTTTATTAGGCTAGACATCACTGATTCAAGCAAAAATTTTCTCCAAAAAAATATTTTAAAAAAAATGTCTCCAGAGAAAAAAGCAAGGTACGATCTGTTGACAGTCCAGTCTGCTGCCACCAGAGGGCCCTATAACCCTTAGTGAAGCACCAAAACAGTTTATGAGGTTGCAGTTCATAATATGCAAAGTACAGTTTATATAATCCAAGCTGTTGTGTGTTTAGCCTTTCTCCTCATTTCAGTTATGTTTTTTATCTTAATTTCAGTGGTCATTCTAAAGTTTGTACCTGTGACACATATGCACATATAGAGAACTTTTTAAATACAAGCACATTATCCATAGTTACCATTTTTTATAGAAAAAAAAGTAACACTTTGTGCAGACTCTTAAAAGCATTTAAAGAATTGTGTAAAATCACAAATAAAAGCAGCAAGTTATAAGCAGCAAAGTTAGGGAGAGCTAACATAGTTAGCTAACTAACTGACCCATTATAATGAATGTGTGCAAATGCAGTACTGTAGACGAACTTGTGTTTATTTTAGAGCTTGCGTTTAACAAATCATACTCTGCATTTCCTCCCACTTTAGTTTTTCCCTTGCTAAATGTACTCTACCTCTTTTGATTGCAGGTCATAAAACAGTTATGTGCGTGTAAGCACGCTTGTGAAATTAAGGCAGGTTCAGGAAAACATATTTCATATATACTTATTAAAGAAGGGGTGAGAGGAAGCCACGGTCCGTATCTTAAAATAATCATTGACATTACATCTGTTTTTTATTCACTCTGTGGATTATAAGAACTTGCTTTATATATGTGTGAACAGACGATTATTCCTTGACTTTATGAGCAGTCTTCATCTTAACTAATTTAACTAATTCAAGCTTTGTTACCCCTGAACACCAATTCCTCACACCCGGGTGTTGAACTCTGAAATGCAGGTGCTTTCATGCCTATTATTCTCCTATTTAACAGATTATTTACATGATTTTGATCTTGTGCCAATGAATAGAAATTTAATTAAGAATTCTATGCATATTGAGCAATTAGTCAGATAATTAATGTAATCCAGCATGATGGAGTTACACACTTGTGTTGACAGAATTCAGCACTAAGATCCGCAAAGAAGTTTGGTAAAGCTGATTATTTGATCATACCATAATATGTTATATAATATATGTTATATGTTATTTCTTCCATCGATCAATTATATATTGGTGGCTGTTACCGTGGCGAGGTGTTAATTTAACGTGTGCTATGCTGGGATATCAGGTGACAGTATGTCAAACAGGCAGAATTTTCTTGAGCTCAGGCTAGAGTCAGTTCAGGCAGAAAGTTCTTGGGCTATATTTAGGACCAAAATAAGAAGTCTTTTCTGCTTTACTATAGACAAATCTCTGCAGAAGACTTATTAACATATAAATCTAACATTGCTGTTATATGTTAATAGTAGGGCTGTCAGTCGATTAAAATATTTAATCGCGATAATGTCATGTTTGCCATAGTTAACTCACGATTAATCGCACCTTTAATCGCACCTGTACTAAATATACTTTTTTTTAATACTCTTATCAACATAGGAGTAGACAA
>JBBJLR010000037.1:2115764-2138094 GCA_037577145.1 Brachypetersius gabonensis
TCAAGGTGAAAGTCATCATAGCTTGCGTAGTATAGACCCAGCTCCCAACCCAACTTTGTGAATAGATTAACGGCAATCGCCCGATAAGAGCCTCACGTTAACACAGCACATTAACACCGATAACTGCCCACCACTAGTCACGAGACTTCCTTCTTTTTGATTCGGACCTTGAAACAGTGTTTTGGAGCAGCTGTGATTGCAACAAAATTTGGCTCTACAAAGTGTTGATGGAGAATACCTATACACACAAGTTTTTTTGCCTTGATTATCATCTGTGTCACAATTAAAATTATTTTGCACCTTCAATGCCAACCATACTATGTCAACCAAATGAAGCTAACTAATTCCAGATTGTAATGAGACAAAACAGCAGCCAAAACAGGACACCAAAAGGGATTCTGTAACACTGGAAAAGAATAAGAATGGCAAAAGAAGTGGAAACCTCTGACATCTTATCAGTAGTTAATAACATTCCCTTTGGTGGAAATTGCATTGGATCCATTGGAATGGTTCCTAAAAATCTTTGCATGTGCTACAGTTTAGATATATTTTTTATTCTGTTCAGTATGTTAGATTTAGCAAATAAATAGTAACTGTGAATTGTAAGTTCATCAGTTAGGCCATTTTGTGTCTGAAAAAGTGCCCATGTATTATGAAGATGCACTGAAATGATAATTACATTATAATTTAAATAATTTTGTGGCCTTTATTACATTTTTATATGTTTTATCGCCTCATTGCACTCTGAGCAATGACTTGGAAGAATATACCTAATCAATGAACTAATATAAGACCATTTTAATGTATAAATGTATAACTGTGTCTGGTTATTTTTCATACTTGAAAATTTGATTCCCAGTAAATTGTGGGGTGCTATGCAAAACCCCTGTTCCAATGAAGAAAGTAGTAATGACAAGAATAAAAATTTACAACTTTGCTGATTTGCTTTTGTTGTTGCGGAATACAGTGTTCAATGATATTAAGTGTAAAAGTACTGGGATTCAGAGAATTACACCCCATTTATCCCTCAAGAAATGGAGTAGCTTTTAAATATGGTACAATACCTACATCAATGTCTGAAGCAAAACTTATATCTCACTTTTTTCTTACATTAGTGGTTCACTAATCCACCGATAAATGGTCCAAAAATGCTTGGAAAAATTTACAATATATTCCATTATAAATTAAGAGCTGTTTCTTTTTAGTATAATGTCTATCATGTCAGAGGTATGAGGTTTCAGTTTGACAGCAACAGTAGGGTTTACTGAAATTTAAGTAAATTGTGTGTTGAGTAGATGTACAAATGTACATATTTGTTGGCATATACACATTTGTACTTTGGCTAGTATATGTACATAAAATATGTATTTTTAGAGAAATAAATGTAAACAGTTTAACAGCACCTTCACTTAATTACGCTTTTGAAAAGGTTTTGTCAAAACGCAGAGCAAGAGCCATTACACTTTTGAACTCTTTGTAAGATTTCATGTGTGCAGTAGGGAATGTTATGCTGTTGCTACAGGCACTGACTGTCGGAAAGCAGATTTCATGAGGGTTGGTGTGACAGTCATGGTTAAACTTTATGTGAATTTTAAATCTTCTTTTCTCACTTGGCAGTATTGGTTTGTGCGCCTGGCCAGTGAGCCAAAGAAGGATTCCAGGAATTGTGAGTCCTCTGGTGCTGGGCTCCCCTTCAGGGTCAGGTTCCTCATTTTCATTTATTAGGTAACCTTGTTCATGAGTGGCACTGTCCACAGCTGATTAATTAATGAAAGACATTCATTAAATGTATGACATTTAAAACAAATTTTGTTACATGTACACCATAATATATATTTGTGTGTCTAATCTTACACTACTGCTAGCACTAACAATCTTGTTTTATTATCAAGATGCCTCTTACCATTGTTGTCTACCTCCTGCAGAAAGCACTGGAAGTTGTTGAGAATGTCCATTTCAAGTGTATATCTCATGGTCCCTTTTTCACTCAAGTGCGGTTTGCAGTTTGCCATAATGAAGCTTGCATCAGTCTGGAAATCAGACAGGAAAGTGCAAGCACTGGCATAAATTAACAAACGAAATAAAGTATCCACATATGCTTCATGCTCATTCTATTAAGAGACAACAAAAGACAGCTATAAGGAGGAGCAAATTTTATTTTTTTTTTACCTTGTTATCCTCAAGTGGCACAAACAAGGGTCGGCAAAGCTCAGTGTTGAGTTCCATTGCTTTTTGAAGGTTGTACAATTGCAAACCTTTGCGTAACTGCTGAAGCATCGGAAGAAGTCGGGCCACAGAGTGTAAAACAATAGTTCTGAAACGAAAGTGCCTCTTATGTAAACACTTGTGCGATCTGCCTTGAGATTTGGATAATTCCAGCTAAACACAATAACCTGGAAGCAATCAGTAACGAGAAGGAGAATTTTACTGAATTTAAACAGAAACAATCCACAAACCTTAGAATGTGGTCCTTGTTGCCAAGGCTTATGACACCTGTATATCCACAGGATAATATGTCATCGGTAAGGTTTGGTAGCTCTTCTGCTGTGGCACTTGTGACCTGAAACATCAATCGATAGCATTAATATCCAAAGAAAGTGGAATTTAACATTCAGGCATCAAAAAGGTTTACCACACATGTACCTTACTAATCAGTTCTCTGGTCTCTTGATCTGTGACATCTTCAGAGTCAAAAAATAATCTGTCAAAATCTCCCGTGGCAAGGTAGGTATAACACCAGTCACGCATAAAATTTGGCGACGGGCCTCCTTGGGCCAAGCTCACGGCAAATATTTCCCCGAAGGTCCTATGGATATGCACACAAAATCAAGTCAGTCACGGAATACCAGTAACAATTTTCTTTCTGGCAAAAACTAACATTTAATACCTGAAGTAACACTGGTCAAGGGCAGTTATTGAGTAGATGGGATTCTTTCCTTTTTGGTCAGTGCTTGGTTCGAAAAAACGTATTTCAATTCCAGATATCATGTCTGCAAAAAACAAAAACTAGCATTACAAGTGTGTTACAAAGTGTATTACTTTTGAACAGCACAACTAAAGCAACTCATTAAAGTTGTCTCCAAACATGGATATCACCTCATAAATGTAATTAAATTCTCTAAACCATATTCCAGAACTAAACATCGATTACTGGCGGGTTGAAAGGTATTTAATAATTTCAAATGCACCTGTTAAGAATTCCTTCTTTAATGCTCCTCTGTCTATACCTGCCTCGCCCACATAGGAAACATGCAGGGAGCATTTTGGGCTGCTTTCCTTTTTTCGCTGCCATTCCTGAAGACCATGCAGGAGGAGGTAAGATCTGGGGACGCAGACTGAAAACTTTTTGGATTTGTCCACCTGGTCAGCAATGTTTTGCAAGATGTCTTCAAGGCTGAAAAATAGTAAATACTTATAATCCAATGTACTGTTTTGACCATTTTTAACAAATCAAACACATTTATATGATTAAAAGACTTCACCTTTGAGCCCTTTTTTGTGCTGCATCCAAACTGCCTGCTTTTGCCATAGATCTGCATAATAAAATAAGAAAATCAATACATTTGATCATGTTTAAAAAAATTATTTTTTGGAGGGAAAAGATAAAATAGGTTCCTAATATGTGTGAAATTTGTATAGAAAAAATATCTAGATTATCAATCTTTCACATCTGCATGAAACTGATTTGTACCACCTGAATCATGCCTACCTTTCTCCACATGTACTTGCATGCACCTGAAGAAGATCCAGGGGAAAGCTTTCCTGGCAAAGTGGGCAGTCGTGCTCTGTCTATACACATGTGAATAGTTGTAAATTACTGGTCACTGTGAATTACTAAAAATACTTATAATTAAAGTTATAAACAAGTAAAAGCCTTGTTGGATGGATCTACATTTTGCACAGCAGCAACAAACTCAACCACATGGTCATTTAACAGTATGTTACAAGTTAAATAAATCACAAACGCTGGATTTTACAAAGGTAACAGCACTGTATCATACAGAAAAGGGTTTAAAGCCACAGTGGCTCACCACAGCGGGATTCCTAGGCTCTTCAGCATTTTCTTCGGCATCCACAGTTATTGTGCTTTCATTGTCTGAAGTCCTTCCCTGAAGGGCAAACCTTGCCTTGACTGTTTCACCCTCTTGATACAAGCTTTGGAATGACCTACACATTAAAATACAGCTATGAATAAATGCTCATGCTTTTACTACATTTGTGCAAAATTAGAAGTACCAAGAGAAATAACAATAACCTAGACCTAGATTTCCTGGAATACACAAAGGCTGTCAAAGCCTGTGGTGGCATGCTCTCCCAGTTTCTAGTCCTGGAGACTCTGATTTGCTGTGTGAAGTCAGCAGAGCACTTCTTTGTTGTACTTAATGAATCGCTCATATTGAATCAGCAAAATGTCATGTATAACATTTATCCAGGTTTGATAAACCCACTTACCTAACTAGTAAGACCACATATTTTCTCTCACTTAGAACTGGCAACTTAGGTCATTTTTGTTCCCCCTCCGCCACACGCCCATGTCTTACCTAATTACATCAGGTGTATCTTATTTTTAAATTATATATTTATATATGATAAGACATTCCTGATTGTACTCCTCAAATGTATGCAAAATGTATTTCTGTATATAAACATATCATTTAAAAAAAAGATATACCTTGTATATCTTATTTGTAAATAATATATTTGCATATAGAAAGACGTGTGTAAATTTGAAGTGTATAACGAGGAATCATGATTGTGAGTGTGAAGTACCTGAAAAGAACAATCACACTTAAAGAATGTCCAAATAATGTAAAGGTTCTACTGTAATCAGGTTTAAAGAATCACCACAAAATGTAATGGTTCTATAATAAGGTTCTCCCTCAACAAGATCATACCGTGTCCTTGCTTCTCTTTTCTGTCTAATGTATGCTGACAGGAAAGCCAGGAAGATTAAGCCGAAAAGGACTCCCAGGACCCCCAGAGTGAGTGGTGCAGAAAGACCACTGTTGACTGTGTGTTCGCAGGCGTCCCCGACGTAGCCAAGCCAACATTCACATGCTGGCAACCCGTTTACTGTCACACAGTCACCATGGCCATTGCACCGCTGAGCCCTGCACTCCATCAGGCTCTCCTTCAGGGGGTCAGGAGTAAGGGCCCTCTGAGGCTCGAGGGTAAGGTATGACATGTCACACTTTATTGCCATAGGAGACTGAAACCTCTGCAGGGAGATAAAACAATGGTATGTCCAAACAGAACATTTTCCCTTTCATTTCAGTTTTAAATATTTGAAAAGCCATCAGTATGAGCAGCTGAAAGCATTATAACAAATGCATAGAGTAGAGTTTCTAGTCTTTTCCCTAAAACAGGTGAAATGCTCAAGCTTTATAAGTGCTGTATATGCACAAAAAGCATTGAAATGAATGTCTGTCCATCATTTTCATGTCAATAAAATATATTACATACATTTTTTGTTTAACCACTTTACTGGCAATGGCTGTGCTGATGTAATATTATTCATGTGGAGTTGAAATACACATTTAAATGAGGTCAAAAACATATCTCCAAACACCCACACTCTACTTACCGGTGCTCAAGGTTGTAGTTCGTTCAAAAAGTCTGTGCCAGTGAAACAGCCACATGGAGGGTAGTAGTCAGCAGTTTGGAAGGGTCCAGCGTGAACTGAAAAAGAGAACTTGGAATAAAGCATTTATGAAGCCATGGAGCCTCCCACCATCAGGTGATCTGCTCAGCCAAAACATACCTGTCTCTTAATGAGATAATCACAGTGAGGTGTGTGATATTTGGGTTTGCAGCGTTTTGTTCTCTTTTTTTGTTCAGTCAACACCATCTAGTGGCTGGAGTGGACAGACTATTTGGAGATACGGGCAGGTGGTGCTACCCAGAGGGTGCAGCCAGAACAGAAAGAGAAAAATGTAATTTATCTTGACAATTCTCATTAAAGTTTTGAAGGAGAAGGCAGGAGGTTTCTGTTAGATTCTGTTATTTACCATTTTTGCATAGAAAAATACATAAAACAAATCCAACAAATTCCACAGTAGAACACAGTGCAAACAACCAAAATTGTGTTAAGACATACAGAACAGTGCCATATAAAAAGTGAGTATGTGGTATTCCAGCTGCATTAAAGCTCCATATTACACAAAGACACGTTAATTGATGTGATGACTAAACAGAGTTCGCAGACAAGGAATTATAAAAGTGACAGATCCTATGTTACGGTTCCCTTCATTTCCCCAAAGAGTGCAGGCATGAAGGCAGGTTTCCATGACTTTAGTTCATTTTATTTACAAAAAAAGAACAGAAAGTGGCACGTGGGCCAAACTGACTTTTCAGCTCAAAACAAACGAACACAAGTAAAGCAGAGCCTTGGACCCACACCCTAGTCCAGGCCAAACTGAACTTAACATTTCCCTAAACACAGTCCCAACCAATCCCAAAACACCTGTGCTTAAAGAAACTCAAAACAGCTGTGACACTCATCAGCTTAACCTCATACAAAATAAACTGAAACGTGAAAACCCAGGGTGACCTCTACTGGCCATCCACCCACATTACCCCTTTAACCCTACACCCTAAAGTGGTGGAGAGTGCAGTGCCTACTGACTGTCTGCCATGGGAAACAGAACCTCTGTAGTAAACCCAGAAGAGCTGGATAATTACTGTGCAAAGCTCACTAACAGATGTGCACAATACTTTTAACCTAAAATGGAATAGTGGAATAATGGAAATGGAATAACACAAAGCAAGAACCTTTTATTTTCAGCATCATGGACTCCCCCACACCAAGCTGAATAAACTCTGGGTGGTTGTGTCTAGGTATGTCCTTGAACTCTGAACTTTTGCAAGGCCTGGTCAGACCAGCTCAAACTGATCCTGAACAGGATCTGCTATACAACCATGTATTGTTACACTCCCCTGGTGGAGCTACGCAGTAGAGTCTCAGTTTTTAAGTCCAGGTTGAAAACCTACTTGTTTAGTCAGGCTTTCTGTAATTAAAGGGGACATATTATGCAAAACTCACTTTTGTTATAATAGGTCTATGGGCTATACAAAACATTTTCATTAAGTTGTTTGCACAAAATCATTCTCACATAAACAAGCCCTCTTAGCGCGCAAACACTTTTAGGTTACTATTTTTCCCTTCATAAAACACTTTTGTGGAATAAAAAAAGACATCAGTCTTAACAATAAATCTATCTTTCTCACTTCTTGGCACATGAAAGGCATCTCTTTTGTTATTATTTGATCTTTTAATCTTCCATATTATGACAAATTTCATAATACTTACCAGTTTCTCATACAATTTAGAGAATTTAACCCGGTATGTAAGGCAAAATGTTATCATTCAATTAGTTAAATATCACCTCTCCTATAACATGAATATCTACATTAGCCCCAATATAATCGCTGATGATCGCCACATTCTTAATAAAAAGTGTTGTCCAAAAGGGAAGTACTTTTGGAGCGACTTGATTGGTAATGTTGACTGGAAAACTGCCTGGTTATTGCCTTATGAATTTTGCATTTCCAACAAAATAAAAGAAATACATTTTAAGATTCTGCATAAGATATGCCCCTGTAATGCAGTGTTATCAAAATTCATGGATGTGCCTAACGAGTGTGCCTTCTATATTAGTATACAGGTATAACAGCCTCCATGCCCAGAGCAGGCAGGGCAGGCAGCTGTTTTGGGCCCCCAAACCACTAGATGGCGAACGAGAGCTGACACTTTAAACTACGGTAGTGGCGTACGGTAGAGGGGGGCCCCCAGTGAATTTTTGCTTGGGACCCCAACAGATTCTAGGATCGCCTCTGTCCATGCCTCTTGTGTCTGAGGAAACTTGGCCCACTTCATGTATGGAATACTGCTCTGTGGCTCTATTTCACTATAATAGTATCTACAGTTGACTGGGGAAGATCCACCAAGTTCATGAACTGGTAAAGGTGGCATCCTATGACAGCACCACTGTTCTGCTCTTCAGTACAACCTATTGTTTTGCCAGTGTTTGTCTCTTGCATTGGTATATGCATGATGTTATACACATGTCAGCTGTGGGTGTGGCTGAAACACTGTAACTCATTCATACTGTTGGTCCAGATACCTCATGACATTTCAGAGGCTTGTAGCCTTCTTTTGTTGCTATTTGATAATAGCATTCTGATTGTCTTTTTTGTCTTTACCATTGTGAAAAAAACTTTGTTTTTTTCCCTCAATAATTTTAAGCATTTTATAAAAATATTCTGATCATACTAAATTGTTTCGTTTGCATGTATTTATGAAGATATTTTTTATTTGATAAATGTTGTCCTCAGGGCTATGAGAGCAACGTAAAGTCATGTGGTCATGTGTAAACACACCACAGCTCACAGTGTGAAATTCTTTCTCTGCATTTACCAAGTGAAGCAGTGGGCTACCAGCAACGGGGCAGCACCCAGAGAGCCGTGTATGATGAAGGTATCTTGCTCAGGGGTACCTCAGTGGTGCCACTAGTTGTCCTGGGATTTGATCCCACAACCTTCCAATCATAGGGGCATCTCCCTAATCACCAGGCCTCTAGACGACCCTGGCAAAAGCATAACTTTTGAAGACTAACAGTTAAAGACTAAAAGTAGATGCCATTGTTCATCACCTGGCTTCTCAGTACAGTTGTTATTTGACAATGAGTCACAATACAATGCATTTTAGTATTTGAGTTAAACACAGCACACTTTTGGACATGCAGCGCACATGAGTGAACATAGCTACAGGTTTTGTTTGTCTGTTGAACCAGGTACTACATGACATCCGAGAGATTGACCAAGAGTGTCCCATTAATCTGAAGAACTATCTTATGTTCCTGAGGAGGGATTTCCTTAATCACCAGGCCCCCAGATGACCCTGGAAGAGCTCAACTTAAAGACTGATCTTGTAGCTCCTCAAACCACAACGGTGATGTTCTCTGTTAAATATGGTGTTTGTTGGTGAGCCACGAATTAATGCATTTTTAGGATTTGAGTTCTGCAAGCAAGTCCACAAGCACACAACACACAAGAACAGCTTTAGCAGCTTTAGCATTTTAGCTTTTTTAGTTGTCATGGTTTATTTTAAAGAACTGCTTTGACCTGCCTGGTGAGATAATAAGCAGGTTCCATAGCTGTTGCTTCTTCATTCCATGAGCCTGAGAAGAGAACAAGAGTAAACTGCAAAAAATGTGGTTCAGCCCCATTCCAAGCTTCATTCTGTCTTGATACATTTAACATTTTTCATTCGGTTCAAGACTCACAATAATTTGGCACCATATTTTAACACTGTGAACTTGAACAAACCGCCCTTATAGAACCCATTAAGGTAAATAATTATATAAATATTGGCATTTTCAAGTTTTGACTATAATATATGCACATTATTTTTATTATTATTATTATTCATTTAATTTAAAGAAGCCTTTCAAGGCACTCAAGGACACATTACAGACAAATAAAATGAAAAAAGCAAAGAAAGACAACTAGACAAACTAATAAATAAAGATAAATAAAAGAGCATAGCATATATAAACGTGTAGAACAAAATAATTGTGTAGTCAAGGGACAAGGTCAAAGAGAGTAGGCAAGTAGGTGGGTTTTAAAATAATAATTGGAAAGTTGGAAGAGAGTCAATGCAATGGTTTTTATTAAGGAATGGGCACGAATTTGCAGACTGAAATCTTGGATTGCCTGGATTAATTTAAGGTGGGTTTTTTCCAATGTCAAGAAAGACACCTAGCCACCCACCTGCCTCCTCCGCCCCCCTAACCACCCACCTACCTACCTTTCAACCCCCTCACCCCGCGGGAGAACGGCAGGACCCCACAGACGCAGCCTCCCAGGCCTGTCAGCTAGATCCTCCCCGCCGCCTCAAGGGCCGCCTCACATTCCTAAACACACACACCCTTACACACATACACACCTCCTTACATTTAAATACATCTAGACATATACAATACCCACGCATACACATTCATAGACACTTATAATTTATGTAGAACCCCCCCATGTTTTATGGGAGAACGTAAAGTGCAATTTACGGGACGACATGTGCTTGCCCTCACACAGGTCCCCCCAGTCCCTCTCTGTCTGAGGTGCGTTTAAAAATGGAGGGGAAGGAAGCTTCGAAGTCCCGTGGGGTCTGCCACCAAAGCAGCCCACTGGGACCCTCGCAGACCCTAGTGATGGGAATGATGCTTCTGAAGAATATGTATGAGACTAAAGTGCAATTAAAATTTGGGGGTAATAGAAGGTTGTGGTCTGCCCTCATAAGCCCCCCGACCCTACTATCTAATGTGTGATTAAAATAGAGGGGAGGGGGCCAGGAAGTCCCGTGGGAACTGCCGCCAAAGCAGCCCACTGGGACTCCCGTCTTCCCCTCACCCTCAAAACCCTAAGTGTAGGGGCCTGAGAGGTTGTTCACCCCCCTATGTACTGTGTTGGATATGATGTGTTGGGTGGGGAGGGGAGAAAAAGAAGAGAAAGAAAAAACCCAGCACACACAACCAGCCATACATACCTACCCAAGGGGCGGCGGGAGCCAGGAAGCGGAGACTACATCCAGAGGAGCTGCCGACTCCCCCAGGCCAGGGCCCGCCAACCCGGCCTAGGGGGTGCTGGGGCCTCATCTGCATATGGGCCGTACAGACAAGATGGACTACCCCCTACCCGCTATTTGGCCTCCCCCCATCCTAACCTAGTTCCACCTTAAATACTGACAAAAGGGGAAACGTATATTTTCCACAATATGAGGACTATACATTATACATTATATATGAATTATACAAGTCATACTTTTAATTATTATGGCAACTGCAAAGAAAGCATACAGTCTGTGAAACATTGCAACTATTGAAAAAAAAAAGATAGATTGGTATGATTACTGATATTACGAATTAGTCTTTAACTAACTCATAATACCAATAAGATCAATTGCTTAGAATGGATGTCTCTTTAACATGGAGCTGAATTTCATCTTGAAGGCCTACTATGTCTGTAAAATACTTCAGTGTAGAGGCCTCTCACCACACAATCTATTCTAATACAGACGAGACCTTATTCCCCTAGAGAGTGTAATAAAATGCTACTGAAACTCGAGGCACTTTTCATCCTGACTGAATAGCCAGTCACGCCACCAACCTACATCCCAACACTACTACTGCTGCTGCTGCTGCTGCTTTACTGCCACAAGCAAATGCTTAAATCTTCATAGTTCACCAATGCGGACTCCTGGGATCTTGATTTTTGGACTGGTCTTGGCACCTTGCGGTTGGATCTTGGATTTGACGAGTACAGTAGCACCCAGCTGGCGCACCGTTCAGCACATTACAGGACAACCTCAAGATCTGGTGCTTCAACAAGGATTATGGGACATATGCAGGACTTACACAACATCCAGAAATGTCTACTGCAACCAACTGGATAGTGAATACTTTGCCAACCATTTGGTCGCTACTGCCCAGAAGTTGATGGTGACGTCTTTGGTAGTGAACCTGATAGGCCTGTTTGTAGTGGCAACTGGAGTGAAGTGTTGGAGCAATAGGCCCCCGGACTGGACTGTGACTGGGGTGGGTGGCTTTCTTATTTTCTTCTCTGGAATTCTTACCCTTATTCCTATTGCATGGTTTACCCAAATGCTTCACAAAATTAAATCCCCATCCAGTGATATCGGTGTTGGTTACTGCATTGTGCTGGGCTACATGGGGAGCCTCATGGAAGTTTTTGGCGGGGGCGCCCTCTTTGTGGGAATCCGTAGATGTTGCGGTGGGCTCAACCGTGGGGAGAAGCAAAGCAGGGACTTAAATAGAGAAGTTGTGGCACAGAGGGTCAACAGGAACCATGACCAACATGAAACAGACTCACCAGAAGTCAACTACCCACAAGAGAGCCAGGGCAATGGACTGGAAAACCCATCATACCACTATGGTGCTGATTTTTAATGGAGAAACAGGGCATATTTGAATGCTTTTGGATTGATAATATAGTAGTAATAGTACAGAAATTTCCACAGAGTTCTGTGGAGCATTTCACTGTTGCCAGGTAAATAAAAACGTGTCAAATACTTTTTACGTTGTATTACTTGCATTAAGTAAAACAGGCAATCTTAAAAGTAGTGAACTGCGTGTGGTGCTGATCTGGAAACTGCTGAATGCAGTGCATAGTGGAGGCATTCTGGAAAACCTGATTCAGCATCAGTCAGGAACGGTTTAATCAAAGCTCTGCTTAGATGCTGAACCACCAACATCTACAACTGTATCCTAAGTTTGGGCAAATTTTATTTATGGTTTTGAAGTAACCTAAATAGGACACATTTTAAAGTCATTGTTCTATGTCTGTGTCCATGTGTGTGTGTCCGTGTGTGTGTGCTACAGGATCCAAAATATTTAGCCAACCCTGTCCTGTGGGAAGACACTGGCCCATTATGAAGGACTTGAGAATGACTAACAACAGATAACTTTACAATAGCTTGATATCTGCAAGTAGGGGCGGTCGATATGGCCAAGATATCATATCACGATTTTTTGGATGGAGCTAACGTCAGGGAACCGCAACATAAGAATGAAAGAGCCGCATGCAGCTCCAGAGCCACGGGTTGCCGACCCCTGATATAGACAATACTACGATCTCTCTGCTTTGGTAGATTGTCAGCACATAGAAAGTCTTCACAATCTCATATCGTCATATCGCCCACCTCTATTTGCACGGTATATCAACAGTTTAAATGTATCTAAATAGGCAGACAGTAAGTGGACATACACTCAAGTGGGGTACAGTCTGTAACTGTAAACTACAACAGACACAAAATAACTACAGGGTGTAGATAAATTATATGTCTATGTGCATGATATTAATTAGATCACACTGGCCCAACAATGGTAAATCTGGTGAAGAAAAGTGGAGGAGTTATGAGTTTAAGGAGATAAAGAAGAGATATGAGTTAAAGGCGATAAAATTGAGAAACTTAGAGTTAAGAGAGACAGAGATGTCATGAGTTTAAGGAGATAAAGAGGAGAAATTATGTGTTAAAGGAGATCCAGAGGAGAAATTAGCAAAAGGATATAGAGATGTTATGAGTTTAAGGAGATAAAGAAGAGATATGGGTCTAAGAAAATAAAATAGAGACGTTCTCACTTTATATAAACAAAGAGAAGTTGAAGGAGATAAAGAGAGGGGAGTTTTGAGTGTAGGGAGATCAAGTGGAAAAGTTATAAGTTTAAACAGACGAAGAGGAGAGATATGAGGGTAAAAGGACATAAAAAGGTGAATTTTAAAAGAAAATATTTGAGTTTTAGGAGACAAAGTGCAGAAGCTCTTTTTTTTATGTAGGAGATGTTTTGAGCTTAAGGAGCAAATGTGGAGTTTTGAAATCAAGATACGTTTTAAGTTAACTGAGATAAAGAGTTAACTGAGAAATAAACTGAAAGCTGAAAAGGTCTAAACCAGCGTTTTAGTGCTCGTTTCTGGTATTGCAATAAACTGAAGGGCTCGTTAGGGTCCTTTTTTGGCTAATTTGAGTTAAACAACTAGAGGACATAAAGTAGTTTTTATATTTTAGAAGTCAGTGGAGCTTTACTGAACGTAACTGAAAGGAGAACCTGAATGAATCTCTACCATTCCAGCTGTCGAAACTACACTCCCACACCACAACAAGGGAGGATCCAGTCTGAGTTTCAGCCTCGCGTTTACTTAAAAGCTCCGGCGCGGGACGTCAGACGCTTTTTGTTTTTGCGTCCCGGTGTGTGCTGAGCTGAGCTCCGCGTTAGGGGTCCAGTAAAGAATGCGGACTCCTGGCATCATCATTTTTGGCCTGGTGATGGCCCCTTGCGGCTGGATCCTGGACCTGACCAGTACAGTGGCGCCCAACTGGCGCACGCTGACAGGCATTTCTGGCGTCTCCACCGACACGGTGCTCAACCAGGGCATCTGGGACATCTGCAAGAGCTTCACGACCTCCAACACGGTGACGTGCAATTTGCGCTCCACGGACCAGATCTACTTTAACAACCAGGTGGTCACGGTGGCGCAGGGCATGATGGTTGCCTCCCTGGTCGTGACCCTCATCGGTCTCGCCGTGGTTACCCCCGGAGCGCGCTGCTGGAGGGACAGACCACCGCGCTGGGCGCTCACGTCGTTCGGGGCCGTACTGATCTTCTGCTCGGGCGCGCTGACCATCATACCCATTGCGTGGTACACACGCGTGCTGACGTCCCTCAACACCACCACGACCTTCACCAACCCCAGCAGCCCCGGGATCGCGGTGGGCTACTGCATCGTGCTGGGCTACATCGGGGGCATCATGGAGGTACTGGGCGGCGTCGTGCTCTTCGTGGGTGTCTGTAGGTGCTGCGACGGGAAGAACCGCGGAGAGAAGCCCGCGCCGGCCTCCTATCCTGCCAGGTACACCAGCAGGCCAGCCAGACCCACACCAGCCCCCCGCAACGTCACTCCCAGCGAGTCCAGCCGCAGCACCACCAGCGTCCCTTACACAAGAGACGAGGACATGGACTTCCCCAGAGCCAAGAGCAAAGGAGTCGTCAACCCGTCCTTCCGTGGGAAACCCTACGACGTTGATCTGTGAAAATGTGTGTGGTCAGCTGCTGAATGCTTGAATGAAGTTGTGAACATTACAAGTTAACGCCAGAAAAGCTGTTTGGATAAACATGGAGCTAACGCCAGAAAAGCTGTTGTATGAAGTGCAAAACCAAGGGGCCTGAAGCCTGATTGTTAATTACATCTCTACAGTGCAGTGGAAAATTGCTATAAAATTCATAGCATTCATATTTTGCCAAAAATATTGATGTAGTGCTGTCTTACAGTAATCTATAATGGTTCCTGCACTGATTTACTTTTCTAATTTACTGTGAGAGTCTTATATGAATTGTGTTCATCTTATTCATCTTCTTCATAAGAGGAAGCAAACTGAGGAAAAATTGAATTCTTTAAAACAATAGAAAAATATGTACAATTAAACAGTGCTGCCAGAAAGTACTAGGGAAAATTTTGTTTAAATGTCCTCACAAAAAACACCTTTTCATGTATAATAGTGTGTAATTTAACCCAAAAAAAATGCATACTTGGAAAAAATTGGCATTTTGTAGACAAAACATTTCCATCAGTTTATTTATTAAACTAATATAAACTGAGGACAACTCGTGTAGACATATCATTACTTTAGTGGATTTGTGAAATTGTGCCAACAAAACATCTAGGTATATAAGTTTCATAAAGAGTTGTAGTGATAAATCAGTTGACGTTTGCCAGATACTACTTTTCTTCTTTTTTGGACTTCTATTGGTTAAGGAACTTTAATGTGAAGGACTGTGGGGAACCAGGGAAATACTGGATACTGGAGCAGATGTGTTTTCAAGTTTCTTTTATTGATCTTTAACATCTGAATAACTGTTTACAGCTGCTTGAGCCACAGCTCTCATTCTGCACTGATGGTTAATGAAGAGATTTCAGCAGTGGCCTGTATGAAGGACTAAGGGTGTTGCTGCAAAAGACAATCTGTGTTGTATCATAAGGGCTGCTCCCATCTGTTTACTGTCCATAAGAGAATTCATATTTATTTATTTGTTTAATATTATAAAATAATCATCTCCTTAGAGTGTACAGAATGGCACAACAAAGACAAATAGGTCTCTTCATTAGGGAAACTATACTGTATACATATAACTATACTGTATAATGTGTGTGTGTGTATTGTTAAGGCTGAATGTTAGGCAGACATGGGCATGAGAAATAATAATTGACACACTCCTCTGTGATGTTCAGTCTCAGGGCTACGATCACATGTTTAGCCCTCTGAAGCTCAGACTTCGTAGTTATGTGTTCTGAATTTTGATTTGGAGCCTCAAACCTGTTAACTCTGGTCACTCAGGGATGTACAGTGTCTAAATAAATTCTAATCTTTATAAAAACGTGCTGGTCGACTTCTTTTTGCGCTTATGTAAAAAGATATTGTGTAATGACGCCAGAGGATAAAAAAATAAAAAGGGCGTGCAAGGCATTCTACATGTTTAATCCAGTGAGACTGGTCTGGCTGGTCTTGTTGGTGTCTCCACCTTCAAGTACTAAAGGAAGCAAGTCGTGCAAACACAAAACCTGTTCAGTTCCTTGTACTTTTTAAAGAAGACATAAGCTCAAGAGCCACATGTTCAATAGGCACAGCACTCCACAGACAACTCTTTACAGTTAATGATCTATAGAACATGTGAGTCGTTCATTAACTTAGTTTAAATCATTGCAGACATCAGAAAATTTACATTATGATGGCTGCAAAGTGTACTGTTTAGAATATGTTTTAAGCTCCAAGTATTGCTATGTTTCTCTCCAAGCTTCTGCTGCAAAGTCATCGTCATTCCAAATGGGTTCTTGACAGGTTTTGACCTGTGCCATATATACAGATAGTGAACTTTACACCGGTGAGCATTTAAACTGCACTTTTCCTTATTGATGGCATCAACAGGGTGGTTATTTTTAGTTCAGAAGTAAACAAGCCAGACCATTTAATAAAAAATCTTTATTAAGAAAAGTACATATTCATAAAAAAAAGGACACCTTTTGCTCTGTGGTCGACGTTTCAGACATTTTGGGTAAATCTGTGCTTGATTCAGCACCAGATTTGAAAACAGAGGACCATAGCATTCAAATGCTTTTTAGCTTTTTGCTTTTATCCAAACAGAGACGAGCCTTTTGAACTGACCAGTCAGGTTTGAAGCTAAATAGGTACAATGCGCATCACTGACATACTTAACATTTTTAAGGGACCAGTCACTGTACACTTGTGATAGTTTTTGTCCCGCTCCCTGCCACATGAGATTATCAGCATCAGTGAAACTGTAATGACAATGCAACACATTTTTAAAATGCCTCTGCCAAGTAAATACACAACCAGTAAACTTTTTAAGTGGCATTTTAGCACCCTGGAGTTTTGGTCACCGTACAACCTGCTCAAATTTTACTTCAGGTGTGGGACTATGACAATATTCTTGGGAAAAAAAAAACATGAATTTTTTATTTCCATAATTTTAAAATACCAGTTGACTTTTACACGCCATGAATAGTTCCAGATGCTTGGACCAATACAGCAGTCAATAAAATCTTGCTACATTAACTTACATTCTTCTATAACATCACTTCTTTGGCGGTAAGTTTTTGTTCTGACAGTGACAATATACTTTTCAGTGCAAATATAAACATCGTCAGTACTTAAAGGACACTGACCAACTGCATGTTTCACTACAGACAACATATTTCGTCCTGTTTCACTGGATTTAGTGCAGCACAGCGTGCGAAATGTTGAATAAAAATCCTTGTACAGTCAGAAAAAAAGCTCTTTATAAGGCACAAAAGCGGTCACAAAGGTGGCACTTCAGTAGCTGTAGTATCACATTCTGTTGCGGGTATTGATGTCTGTGAGAAAATGTATGTTTATATGTTTTAAAGAAAATGTAATGTATGGAAACAGGGTGTTTGGTATTTATAGACTCTGTCCTGATTCCAGACACTACAATGACTTTTTTTTTTTTACTTAAAATGTTATAAAAACATACACATATGCCCCATTCTCCTGAGAATTTGAATATAGTACACATCTGGACTTTAATCAATGCTGTTCTCTCAATGGTGCATTGTTTGTTCCTGTTGGGATAAAACTGGATTGGGACAGAGCCCTTTTTCTGACAGTGTACAAAGTTTTGCACTGCAGTTTTGTGCCACTGCTAGAGCACTGTGTCTCTGTCAAAATATCCAGATGTGCATCTATCATGAAAATGTCTTGGGGTATTATATAGCTAGATTTTTGCCAGCCACCTTTTACCCCTCTACCTCAGTATAATACATTTTCCATGCCTGTAACAGCTGTGATATGATGGTTATGCAGTTTAAAAGGAAATTCTCAAATTTGAGAATTTTTGGCTTTAATCACCAGATTGCCTTTAATCTACAAACACAAAATCTAATGTGACTTTCTACTAGCATACCAAAAATGTTATTCAGATTAAAGGAAGTCGCTGGAACAAGAGCACCCCAAATGCATCATCATGAACATGAGCATCCAAGGAGCCACTGACCACAGGATTCGAATACTTGTCTTCTAAATGAGTGCCTTTGCTTTGCTGAAGGAGAAAGTCATACATCCAAACACATGCATCGAGCAATGCAGCAGGCAGTCAACTCGGTTGAGCTGGAGTTGTTTTATACTCTTGAGATGGTTCTGGCTGTTGTGAAAGACATAAAAAAGGTATTAGCGAGAAATGTGGCACTAACTACAGCACCAGTGACTGCATTACGGTTATTCCCATACAATGCAGGCAAACGCCAAACAACAGGATGTGGTGTTCTGCATATCTGCTGTTGAATTTGTGTGGTGGGTCTGCACACAGTACAACTTTGCCCTAGAATACCAAATATGTACCAAGGATGATTACGATCATAGATCATATTGTAACAAGCTTAGAAGTCTGTTATCTTAACAAATATTGTAGAGAAATCACCAATAGATGGCAGACATCACTAACCTCTTTTAATGTTAGGATAGAAATCAGAGTCTCCGTTTATTTTCAAGTCCTCCTTAGTCTCAGTTGTATTTCCCCTATGGGCACACAACATGAAAAACTAAACACTTTTTGTTGGTGTATATATTTCACATGCTTCTATCCACTTAAAATGTACACACAACGTGCCATTACTTTAGATTGGAGCAAAATGTATGGATTAATAAACAAACAAAGGCATGTTCAGAAAGGAAAATGGGTTTGGATAAAAGCAGCCAGATAACATAAATGAATCACATTAGTACTCTGATGCAAAGTCTTTGGTAAGAAGTAGTGAATAGTACTTAAAGGTGGTGCTTTTTGCAGCACTGTGGCTCAGTTTTGGCCCATTCCTCTTGGCAAACTCATCCTCAGTTGTCCTTGGTTAGGGGATACCCTCTGTTGAACAATTTTACTCAATGCTGGGGTTATGTTTGGGGTTACTGTCTCTACATTTTCTCCTCTATTATGGTTGATAAGCTTAAATGCTCTTCAAATATGTCCCAGTACATTGTTCCATTCACATTTTCTTTTATGGCATGTAACGCCCCAGTGCCGCTTGCTGAGAACCAGCCCTATTTGATGCTCCCACCTCCATATTTTACTGATACTATGGTGTTTTTGGGATCATGTGCTCCATCTCCTATAAACATGATGAACTGAATTTTTGCCAAAGAGTTATATTTTAGGTTTGCCTGACCAGAGCATTTTGCTTCAAAAGTTCTGATTTGCCTAAATGCACACATGCAAATTTCTTAGCTTCTTTTTTAGAATGCATGTAGATTACTGCAGTGCAGTTCCCTGTTTAGTGTGTAAGTGCTGTTCAAGCTGCTTCCAAGCTTCCCTGCAGCTCTTTTTGAGTGACCGCTGACTTCTCTCTTCCTTTCTGTATCGTAAGTCTAGATATGTTTGGCGTTGTCTGGGGTTTGACAGACTGATCCACAAGCAGTTAGTGGTTTAATCAGTTGGTTCAAGGATGTTTAGTTCAATTGATGTCTCTATTTATCTAGCAGAAGACATTGTGTGTGTAAAATTGATTTGTATGGTAAAGAATAGCATTTGAAAAAAAAAGACATTTTAACTGCATAATGTAAAAGTTACATGCAAATGACATTCTTTCCCTCTTGAACTATATTTTAAACCAGAAACATTTAAGACAAACGTGCATGAGAGAGGGAAAGAGGGCAAGACAAAAGACAAGATGGACAGCAGATAAACCAAACTCTGACAGACATCAACAAATTCATACCTTATCCTTGCTTTTCTCTTTTGTCGAAAATATGCAAATAGAAAAGCCAGGACGATTACAGCAAGGAGGACCCCCAGGACCCCCAGAGTGAGCGGAGCGGAAAGGCCGCCATTGACTGTGTACTCGCAGGTGTCTCCGGTGTAGCCAAGCATACATTCACACGCCGGCAACCCTTTCACTGTCACACAGTCACCATGGCCATTGCACCGCTGATCGCTGCAGTCCATCAGACTCCGTCTCCATTCCTCTTCCTGAGGGTCGAGGGCAAGGTAAGACATGTCACGCTTCTTTTACGTAGGGGACTGAATGTTCTGCAAAGAGACAAAACCATGTTAGGAAATCTGTGGAGGAGAAACTGTTACTTTCATTTCAGGTTTTATGTTTGCAAAGCCATCAGCATGACCAGATTCATAGTGACAAATGCATAGAACATTGTTTCTGGTCTGTTCACAACAAAATGTTTTTGCAAATTTTGTACATGCACATACAATAAAAAAGAAGTGCTCTTAATTCTGTGAGCACCTCAATTCCATATCAGTACATTACAACAGTTTTGCTTTCTGGTTTACCGTCCTGGCAACAATTGTGCTGATGTAATACTGTTATTAATGTGGAATGAATGCATTAACTTTGTGGCCACTTTTTAGCCTTTTCACAAATTATAGCATCAAAAAACCATCTCATGCCATCTGATACACAGTTAAAGTCAATTACACAATTTCAAAATCAATGTCATGGTCATGCTTGCTTCAAATCAGAGCAAAACCTTGGAAAACCAAAATATTAAAACAAGGTGTAACACCACGACTCACCTTTAAGGCCCTTCTGTATTGAAATATTTCAGGAGCATCACTCAAGCATAAAGCAAACTTTCTAAAACCAAACTTTGTAAAAGCGTAAAGCGAGTAGTAGGTCTACTTTAGCTAAACAATTTCTCAACTGGCCGGTCAGGTTCAGCAAGCCTGTCGAACCTGCCATGTCCATGAAAAGCCACACCATACCTCCATACTCTACTCACCGGTCCTGAAAGTACGGGGGGCTTTTACTCAAAAGCTGGAAGGGGGTAATCAGCAGTTTGGAGGGATCCAGTGTGAAGCGAGCAAGAGAACATGGAAGAAAGCGTTTGTGGTGAAAAACAGGGAAGAAAACAAGTATAGGAACAAGCCAAGTCTTGAATAACTGCGAAAAGCTCTGAACAGGAAGAATCAACCAAAGCTACCCCTCCCAGCTCCATAGGCGTAATTTGTTTTCCACCCATATTCCGGCAAATCGTCTATGTGACTAGACTTGGGCCGGCTGTCCTGCGCCAGGATTGGCTAGAAGTTTGTAACTCGTGCTACTCACCAATCAGAGCGCGGGGGGCGGGGCTTGTCTGAATACAGATAGGGAGAAAGCCACCTTCGCTGTGGGCCACGGAGCCTCCCACCCTACCTGCAATCTCAGGTTGTCCTCTCAGTCCAAATACCAGCCTCCGCACGAGGGTGGGCGCACTGTTTCAAGGGCACTTCAACAGCTTTCAAATAATGCTTTAGATGCGAAACATCTCCTTAATTTTACACAAAAAAGTGTGTTAAATATGTTAAAGATTCTCTTGCCATCCCAGCACTTTTCTGACTCTCACATTGAGTTTCTTGCCTTTGCCTGCATTTTCATAGTAGAAGATTAGAATATTCGTTAAATACTTATGGCAGTTAGCTCAGCCAACCCACACTGAAGGACATGAGAGGACTGTTTTGAATTCAGCAGAGGTGTCATTTACATATATTAGTTTTCAAGGGACAGTAACACAAATAACCTGTTTATAGGGGAATTATCCCACTTCTTACTCCTCTGGTGCATTCAGGATTTAAGGTGTCATTTATCAAACACAGAATGACATCCTAATAGTGCAGAAATGTTGGAAAAATTGTGAAATTAAAGAGATGAAGAGATGGCTGACAAGAATCATAAGTGGTCCTCAGGTTAAATAAATAAATAGCCTGTATGACACAGTCTCTTTAAATGTTCGATGTGTCAGTTTGTTTGACTCACAGATAAGGTTAGCTTGCTGTTGGCCAATGTAAGTAAATCAGGTAGGCAGGTGTGGCCATGTAGGCACACACACTGTCAGCTGAAGCCCAGTCACGAAATCCCATGTGCTTCTGAGCGCCTTTAGGCCAACATATACAGGTGCTGGTCATAAAATTAGAATATCATGACGTTGATTTATTTCAGTAGTTCCATTCAAAAGGTGAAACTTTTATATTAGATTCATTCATTACACACAGAATGATGTATTTCAAATGTTTATTCTTTTAATTTTGATGATTATAACTGACAACTAATGAAAGTCCCAAATTCAGTATCTCGGAAAATTAGAATAATGTGAATAGGTTCAATATTAAAGACACCTGGTGCCACACTCTAATCAGCTAATTAACTCAAACACCTGCAAAAGCCTTTACATGGTCTCTCAGTCTAGTTCTGTAGGCTACACAATCATGGGGAAGACTGCTGACTTGACAGTTGTCCAAAAGACAAC
>JBBJLR010000037.1:2138194-2149010 GCA_037577145.1 Brachypetersius gabonensis
TCAGTTGGCCAACATTTCTAAAAATCCTTTTTTTGCATTGGTCTTAACTGATATTCTAATTTTCCGAGATACTGAATACAGCAGTCTGTGTGTAATGAATGAATCTAATATAGTTTCACCTTTTGAATGGAATTACTGAAATAAATCAACTTTGTCATTATATTCTAATTTTATGACCAGTACCTGTATAATACAGTACGCTGCTGGTAAAAAAAAAACAAAAAAAAAAAACCTTGCTGTTTTCCCTTTCTGTTTCTGTTTCAAATTGTACAAACCCAACCTCTCCTGCCCTGGACTCATCTTGCCAGTCATCCACCTCTGAATCTTTTGTTATTTACTTTTACAGCTTTTGGCAGACACTCTTATCTAGAGTGACATACTTCAGTGTTTTATAACAAAAAGAAAACATGTCACATTGAGCCCCATTGTGGTGCAGTGGGTAGCACCTCCACAGTTGGGAGTTCAAATCCGGGTCCTGGCCTTGCGTATGTGAAGTTTGCATATTCTCGTCGTGGTGGCGTGTGTTTCCTCCAGTGTCTCCAGTTTCTCCCACAGTCCAAAGACGTGTGTCAGGTGAATTGGGGATTCTAAACTGACTGTAGGAGTGAATGTGTGCCCTACAGTGGGCTGGTGCCCCACCCAGGGTGAGTCCCTGCACCTGTAGACCCAGGGATAGGCTCCAGGTACTCATGACCATAGTAAGGATTAAGCGATTACAAAAAAAAAAATGAATGTCCCTTACACTAGTAAAGGCAGACTTACAGTTAAGAGCAGCTAGAAAATTATTATTAAGTCTACAGCACCTATAGCCAACTACTGGAGTCAGTCTGAAAGTTAAAATGAATGCTGGGTGAACCCAGCAAAGCAGTTATGTAAAGTTATGTAAACAGAACATTCACTCATGTACTTTAAAAACAGCTGCAGTTAAACAATCTGTTGTAGAGACAGAGTGTCAGATGACCACTCTGCTACAAGAGAGGTTTACACACACAAACAGAACTGGAACAGAAAGCCTTATTATTTTGCACACAGGCCGCTTCCCCTTGCACCAGTCCGCATGCCAGTTCTCAGAGGTGAGGCAGCATTATCGTCACAGAGATGAAAGCAGGTCTGACTTTGCATGACCGGACAAGACCTGTTTTGTAATACGCTGCACACCAAGATGGTTCACCAGGATAGAGTACAGGATGTACATAGCCGGCAATGGGGAAGTATGTACATCACTGAACGAGTTATGACTCAGCTGTTGTGTAAATCAGAGTGTTACAAACAAAAGGCAGTCATTTGACGAACGTTTTTTTTTTTTAACAAACTTAGTTTATATAAATCTATGGGTACAGTGCATGTCTTTAGTGCATATTTGAAGCCACTACTATAACCTGTAATTTACAGTTCTTAAATAACTAAATAATTTATGAGTTGCATGTGCAGCTCCCATGGAGTTGTGCAAACAATATCATCATGAATTGTAAATAGTGTAATAGCGCGTTTGTCAAATTACAGGCCATATAGGTCATAGTAATAGTCAAATATGCATTAAAGGCAGACGCAAATAGTTTTCTGTTATGCTCACCTATGAAGTACTATAGTCCTATAAAGCATAGGAAAAATGTAACTTATTTACAACTTTGTAACACATAATTGCAAATAATTGAGGAGTTACATTTTGCCTAAAATGTATAGGCCTGTAGCAGGGACGTCACTAGGACGGAAAGACAAGGAGAGCTTAGCCCCCAGGGTTGTAGGAAGGAATTAGCATGTATAGAGGGCTGAAGACTTTATCAAACCTTTCCTTTCACTTAAGGAAACAAGTAAATTTAGCAATGAACAGTTATGGACTCATCGTATTGTTCTGTTGAACTGAGTACATATTACTAAACGGGTTACGGTTGCTACTCGCTAACGAGCAGCGCCGTGTAGCTTCGTCTGGGTCCTAATGCCCGCCTACTACCTACAGGAGCTTTATCAGCCTGTTTGAAGCTAATTTCAATTCATAGTCTTGTTTCTATTTGTAAAGTGATATCTTGTGTGAACTGTTTGGATATATAATTTAAAAATAGTATAATTACTACATATTTAGGGTGGCTTGGGATCATTTTTGGGGGGGGGGGGGACCTCCCAAAATAGACCTAATGACGCCCATGGCCTGGAGTACCTCACAGCTGAGCTCAACTACTAACAGTAGTTGTTTCTGCCTTTAGTGAACAATATGCACCACATAACAGCCTGAATGTGATGTATACAGTTCTGTCAAGCAACAAATGTCCTCTTAGAGGGTGTCTTGCAATATATTACCCTCTTTCACTAAAAGATCTCTCCCTTCCAAGGTAGCAATTACTATTTAGTATGCTTTTTCCTTTATCAGCAGTGCAAACATTTCCAGAGCAGTGTCACTGATCAGATCAAACATACACAGTGCCCCTGTCAGTGCTACAGGTGTGGAAAACACTTTAAAATGCCGTTTGCATTTGCAAGTGTTGGTACCAAACTCAGCTTGGTAGTACCTTAAACTGGACACAAATTAATTCAGGACTGCTGTTATACAGCGATCAGCCAGTTCCCCTCATCCCAGGTCTGACCTGTCGAAGCATGGATTCCAGAAGACCACCAATACATGGGCAGCAGATTCTTTAAGCTGTAGAGAAGGATCTCCATGGATTGGACTAGATTGTCCAGCAGATGGTCCTCGTCTTTGAGAGTCACTTATGTGGGGGAGGAGATGGCAAAAGGATGCACCAACACATCAGCTATTCAAACGATAAAAGTAAACATGATTCATCATATATATATATATATTTCATTAGCCACCTTCTTTAGTGTGGAAATGACGAATGTTAGTGTGCTGACTCCCCTGGAGGTTAAATTCTAGCACTGTTATGCCTGTTAAGTACTACATTTCCAAAACTAAAGTATTAAAATTAAGTGACCGATTTAAAACTACAATTGTTGCCTCTATAGCAACATACAGTAAATACTTAAACAGTATTTGTGACTCAGAGGGTTGTTTGTATGTTAACATTAAATTACATTTATCAATACAATTTGTCTGGATTTAACCCTCACCCACTGCCACCGTTCACTTCAGCTTCAGTGGCTGCATCAAAAGCAGAGGCAAGGTGATGCGTCTAAACAATACAAGCTATAAAACGTATTACCTTTAGGTTGTACCCCCCCAAAAAAAAAACCCTGCTGGGGTTGGGTCTCCATTACAGTCATGGGCCTTTTTGTCATCATTGCATTTGGAAAGATCAAAAGATCATTTACACTCATGGAGGTTAAATGAAGACAGATTTATGGGACCTCCTGTACGGGCATTGATTTCTTAACCTTATGGTGGCGGTTTTATTCCATACCCTGAAGCACCTTGTTATTTTTGGTTTCTCGTAAAAGCACTTTGAATTGCCTTTGGATATGAAATGTGTTACAAGAACAAACTTGCCTTAAAAATAAACAGACATTACAGCCATGCTTCTGCCCAGATATGCTTTAATTAAAAGCTCAAATTCAGTTCAGTGACTCTGTGGTTTGTTCCTGTAGGGGGGGAAACATGTCTTTTCAGAAAAATCAATACACAAAGCACATATTCCAAAAAAAGTGAACAACATTACACAGAAAAACACCAATATTCTGTAATCAATCTTGTTAAAATGCTTTAAAGCTTCGTGGGCTTGAAATTAAACTTGCTTGTTAATGCCATGTGATCATTTACCACTGAGGGAAAGTTAACAAACCTCTTCGGGCTCGTAGAGTTCATTAACAAAATTTTGAGAATGGGTCTCAGGTTCGTGTTCTTCGATATCCTTCATAAGGGTTTCCTTGTCGGTTTTCTGCCCCCTTGCAGCTTTTTCTCGTCTGCAAACAGACAGACCATGGCAGTATTCTAGCAAGAAGCCACAGACCAAAAACATTCAGGCACATAGTTTGTGCAGCTACATGACTACACTCCGTCCATCTGGTCTAGAGGTGTGCAAAACAAATGTAATCTGCCAGTAACACCACATTACAAAAAGTTTCAAATCTGGGACAGTGATGCGCTCAAACGCCTAGCATGACCAAGACTTTGAGCTCAGTGCTGTGGATGTTAACTATACTTTATCATACAGCCTACACAATTTGGCCATTTTGTATTCAAAGCCTTGTAGTTCAGAAAGTGGAACAATACCTCCTTTTCAGAACCACAGGAGCCACAATGAATATTGCCAAGATGAAGAGCACAGAAAGGACAACAGGAGCATTGCTGGGTCCGCCTTCCTGACAGAATGTTCCACTGTAACCCTCCAAACACTCGCAGCCTGGCTCCCCGTTTTGCAACACGCATCGCCCGTGGCCATTACACAACTTTGAGTCGCAGGACTGTCCACCCAGCGTTCGTTCCAAGAGCTCATTATCCTCAGGGGAGCCAGCAACACCTGGGGTAGGACGCTTATGTTTGAAACCTGGAATGGTCTTCATGTACGCACCTGAGTGTGTGAAGAAAGGTGCAACAAATAAGTTTACTATAGGTTTAAAACTATTGCAAGTATAGTTAAGGACCACCCCCCTCCCGCAAATGTATTTTTATGTTGTAATCTCTTAATCTCTAATGAAATGTGTATAAAAATATAAATCAAACTCACAGTCCTCTTCATCTGAACCATCATGGCAATCTGAGATTCTGTCACAAAATTTGGTACTGGACACGCACTCATGTCCATTCTTGCATGGCTTACTGCCTGCTGGGCACTCCACACTGGACACACACTGGGTCTTGTTCACAATGAGGTAGCCCTGTGTACAGCGGCATGTGCGCCCACCAGGGTATGCCAGACACAGCTGGCTGCAACCCCCATTGTTTTCCGCACACAGGTTGGACCCTAGATGCAAGGAGGGACAGGACAATCAGATCTCACATGCATGGCTTTTTTTAAATAGAGAAAGAATAGCTCCACTTATCTCTAAGCCAAACTGCATGTAAAGTATGCCCTTAGTTGCTGGACTTGTTCCACAGCTAGTGCTATACAGAGGTCAGAGTGACGGCAGTTGAATGACGAGAGGCCTAAAAGGTCATTGTTTCTTGTTCTACACACCAAGCACCAGTTTTTACAACAGATATGTGAGCACCTGCCCTCTTTTCAAGCCTCCTTTCACAAAGAGGAATGGAGAGGGAGAGAAGGAAAAACCCCCCAAAAAAACAGATACCTTTCTGACTGTGTTCGCCGTAAGCTTTCAATTCAACAATACTGGTCTGCACCTCAAACCACATCTGTTTTGGCTGCACGCCATCGCTGTACCACATTTTGGTTGTGCCTAGAAGAAATTCAAACAATGTTCAATTGTTACATGTTTAAAAGCTTAGAACTGACCTGGCACACCTGATAAAAAGGGTAATATTTTATGGTCAAATTTGTAAAAACTATTTAAAAAAAACAGTACGCAACAATTATTCACAACGCCAGTTAAAAGTAACTACATACCTGAAATGTTTAAGGTTTCTCAAAGCTAGCTCACAAGAAATTTGCATTAAAAAAAAAAAAAATGAAAGGGAAGTAGGGGGAGACGGAAAAAACACCATACTCGAAACAATCTTGTCAGATTCACCACGTCTTAATTTTTACATCTATAAAAACAGTCACATGCAGTCCTACAGATATTTTCGTATCAAATTTTTATTACAAATGTGTTTCCATCACCACCGCTGTAAAGAAATCTGAGTTGAATGTTTCTCAGCAAGGCACAAATCTACCTGAAAAACTATTTTAGATAACTGACATCTTAGTGACAGGCTTATAAAGATATGTATTTTTTTTTTTTACTTAAAATCCCATTTTAAGCACCCATTTTAAAAACTCAGTACAACTAAATGTAAATGTAATGGGCAGAAAGAGAAACAAACATTAAATAAACAAACAAACAAATACAAGTGAATAAACAGCTCAACATAACCACCAAAGTGCCATCTACAGGTCTGCCTGAAGAACTGTGTTCCGAGTAATGACTTGCAGTAATTACCATTGTTGAGGGTGACCCAGAAAAGTATATTCTCAATTCTGGTGAAAGATACGATTAAGGAAGGTCCAGTTTTATACTCCTTGTAATTGGAACCATCAATATCCACAGAGGAAATGACTTTAGCAGCTGGAGAAAAGAAGGGGGAGGAGAATGAGTGGATCAATTCTAGTAAATGCATAACTGCTGGTGTATCATACTGAAACTGAGTGCCTGTGCCATGAGACAAAAAGAATGTTGAGATGTTGTGGGAACAGAATTGTTTTTTGTAACTGTGCAGAGAATATACAGTGAAGGAATATTTTCATATTTAAATAAAAGATATGCTCATGTAAGATATTCTGTTTCACTACACAAAGTAGGTGTGCGCAATTCTTGACACAGCCTGTGGAACTAAAAAAAAAAAAAAAACCTTTGGAATGTTACATCATCTGACTTAATTTTATTCAGCTGTCAAAATAGTTTCAAAAAAGTCCCCAGTTTCAGGATAAAACACCCAGCCACAGTGGGAAAAAAAAAAACTTTTGAGGAGGGGTTTGAGGAACATGACCAAGAGTTCAAGGTGTTGAATTGGCCTCCATATTTCCCAAATGTTGTACCCAATGTGCTGGACAAACTGGTCTAATCCATGGAGGTCCAAACTTGCAAATTACACAACTTGTTGGGGGTGCCAGATGCCAGAGACTTTTAGAGGTCTTGTCTACCTACACCATACTAGGCAGGTGGTTTTGACTGGTCTGTGTACATTCTCAGCAAATCATCCCTTTAACACCCAGATGGAAGAGCCACCAAACTGAAAAACAGTGAAGGTTAAACTCACCAATGTCTGCCCAGTAAACTGTTGAGCCCTGGTTGGAGAAAGTCAGAAACATGGGAATCTGTGCTTTGTCCCACAGCATCATGCGGTTCTGGCCGTTCATGGAGGCGCAGACTAACTGAGGGGGGGTTTTGCTTTCTCCCAGTCCCACAGCTGTAAAGCACAGTCTGCCTGTGGGTGGGTGCAATGCAATAGATGTGGTGTCCTGAAGCTCAGCCTCCAGCACAATGGCTGCGTACTTCCAGCCAGGTGAGGAGACATGGAGCTGCGGCTGCTTGATGCTGCTCCAGTATAGGTTGCGTGTGATCCAGTCCACAGCAAGAGCAGTTATTACATCTCCCAGCAGCTGCAGTGGTTGTCCTTCAGGTATGAGACCAGATTCATCTACTTTAAACTGTGCCATGGAGGCCTGACTGGCATCTGCTAGGTATAACATGTTGTCTTGGATGACCAGGTCTATGCCTGTAGCTTCGTTTATGCCAGGAAGCGCCATTGCACGGTGGTCAGGCCACATCTTTAATCCAGTCCCACGCTGCAGGTTTCTAGTAAAGATCTACACAGAACACATTTGAATCAAAAGAATAGCAAACTACCACAAAATCTGAGCTAATAATGGTAGATACGAATACAATATTTGTTATGGTTATATTGTCATAAGCAATAATGAAGTTCAATTAAGGAATTTGGACCCATTCACAGGTTAAATATTTCACATGAAGACACCATCACCAGTCATTTGGATGATTTGTTACCCTTTTATTTTTTTTGTTCACTTCCATACAAAAATTATGGAATCAACGATTCATAGCTTTAATTCTCTCAATTAGGGCTTCAGATCAAGGTAACCAGAACAATGAATGAACAACAGCTGGAAACTCCAAACTGACCGCTGTCTTACCCGAGTGAGTGTAGAAGGGGAGAGCGCCAAGAGGAACGAAGAGGAAGTGTCTTCAGGTGGGCTACAGGTGAATCCATCCGCAGCCAATAGCAGTCCAGAAGGACAGCGGCACACTGCCTTTGACTCTAGTGTCAAGAGACACACATTTGAACATCTGAGATTCTCACAGGGATTTTTCATCCTTGGCTGCATGAGTAGGTGGACGACCTGGACAAAAGCCACAGTAATTGCAGAGACTAAGCAATGATTCTCTATCAAAATAGTATCACGAATATACGCAAAGGAAAGTAAATACTTACTTTGAGCCCAAATGGCTGACCAGGTCTTTTCAGAATAACTGAACTATTCTTGCCAGTGTTTTTGTGAGCTCCAAGAATTGCTAATCTCTGGGTGTCAGACCAATAAACCATGTCATTAAACACAGCCAGAGAAAATGGGCTTTGAGTCTCTGGCAGCTGCAGTATCTGCAAAAAAAAAAAGAAGGAAAACAATGAAAAAGTTGATGTGAGATTGACTCCCAGTACTGACTGGACACTTAGCTAGAAGGTCATCAGGGAACAAATCTGATCTCAAAAGATTAAAATGAAAATGCACTGATAGCATATTTACAGCACAAAAAAAAGCTACTTTCAAAAAACTACTTTGAAAGTCTTAAGTCTATAATCTTGGTGTCAGCAATGTTCTGTGGTGCTATTGCAAAGCCTCTTCTACAAAATAAGAACCAAAACTCAAGTAACCTTGATGTTCTCTCCATCTAACGTAGCTGAGCCGATGCATTTGAGCTTCTCATCTGTCCAGTATATTCGGTCAGTCACAACGTCCACAGCCATAGCCACAGGCCAGCTCAGACTTTGCCTCAGCACCACCTTCCTCTGAGAGCCATCCATGCCGGAACGCACAATCCTCGGCTCAATGCCAATCTCTGACCACAGCATCATCCTGAAACATCAAACCAGCTCCTTTTGAATAACAATTCAGAGAACTGGGTAGGAGTGCAGGTATAAGTATCAGTTTCTTAGAAGTATCTAGATAAGCTACAGTAACAGCCAGTACATCTATTGTGCTAAAAAGTGATGCAACTGGAAATGAAGATCATTCACATTAACCACTTTGTCACTTGGTCTTACTCACCCCTTCTGTGGCAGAAGCACCAGAGAGCGGGGCTGCTCCAGGTCTTCATCTAAAACCACTACATAGTCCTTAGGCCTCGCAATACTGCTACCAAGTTTCACAGCTAGAATCTGTCTAGCAACACCATCTACCCAGTAAAGGTTCCGTCCAACCCAGTCCACAGCAATGGAGTCCGTCTTCACACCTGCACATGATCAGTGATTTATTCAAACTGGAATGTCACTTCATTTTCAGTGAATGAATAAAAGGCAGTGTGCTTTTGAACAAGACCTTTAACAAGTGACTTGATGTTGCCCTTTTCTCCATGAACAGCATATTTGATGCTCTGTTCTTCTAAACTGCTCCAGAACAGCTTCTGCTCCAACCAGTCATAGTCAAGAGAGAAGATGGGTGTCTGGCCAGGGGAAAGCAGCATTTGGAGGTTGCTGCTGCGCAGGCCCTTAAACAGCAACTCGTATTGCACCACAGCCAAAAGATGGGGCTCCTCTGTATGCAGCATGACAATGAACCAGATAAGTGAACATACTCCAGGTGGCAAAATGGACAGAGTGAAATCCATCAGAAATCCAAAAAAGGTAATTAATTGTGCTAAGAACCAGGGATCGTGATGTATGACCAACAGATTTACTATTCACAATGACCAGTGAAGCTGGTCTATTAAATAAACCAAAAAAAAGTTAAAATGTTGCCATCTTGAGTAATTTCTGAACTACTCGGGCTTAAAATACAAATGAGTGGTTGTTGGAAAGGTCTCCTGGAGATCAATCAAAATGTGGGAGTTTGAAGTGTAATTATTGCCACAAAAAAAAAGAAAAGGGCAGAGGATATTTGCAGTTTCCGCGTTGTCGTCATCAAGATACTGTCATTATGTAAACACAGCATCATTGTACCCACCTGGACTCTTGCATGTGCTGCCATCTGGCTCCAACACAAAACCTGGGTGACACTGGCACACATAAGAGCCCTGTGTGTTATGGCATTTATGACTGCAGACAGGGGGCTGAACATCCTTACACTCATCAACATCTTCACAAAAACCATTTGCCTGGAGTTGAAATCCGGCCCGGCAGGCACATTTCTGAGTAAGGCAGAATGAGAACGACACTATATTCTTAAACATTATCCTTTAGAGTATCATTACTACACAGTATATACAAAACCCGAAGCTCAGAGTTCAATGAAAGAGTGACAGTGTCCACAAACAAGCTAGTAATAACTAACCGCTCCTCTGGGAGTGCTGACACAGTAGTGTTGGCATTGTGGCTTGCGTAAGCTGGAGCAGTTATTGCTGAGACATCCTAGACCTTCATCAGATCCATCCAGACAATTGGTGACTCCATCACACATCAGTCTGGGGTCTACACATTCGTTTCCACACTGAAACAGGTGAGTGGGGCATTTCATCTTTGCACCTGGAACGAAACACCAAACCTTTCATTTTTCTTATAGAATTATATAGCGGGATGCTTAGTGTTTTTCCTCCATGTTGTACAGGTCCATTTAAGAGTTGAAAACAGGAGGTTTACTCACATCCAGCTTCATCACTCTGGTCTTTACAGTCCTTTGTACCATCACACCTCCAAAATGTGGGAATGCACTGAGTTTTGGATTCACACATCCACTGGAACTCCCCACATTGCAACATGGAAGCTTTGCAGTTCTAAAACGATATTCACTCAAGCAGATCAATATGTCTGGAGCCATCTGATTATATAGAAGGAATGTGAAGGTTTGTGAAGCAATGTTTGTGGAAAGTCAGTGTCTGAAGTTAATGTATAATAAGTACAAAAAACAGCTCGGATCAAGTCATAATTGTCAACAAACCTATATTTAATATGTACTAAGGTCCAATTTAAAAGAAATTTAATATACAGGGATTGACATAAGCGGTAGGCATGCAAGAATTGGTGTGTGTGTGTGTGTGTGTGTGTGTGTGTGTGGGGGGGGGGGGGGACATGGTATGGTAAAAAGTTCTAGGTTTTGGT
>JBBJLR010000037.1:2149020-2172715 GCA_037577145.1 Brachypetersius gabonensis
CCCCCCCCCCCCCCCCCCCCCCCCCCCCCCCCCCCCCCCCCCCCCCCCCCCCCCCCCCCCACCCTACCTTAAAAAGTGCTGAATTTTGGTGCGTACCAATTAATTAATACAGGTACTCATTAAAAGTACTACAGCAAAAAAACTATCATCCCTGTTCGTATGGTTTTTTTCTATACCCAAATGCAAAGACTATTTGCATGTTTAGTTTCTGTTATGTCCCATGTGGGTGTGTGAATGTGGGAAGGAGATCTTTTGCAATTGCCCAAAATGAAATCTTTCTAATAAATAAATAAATGCTAAACTACAACACATCCGCTCTCACCCGCTCATCAGAACCGTCAGAGCAGTCTTCATGTCCATCACAGAGCCACTCATTCAATAGGCATTCGTGACTGACAGGACAGCGCTTTCCCTGGGGACAGTGCGGAGGTTTACGGCAGCCTTTCTCATCAGAGTGATCGTGGCAGTCTGCATGACCATCACAACGGAGCTTTATGGACAGACACTGGCCACTGGCACACTGAAACTGCCCATTCAGGCATGGTTTCTGAGCTACAAAAGAAAAAAACAAAAACAAGGATCTTTCTTTAGCAATAAATAAAACAATCACTTCTGACTATGCAGACATGTAAACGGACTAGGCAGATGTATGTAAACAGTAATGCCTCAAAAATAACTTTTGCAGCACGCTATCCAGACTGTGGCAAACTGTAGGTACTGAAAATATTTACAAATTAACTAAAAATTACTACATTTTGTTTCTCCAAGATATGGACCTCACTCTGTTAGCTCCCATCTTCACATGTTAAGTTAGCAGACATTTCTAACACGGAGGCAAGGAGGGGAAAGCACTGAAATGCATGTCCTCTATTACTCACTGCAGCCCATCTCATCTGTGCCATCAAAACAGTCTTTCTCTCCATCACAGACAAAGCTCTTAGGTAGGCAACGGCTCCTGTCATCACAGTGATGGTAGCAATCTTCAGACAGTTTGAAACAGTTCATTTCATCAGAGCGATCCTGACACTGAGGGGTCCCATCACACACCAGCTTCATGTCAATACACATTTTCCCATGCGCACACTGAAATCTTCCTGGTGGGTTATAGGGAAATATGCACAGAGGTCGATTACTGAAAGGGCTCGGTGTTCAGCAAATCACAAGTCACTCTCTCAGATCTCATGCATGGCTACTTAAATTTCTCCCCACATACCACAAACATGCTTTTATTAAGTAGTTTAAACAAGAAAGACCTAGTGTTAAACATGCAGACTGAAATTTCTTGGCTTTTAATATTTACACATTAAAATGTGTGATCTGTACAGAAGTTTTATTTTGTGTGCTGTTAAATATATTTACACTTGTGCTAGAGTCATAAACAAAATTTACACACAAACCTTTACCTTTTTTGCACTGGCGTTCACAGTCATCCTCATCTGACCCGTCCTGGCAGTCCTCCTCTCCATCACACACATGACTGTAGAGGATACACTCACTTCCATCCCTGCATGACTTGAATCCCAGAGAGCACTTCAAGATTGTTGCTCCTGCAGTAGTACGTCCAGGGTTGTCTAATTTACACATTCAAAAATACAATAATAAACACCCAAGCAGTTCAACAAGAACACTTCCATTAAACCAGTACATACAGCAATTCCTTTCATCTGAGCCATCTTTACAGTCCATCTTGCCATCACAGAACTGCTGACTGGTCAGACACACCGTCCCATCATCACAACGCCGAGGACAAGCAGCACACTGCAGCTCATCTGAACCATCAGGGCAGTCAGGACTGCCATCACACACCAAAGTCTGCTGAATACACTTTCTCTTGTTCTTACACAGGTAGAGGCCTGCACAAGGAGCACAGTAACTCCAATTACAAGACACATCTGGAGTGGAAATTACTTTAGACATGCACCATAGGCACATATTACCTGGATCTGAGCATGCATGTAAACAGGAGACCTCATCAAACCCATCAGGACAGTCCAAATTCCCATCACACATCTGAGACTGACTGATGCATAGTGATGTGTCTTTACACATCACAGAGGGACTTTCACAGCTTGTTTTAGTAGAGGACTTATATGAAGGATCCTTAGCGGTTGGAGCTGGAAATACAATAAAATAAGAAATTAAAAGAAATGTTTAAGTATAGTGACAATACAGTGCTAAAAGGACCAACACACGCTTTCTCACTGTAGGATACGGGCCCAAACAGTTATGCAGGATGGACAAAAAGGGAACGCCAGAAGCATCACCTAGTAGTCAATTGCTACCAAATTAAGCTTAGACTACAGCCTAACTGATCCCCAGCATCACCCATGGTCAAAATGATCAATGTAGCTTCAAGCCAAGAATCTGCGCCATCTACACAAAATATGTAATATGATCCGATGTGTACTTTAATGCTTTCTACATTGACATTGCATCTAAATTATAAATAAATAATCTCACATTTATAATGCTCCCATGCATAAAACTAATTCAGGAAGTTTGAGTACCAAGATACATACTAGACAAACTGTTCACAACATGCATTGCAGGAAAAAAAAACCCCAAAAAACAAAAAACACCCGTTATCAAAAAGGACTTACGACAGTTTGCTTCATCAGTGCCGTCTGCGCAGTCTCTCTCTCCATCACACAGGAAGGTTTCCGGAATGCAGCGGGTCTTATTGTCACAGTGGTGGCTGCAGCTTTCACTGCGTGTCAAGCAGCTCATTTCATCAGAGCGATCCTGACACTGAGGAGTCCCATCACACACCTGTTTCTTGTCTATACACATCTTCCCATGAGCACATTGGAACTGATCTGGAAATATGCATGTATAAGAACAATGACCTTATTGGGTCAAAACAAATAAAACTTGGTTAAAGAAAAATAATTCACCTGGTGAACATCGAGTCGGACACCCTTCTTCATCAGAGCCATCCTTACAGTCCACCTCCCCGTCACATACATGACTAAGTAGGACACAGTCACTGCTGTCCTTACAGGGCTTAGTGCCAAAACGGCACCTTAAAGGAGGCGGTTTGGTGGTCTTTGCAGCAACAGCGGTACAACCCACTTCATCAGAGCCATCAATGCAGTCACTGCGTCCATCACAGACAAGATACTTTCCAACACATTTTCTCCTGTCCTTACACAAGAAGTCACCTATAGTCAACAAAAGCACTAATTACACTGCTTTTTAAAAAGGATATAGATTTAAAAAGGATATAGAAGTTTAAAACCCATGTGTATGGTTATAAGCGGTGAAGATTTCTCAAAACCACATAAAAAGATAAAGACATCCCATTTCGGGATGATCGTTTAACGATCACATGTAGTTGCTACTATATGCAGAAGAACCTTTCAACTAATGACCATCCATCTTTAGCTACAATTGCAGCAGAGTATTTCAATAAATCAAGGGTTTCAATGCAACTATTTTGGCAAATTCCAAGCTTTAACCATGCAATATCAATATTTCATCAAAATCATACAGCCACCCATCTCATATTACCTCTCTTTGGACATCTTTTAAGGCAAGACTCTTCATCAAAGCCATCTGGGCAGTCTTTCTTTCCATCACACACCTGAGTGCTAGAGATGCACAGTTTCCCCTCCCGACACAAGACAGAAGGACTATCACAGCTTCTGACCTGGGTAGGGTAGCCTTGATCATAAGATTGAGATGTTAATGGAAGGCTACACACTTCTCACCCTCAATGAAAACAGATTTCAAATGAAATGTCAAGTGATAGTGTTACAGCTAAATCTGGGTGATAAAACAGAACATTGGTTATGACGATAATCTGCATACTTTCACCCACGTCTAGCTACAGCGCTGCCTGTTATCAAACAGAAACTAGATGTATGCAACATTCGACTTGACTCGATTAAAAGAATTACCACAATCAGCTTCATCACTGCCATCCACACAGTCTTTCTCTCCATCACACATAAAGTTGTCTGGAATGCAGCGGGTCTTATTGTCACAGTGGTGGCTGCAGCTTTTTGTGCGTGTAAAGCAGTCCATTTCATCAGAACGATCCTGGCACTGAGGCTTACCATCACACAAAAGCTTTGCATCAATGCATTTCTTGCCATGAGCACACTGAAACTGCTCTAAAAGGAGGAAAAGGAGTTTTTGAAAATGTGTTCAATACAAAAGGAAAAAAAAAAAAAACTACGGCTGGTGTTCATTACCTGCTCTGCAAGTAACATCACAACCCTCTTCATCAGAGCCATCCTTACAATCAACTTCTCCATCACACACATGACTGTACAGGATACAGTCACTGCTGTCCTTGCAGGGCTTCAAGCCCAATCGACATTTTAAGGGACCTACATAGGGGGTAGTGACGGAAGCCACAGTGGGACAATTCCACTCATCAGAGCCATCGGTGCAGTGGGAACGGCCATCACAGACCTGATTCATGTCAACACACTTGCGTCTGTCGTTACACAAGAAATCACCTGGTGCAAAAAGTAAAAACCATTACCAGCTTGACCGGATCTTAATTTTCAGTTACAGGTTGCAATTATGGTCACAGATACAATTACAATTCACTACCATCATAGGGACAGTTCTTAATACAAGGTTTCTCATCAGACCCATCGGCACAATCCTTTCTTCCATCACAGAGTTGTTTCTGAGATATGCACTGAGAGCCTCCTAGGCATGGTACAGATGGGATTTTGCACCGGGAATAAGCATCAGGTTTGCCTGCAAATAATTAGGGGAAGAAACACACAGTTCAACTGTTAGTCAGAGGAAATCAATAGAAACTAAAATATGAGCTCCACATAAGAGCAGACAAAAAAACTTGGCTATTAAACTTTCACAAAGGGGCCCTCCTTATTACTGATCCAACTGTGGGAAGGAGGTGAAGGAGGAAAAAACAGTACCACAGTCAGCTTCATCAGACCCATCCCAGCAGTCCTTCATTCCATTGCAGATGAAGACCTCTGGAATACAGCGGCTATTCTGGTCACAGCGTAGGGCACAGCTCCTTGTAGCTTTCCAGCAGTTTGCTTCATCAGAACCATCCTGACACTGAGGAGTCCCATCACACACCTGCTTCCTTTCTATACACATTTTGCCCCGAATACACTGAAATTGGCCTGAAAGAAAATGCCAGTCTTAAATCAGCTGTAGAATCACATACGACAAACATCTGAGCACCAGCTATAACAACCAATTTCAAACCATAACAGAACCCCCTGCCCTCACTCCAATTATATGGATTTTAATTTGAATGAAAATACAACATAATATCCTCCACAGGGAACTTAAACCAACTTATTTTAATGAATACATGTATGATATAGATATAGATATAAATGTGTAACTTTTGACTACACCATAAACCTAAGCACTTTGCAAAATAGTAGCACAGATTGAATCTGCTGTCAGGAGATTACTTGAATAAATACAGTTAAAATACAGCCAAGCAAATCTGTTTGAGCCATCTGACCTGGATTACACTGAAGGTCACACCCATCCTCATCAGAGCCATCCTTACAGTCGTTTTCGCCATCACATACATGACTTAGCAGGAAACAATCGCTGCCATCCTTACAAAGTTTTGAGCCAAAACGGCATCTCAAGGGAGCTGTATATGTGCTCTTTACAGCAGCACTTAGGCACTCCTCTTCATCAGAGCCATCTGTACAGTCAGGGTGCCCATCACAGACAAGATACCTCTCAATGCATTTCCTTTTGTCCTTACACAGAAAGTCACCTGGCAAAAGGACAAGCAAGCCAAACAGTGCGAGTTACAACAAACTTAAGTGAGAAAGAGACCAGATTTATATTAAGCAAATTAAAGCCCATTACCTATCTTTGAACATGAATTGATGCAGAAGTTCTCATCAGAGCCATCAGGACAGTCAGCTTTTCCATTACAGAGCTGAGCCGGAGACATGCACAACAATGTGGCTTTACATAACACAGAAGGACTTTCACAGACTGGTGTCCAGGATGGCAAAAGCGTTGATAAATCTTTGAAAGATGCTTTTTGTGCCTCTTTTCCGTTATCTCTTGCTGTAAATGTCCACAAACAGTGCCATTAACATAGCAAACCGGCAGCATTTTATTTAGTATTAATTCTATGGCCATCGATATTGATATCTGTCATCAGGTATTGATGTTCAGTTAATGAAGTAACACTTATCAGACTAATGACCACATTGTGTATTACCAAGATGCAACAAGTTTCATTACAAAGAGCACTATTTTTACTTGGTGCAGCACAGTCCCTGAAACAGTACATTTACCAGAAAAAACTCAACCTATTGTTCCTTCCTAAAAATGAGTGAATGTGAGAAACAGATCAGCTTCACTTACAACAATCGGCTTCATCAGAGCCATCTAGACAATCGCTCTCTCCATCACACAGGAAGTTTTTTGGAACACAGCTGGTCTTGTCACAATAGTGGCTGCAGCAGTCAGTTTCATCAGAGTGATCCTGACACTGAGGAGTCCCATCACACACTTTTTCCTTGACTATACACAACCTCCCATTTGCACACTGAAATTCACCTGAGGGTTCCAAGGAAAAACATGCTGAGACTATATTGAAAGTCATGCTAACATAAACCAAATAGTAAACACATAACCCATTTTTTTTTTTAGTTAGAGACTGATGGGACATTTTTAGTTCCTGTAAAGAAAGATATTCCATGATTTATATTTATAGCATTTATCAGACGCTTTTATCCAAAGCGACTTCCAATCCCTAATTACAGGTGACAGTCTCCCTGGAGCAACTTGGGGTTAAGGGTCTTGCTCAGGAACCCACTGGTGTTGTGCTGAAGTTGTGCTTGGCGTGGTGGTGGCATAGTGGGTAGGATACTTGCCTCTAGACCAAAAGGTCATGGGTTCAAATCCTACCTTCAGCATACCACCAATGGGTTCCTGAGCAAGTTCCTGTCCACCCCTAGTGTATATTCTTCAGCGATAAATTAAGCTTTTTATATAGATGTTTCTGACAGAGGAAAGTTATCCAAATGAAGATCAGGTTAAAATAACCAACAGTCAATCCAAATGAAAGCTATGTATAACCCTTACCTTTTCTGCATTTGCGTTCACAGTTCCTCTCATCTGACCCATCCTTGCAGTCTTTCTCTCCATCACACGCATAACTATTGAGGACACATTTGCTTCCATCCAGGCACGGTTTAAAGCCTAGAGGACATGTCAGTGCTGAAGTTCCTGTGGCCTTTTCAACAGTGTTTGCTGTAAAATTGAAGCATTGTGTTAGATTAGCAAATGTCTAAGAAAATTACACCAACATAAATAATGAAAAGGTTCATACAGCAATTCTTTTCATCAGCACCATCTCTACAGTCCTTGTTGCCATCACATAACTGTTGGTCAGTCAGGCATACTGTTCCATAATCACAGCTCAAAGGACAAGCAGGACATGTGAACTCATCTGAACCATCAGGGCAGTCGGTCAGCCCATCACAAACCAAGGCCTGCTCAATACAGTTCCTCCTGTTCTTACATAGGAAGTTGCCTACACAAAGAGAACAATTACAAATCAGATCTCGAGTGAAGAGACTGCAAACATGCACGCATCAAAAACGTCAATACCTGGATCTGGGCATGTCTGTAAACAGAAGAGCTCATCAAAACCATCAGGACAGTCCAACTTCCCATCACACATCTGGGCCTGACTGACACACAGTGAAGTGCCTTCACATTTTACAGAGGGACTTTCACAGTTTGTTTCAGTAGAGGGTTTATCTGAAGATGCTACAGTGGCAGCAGCTGGAAAAAGTTAGTAACAGGATTGAATAGCAGAACGTATAATGAAACCTTGTCATATCAGCTGGCATCCATAACAACACTCACGACAGTCTGCTTCATCAGTGCCGTCTGCGCAGTCTCTCTCTCCATCACACAGGAAGGTTTCCGGAATGCAGCGGCTCTTATTGTCACAGTGGTGGCTGCAGCTTTCACTGCGTGTCAAGCAGCTCATTTCATCAGAGCGATCCTGACACTGAGGAGTCCCATCACACACCTGTTTCTTGTCTATACACATCTTCCCATGAGCACACTGAAATTGATCTAGAGGGATAGACGGAAATACGGCTAGGTATCAATAGCAAACAATACCAATAACAGATTCTTAAATACAGAGTTCAGCATTTAAAAGCACTCACTAGAAATCAATTTACATCAGAAAAAAGTGATGCAATTTGACATGTGACATGTATGCAGAGGCCTGGTGGTTTTGGATGGGTCTACCACCCAGCCTGGTCTGGGGAAGAACAGTGGAGTGCTTCAGCTTGAATGCTCATGTTCTAAATAAATCTTAAAAAATAAAAAAATGCCAGACAAAACAACTAACATGACAGATGATGAGATTAGAGGAGTGTCATAATATCCTAACCCACCAGTTAGTGCTGCAAAAAATGGATTAAACAGGAGTAGTAGCCAGGTTTTTACCTTTTTTACAACTGTGCTCACAGCTCTGTTCATCAGACCCATCCTTGCAGTCTTTCTCTCCATCACACACATGGTTATTGAGGATACAGTCGCTTCCATCCCTGCATGGTTTGAAGCCCAGAGGGCACTTAAGGCTTAACGCTCCTTTGGTTTTACTCCTGCTATTTTCTAAAAAAAAAAAAAAAAAAAAAAATATATAAAACATTTGTCAAATAATACATAGTTCTTAATGAAGACTTTAGTCAAAAACTCAGGACCCATACGGCAGTTCCTTTCATCCAAGCCATCTCTACAGTCCATCTTGCCGTCACAGAACTGCTCTTTGGTCAGACATACTGTCTCATCCTCACAATGTAGTGAGCATGTAGGACAAGAGGACTCATCTGAACCATCAGGGCAGTCGGAACGACCATCACACACCGAGGCCGGCTCAATACATGTCCTGCTGTTCTTACACAAGAAATGGCCTACAACGAAAAAAAAAAAAAACATTGAGTGAATATAAATGTTAACATGCCCCTGTTGCCCTGACCTACACTTTGACATTACATTATTAGAGTTCACATTTACAATTGTTTTTCTGATGACCCCCTGGGTAAAGGGGGGGGGGGGGGGTGAGGTGGGGAGAAAAAACAAAACACAAAAAAACCTACAGGGCAAAACTTGCCAAAATTAATAATTCAGTTAGCGTATCCTAAAATGGTGTTTCCCAATATAAAAACCTAATTATTCCTTATTTGTTTTGTCCTGCAAGAAGCCAGCTTTGCATATTTGAGCTGATTTTTTGAGTTTTTGCTTTAGAAAAATATACATAATACCACTTACCTGGACCTGGACATGTATACAAACAGAAGAGCTCATCAAATCCATCAGGACAGTCCAACTTCCCATCACACATCTGGGACTGACTGACACACAGTGATGTGCCTTCACATTTTACAGAGGGACTTTCACAGTTTGTTTCAGTAGAGGGTTTATCTGAAGAATCTAAAGTGGCAGCAGCTGGAAAAAAAATAAACACGTTAAACTATATTAGAATGCAGTATGTCACATCAGCGGGCATCAATTATAACACTCACGACAGTTTGCTTCATCAGTGCCGTCTGTGCAGTCTCTCTCTCCATCACACAGGAAGGTTTCCGGAATGCAGCGGCTCTTATTGTCACAGTGGTGGCTGCAGCTTTCACTGCGTGTCAAGCAGCTCATTTCATCAGAGCGATCCTGACACTGAGGAGTCCCATCACACACCTGTTTCTTGTCTATACACATCTTCCCATGAGCACATTGGAACTGGTCTTCATTTAAAAATATGTAAATGAAAAACAAAAACAGATGTTATGTGAATTGGATTACAAAGCAAAAGTTTACTATTGTAATATGCAATGTGAACTTTTATACAATTCTATGACACTATGGCATCTCTGATCTGATGTATTTTTGATATAGCAAACTAGATTGGCTATAAATGCACCTTCCAATGATAGTTTATTTTCTATTCATTCAAGTTTACAAAAAGTGCTAAACAAATGTTGTGCATTGTGGCACCTCTTTCAAATCAAACTAAATTGTTAGCCTCAAGATAATACACCATGAATACACCAGCAAGTACTACTTACCTGCTCTGCACTGATGCTCACAGCCATCTTCATCAGAACCATCTTTACAGTCTACCTCGCCATCACATGCATGACTAAGAAGCACACATTCACTGTTGTCCTTACAGGGCTTTGAGCCAAAACGACACCGCAAAGGAGCTTTAGTAGGGGACACAGACCCAAAGGCTTCATCTGACGAGAGAGCGAGAAAAAGCCTTCAGACAAAGCAAGAGCCAGGTTTATTTATTTCAACACAATGATTGAGACTAAAATTGTTTTGAAATTATCCTTTGACCTCATTATAGCTCACGAAGATTATGCTACAGAGTCCAAGAGACTGAGTAGCATAAGCTGAGCTACAAATGTAAGGGATGTATGAATCACTGGGTGCACCAGCTGCCTACAGCAAACCGTTTACCCTTTTTATTGAAAAGCTGACACAGCTGTACCTACCTTGCTTCACTTCTTTCATAGCTATGGCTACTCCAACAACCCCGCTCTCCACAGGAACTACCCTAACATGCGTCCCATCTTGCCGCTCCCACAAAGTGAGGACTTCATTAAACATGGTCACCAAGTAGGGCTCATAAGCAGCCACAATCAAGCCTGGAACGGCCCATTTTTTACCAGCAGAGTATTTTCTCATCTTCAGAAGACTCAGCACTTGCAACTCTACAACAGTGTGAGAAATTCTGTAAGATCATTTGTAGGTCCTTGATTTATCTGAATTTGTTCATAAGGCAGATACTGTTGAAACTGGAACAGTACAAACCATTCTGGGAGTTCCAAAGGAAGCTGTTTGCTTTCCTGTCCAACACAATTTTTTTAATTCTCATCTCAAAGCTGTAGATAGCCTTTGCATTCCCACCCATTAGGCTAAGCTTCATGTTGATGATCTGACCATCCTCTAGCCAGTACAACTGGCCCCGCTGCCAATCCACAAATAAGTCACTGATCTCTTCTCTGGCCTGGTACAACTGCTTGGTGATACTCTGATCAGGCAGGATAATGTGGGTGACTCCAATAGCCAGTTCATCACAGGACACCCAGTACAAGTTTCCAGTCTTCTGGTCAACTTTAACAGTGCATGCTAAGAGTAATCATAAATAAGAAAAGAATTTCAGTCAAGTCAGAAAAGAAACATGATTTGAACACAGAAAAACAGCAACTGCAGTACATACCAGGTTTCGAAGTTGGAATGTAGTTTGACTGACCCCCACTGAACAGGCTAGCCTTCACATGCCCAGTGCCATTGGCCCAAATCACCCATCCTCTTTTCCAATCCATGTCAAAAGCTTGAATGTCCTCATCCGAAGAGAAGAGAAGGGATTTCACAGGCTCCCCTGTTGGATACTCCAGGGTATATATGCTTGTGTGTGTTGCATAGGCAAGCTTAAAATCTATCATGATGGAGAAACACAATTATGCTCAGTCCAAGTTAAGAGATCAGAGAACGCACAGGAAAAAAAATTCCTGTACATACTTTCACATGAACCTTGTGCCAGAGGAAGCGTCTGCTCGGGGCAGAAGCAGGTAAAACCACCACGACTGGCCAGGGAAGGGGAGCATAGTCGGCAGTCAGATTTTCTACATGGGGAAGAACCTACAGCAAACATACATTATACAATGCAACTTGATTCTGACCAGCTAAAAAAGCGCTGCTGAAACGGATTTACCTCGAGGCTGTTGGAGTTCATGGTAGACAGTTAGGATCGGAGATGTTGCTCTCAGAAGGAAACTTCTTTGGTCAGGTTGGGCTTGAGGAGCTTGCCACAGGCGCCTGTCATCAGTCCAGTAAAACATTCCACTGAATACAGCCAGGTTCTGAGCCATCCTTCCTTTAAAGAACTCCTGAAAGGTGTGACGTCCCGTGCCATCCACTTTCACGGTCTCAATTGACTGCAAACATTCAGATGAGGGAGTCTACATTTTTCACACAACCATGGAGTTATAAAAAAAAGTCACACTGAGCATTTCAAAGACTGGTGGCCAAGCTGGACAGTTTTCACAGAAACATCTCAAATGCAACTAATTTAAACCTCATTTTAGTTCCGTTTGACAAGCAAATCTTACAACCAACTGCAAGCAGGAAACCTCTAAGCCAGGGGTTTCAAACATGCTCTGCATTTTAGTATTCTCCATGTTCACAACAAACCTGATCCAACTGAATCCCATTACATTACATTAGTTTCAGGACAGTGTGAGAACCAGAGGTGAGTACGAAGTGCTAAATCTTTGTGGAAGAGTAATGCAAGAAGCCAAAAATAAAAAATACCCAGTATTTTCCTGGGCTATACGGCTATGACTGGAAAGCGTAATGAGCTTACCATTTTGAGGTCACTTATCCAATACAATCGCCGAACTGCTACATCCATTGTAAGGCTTCTTGGCAACTGACCAGTTATAACAACCAGACTTGCACGCATAGAGCCATCCATTCCAGCTCTCTCAATAGTCATTTCATCATTCGGTCCTTTGTTAATCCAAAACATCGTACTACAAGAAATAAACGGCACTTCAGCAATTAAAAACCATTGTACTGTAAGGAACAGACAGAAGCAGAGACGCAAGTGCATGCAAGCAAAACTGATAGTACTTGCCTTTCAACCGGCAGGACAACCAAATCTGTTGGGTCTGTATCTTTAGACATGACTATGCCTACAGCATTACCATCAGAGGTTCCAGTGTAAATGCTTTGTAGTTTAAGGTTGGTCCAGTAAAGTTGTCCATTGAGCCAGTCAACAGCTAAACATTTAATGCCACTATGACCTACACAAACAGTAAACACATTAAAGCATCGTTTCAAGTAGCACAGGCAAATCACAAAATCCCAGCTAACCTGAATAAAGCACTCTTCTCTTCTGATCTTCAGATTTATAGATGTTTCCATTCCCATCAGCCCAATAAAGAATGTTCCGAGCAAAATCAAATGTTACAGCTATAGGATCACTGTCAGTTTTCAGAAGGGTCTTGTATTCTTTGGCTTTCACAGAGATTAGTCCAATAAATCCCTTCTTGGTGGTAAGAAGTTTGGTGACATTTCCTTTAAATTGCAAAATTGTAAATAAATTAAAAAGATGTTTCAGTAGAACCAAATTCATCAAATTAAAAAAATGAAAAACGGTTCTGCAAGTTACCTTGAGCTTGGCATATCTTACCACCCTGAAGTTTGAAACCAGGAAAGCATCGGCACTGAAATGATCCTTTGGTATTGACGCATGTGTGCATGCAGGGCCCAAAAGACTGAGAACACTCATCAATATCTACAGAGCAGGGAAAACATCCACAATAGAGGTCTTGCAAAACAAAGTGTAGACTGGAAGCTTTTTACTCACATCATGAGTGTAAATATCGCAGAATATTTCTCTAGTCTGTGTCAAAATGGGAGGGGAAAAAAAAAAAAAAATCCCATCACACTTACCTTGACACTTCGCCCCATTTGAGGAGAGCTTCATTCCAGCAGGGCATGAGCACAAGGCCCCCCAGGGTTGGTCAGTGCAAGTGTGACTGCAACCACCATTTTTCACTGCACACCTTTTACCTGAGATGGTATTACACAAAGCTAGTTTTCTTATTAAGTCTTCCTTTGGGAAAATGAAGCCAACATTGCCTACCTAAACTATTTCAGATCTAACAGCCCAAAATGTTTGCTTATACAACACAGTCTACATTTGATGTTTTGTTTATGATGCTGAGAAAAGGCAATATTGAGCGTCTTCATCATCTTAGAACACCACAAAGCCTGCTATTTATACTGAAAAAAGCACACAGAACCCAGTCATACCACATGTAACAGGCTCGTCTCTCCCATCAGAGCATTGGGCGACTCCATCACATCTCTCCCTCAGGGGCAGACATGTTCCATTCAGGCAGCGCACATTCAGGTCTCCACATGGCCCTGAAGTCCAAAACACATGTTCTAGAGATATGCATTCGCCAGCATGTGACGTCAAAATAAAGAAAAACGAAACAGATCACACTGCAGCTCACCACAACCCTCTTCATCTGAACCATCTCCACAATTGTCCACCCCATTACAGCGGAGATGTAGGGGGATGCAGATCCTGTTCTTGCATGACCAGTCACCCAGAAGGCAGCCTGAACTTTGATTGCAGTTAAGCTCATCTGACCCATCGGTGCATTGGGGTCGTCCATCACACACCACTGCCTTGGTCACACACATGGTGGCATCAGCACACTCAAACTCCTCCAGTGTGCAAGCTGTGTAAAGACATGAATTTTAAATCAGACACTTTGAGCAACTGGACATTTAAGTAATTCCACAAAATAAAAAGTCTTTGTGCAGAACATTGGTCTTAAAACTGGAAATAAATAATTTACAAATAAGTTTCAACTCTTACTTTCAACCCTGCAAAGACATTAACAATGCCCAAATTAAAACTAAAAATTAATTCCAAGGATTCACAACTACATGCCAGCCTTTTAATCATTTTTTGTGGCCCCCACAATAGTATTTTCTAAACGGTCACAGACTTAGGGTCTGTTCCCCGAACAAGGACTAAGTCTAGACTTGGTCAATGCAACATTCTGAAGGAAGACAATAAAGAAAATTAGTCCAGAGCTACCAGTTTTGAGACCTTTTTCTTAAAAGAGAAGAAAAATAGAAATATATGAAAATAGCAAATGGGAAATAGCATTTTCCATTAGTTTAATAATTCTTTTGCTCCCAGTGGAGTAGTTTAGGAGAAAGACTTCAATAAGCTCCAAATAGTGAGTAACGTGTCCCTTCATCTTACATGAACACACCACAGCACACATAGTGAACCGCACAAAATCTTTATCGGCATTTAACCCATAACCCTCCGGTCACAGGGAAGATCCCTAACCACAGACCCCACCAACCCATCAACGAAGATTTTTTATTTCGCCTAAGACAAGGAAAATACTGCTGTGAGCAGTAAAAACTTTTTCTGTGTAGTCAAAACCATTTCTGTGTAGGACCTTAAACCATAAGAAAAAACAAACACATACAGCAATCCATCTCATCTGAGCCGTCCAAGCAGTCTCCACTTCCATCACAGCGCCACTTCCGAGGGATGCACTGGCCATCATCGCACTGCCAGAGTCCATTCCTGCATTCCTCTGCCACACCTGCGTGAAAACCTGCTGACCATGAGCTCCAGAGTGAATACACCGAGGGCGCCATTAAAACAACGCGACACCATGTGGAAACGTCTGGATGCCAAACGAGGCTTTTTGGCGCGCTTTTTAAAAATGAACATTTTACTGACTAGTTATAAATATTATAAAGCCATTCCCTCCTGTAGTTAAAAGGCCATCCGCTTGGTTAAGAAATGCACTGTTGCAATTAAGAGAGCGAACACACAAGCCAAACAAACTATTTTAACTGTACATTGGTTTGGTTGTAAACTGACTTTGGAACAGGGAGTGTTACCTGTTACTGACACCGTACTCAGAACTGCAGCCACTAAAGAGAGGAGCAGCAGAGCCATGGAGGTCAGGAAGAGCCGCATGGGCCAAAAATCGACTCAACCAATCAGAGACCGATTTATAGAAACACTGAACGTCCAATTAAGCCTGCGATTTTTTTTTTTTTTTTGTGGAGCATCAGGGTATTGAGACACTATATGGACAAAAGTATTTGGACGCCTGACCATTACACCAATAGGGACTTTAATGACATTTCTTATATTTTACTCCCCCTAACTCCAATAATAAACACACAGCATGAACAATCAGTGTTCATCACTAGTTACATTAGAAATTATACTGCTCAACTGCTTTTAGTCCACACAGAGGATGGACAAAAGGTGAGCAAAAGTATTGGGACGCCTGACCATTACACCCACATGGACTTTACTGACATTGCATTCAAATACATAGACTTTAATATAGAGTTGTTTCTCCCCTTGGAGCTATAACCCCTTCCATACTCCTTGGATGGATTTCTACAAGATTTTGGAGCTTCTATGGGAATTTGCGACCATTGATTTTGTAGAGAATGTATGAGGACAGGCACTGATGTTGGATGAGAAGGCCTGGCTCACAATCTCTGTTCCTGTTCATCCCGAAGGTGTTGGGTGGGTTTGAGGTCAGAGCTCTGTGTCAAGTTCTTCCACACCGAACTCATCCAACCATGTCTGTATGGAAGTTGCTTTGTGTACTGGGGTCACGGTCATGCTGGAATAAAAAAAAGAACTTCCAAAAGTTGGAAGCATGGCATTGCCCAATATGTCTTGCTATGCTGAAGCATAAAGACTGACCATCTCTGGAAATAAAGGGCCAGCTGAATTAAATTAAAAGTGTGTCCCAATACTTTTGTTCATATAGCAAATAAAGTTCTTGAACCTACAACTGGTTATCGCACCATCAACTCTCCTTCTTCCGTTACTTGCTTTTTAGGCATATATATTTGATCCCTGTTTACAATAGAAAACAATCCGTTCTTTATCCTTTAACATCCCGTATTGTTGAAATTGAGAAAAACACTGTGAGAATTGTAAGCTGTTGGTGATAAAAGCTCAATTGCATTTCTTTTTCAAAAGTATTCTATCTGCCCTGCTATTCTTTTTTTTTGCCCTCCTTCAGTAACATTTGATTTTGATTGTCCTGGAGCTTTCAATTTAGAACAAAGATACAACAGGATATTCTTTACATTCACACATTTGACAGATGCCCTTATCTGGACTTACATGGGCAGAGGTAGTGCTAATAGTCTTGCTTAAGTACTCTTGTTGGTGTAGTTTGATGCACTTGCCCAGGCAGGTGTTTGATTGAACCCCAGTCTTCTGGAAGGGAATCGTATTACCCTGTACTTTGCAACAGTTCATGTAATAGATTTTCATAAGATACTTTATTTATTTTCACAAATTCTTTGCTCAGCCAACTCAGAGCATTTGTCTGTAAAGAAGCATAGATGCCTTTTTCATGAAGAAAGCACACTTTTTATTTTAAAAATAATAAAAAGAAAAATTGCATTAATTTGATTGTATTATATACTTTTTTCTTAAAACACACTCTTTTAATACATGTGCTGAGTGAGGATTACAGCTGATATGCTGCGAAAGTTCATGTTGGTCTCTCTGGGTTATCGAACAGTGTTTCTCCGGTTGCAGCTGGGTCCAGGCTCGGGGTGAAGGCTGCTGCATAAATGTGAGAACTCTGAACAGCTGGAGTTTGGGTAGGTTCATGTGAATCCTGTTTGGTGAAACTGTGTCTTAAAGCTGTCTGTGTATGAGAAGAGAAAACCCTCAATTAAATTACACAATGAACAGATCAGCATTAAGCTTCTTATACTAAGAACATCACAGAATCCACTCACATCAGATTCCTAGGCATGGCACTGAATGCATAAAATCTAAACTGAAATAAAAATGTCTTTTGCTACTCGAACATAAACTGGATGCAATCATATTAATCCCTTATGTTATTTCTCAGAACTGAATAAGACAACTGCAGTATGTATGGATTTACAGTGTAAGTCTTTCGATTATTGGGGATGGAAGGTCTATGAAACCTGAAGGAATTCAGTGCCAAAGAAAGACTAAAGAATGAAAGCTAAGTTAGCACCTACATCTTCCCTCTAGTTTTCCTTCAGTCCCATTGGAGTCTAAAGGTACATTTTCTGATTAAACTTAACAATTGTGGCGATAGGACAATTCTACAGTGTGACTCTCCTGCCCTCTGCAGGGCATTGCTGAACAGTGCAAATGGACACAGAAACGCAAAGTTTTTGGAAACGAGATTATCTAACAAGGCTTCAGCAATACATAACCTCTTACTAATTATCACAATATTTTTCTCTGCAATGCTGATATTCCAGAGAGCTTTAATTATATCACAGTGTTCTTGAAATAATGACCAATAACAGTTCTATGTGAAAGTTACTAGCTGTTTTGATTAATGAAATGTTTATGTAATCGAACAAAAGTGAAATTATTTTTAATAGGCCAAGATGTGTTTAAAGGCCCATTGATTCTAATAAAATTACAGTGATATTAGTTTCCATATACAGACTGTATGGACGGGGGAGTGAACTAGTCTATCACTGAAATGCACAACACATACCACAGGGGGGTATCTGTAGATCCCAGCAGTGTAAATGCTGATTGGAACCGAGCTCTGAATTTCTGCATCTCTCGCATTCACAATTCTCAGGAACAGTTCTGCATTGTCCAGCTACAGAAGAGAAAACGAGTGGTTTGCTGAAGGCCAGTATTCTTAATGCCTCATGACACCTTCATGAATTTTTCATGACAACTGACACGTGTCTGTTGTTACTCATTTCACCTTAGTAAATGTTATGGAACTTGATGCTTTCAACAAGCCTTCATAAATGCTTTTGTCATGAAAGATTGATGTATGTGTCACACAGCCTCATGTAAACAGGTGAAGTATTACCATACTTCATTCAAAAAATTGTAAATGCAGACCATTACACTTGAGGCTAGAAAAGTGGACCACATTTTTATTCGGAATACTTAACCCAAATGTAACTGATAGATTTTAAAGTGTAATGTAACAATTACACTTCAAAATTATTCAGTTTAAAAATAAAATTTTGTCCAATAATACATAAACCAGAAGGAATTGTTTGAAGAATGCATGAAAGACAGACCTTATTTGTCTTCAAAACAAACAGTTTGAGTTTTTGTGGCCAAATAAAGTCTTCCTGCTGACTATATAATATTCAAGGGTTGACATAATTTTGAGTTACATTACATTAATGAATTGGTACGCACCCAAATTAAATTTTTTACCTTACCCCACCCCCACCAGTCGCACATGCGCATAGATAGATTTTCTTCTAACTTCACTTTTGAACAGTGCCAAATGGTCATGAACTTGCAAACTGACTTTTAACCTAAATTCAATTACAGGTCTAGTCACCCACGGAATTATTTGTCACTCAACTTTCTAATATGATGGATGTGTCTGCCACTAACTTTTCAAAATGAGGAAGACATGCTGGCAGAGCTGCTCAGAGCAAGTTTCTGAGTTCAGCCTGTTTCTGTGGCTGTCAAGTGAGAATAAGCGTCTCGCCTAGATCTGTAGAACAGGGGCAGATCACTCCTCTCTGGACTGGCAAACAGGTCTCATACCGAAGGACTGTGAAGTCAGGAACTCTATTTTTAAACGTCATTACTATTTTTCTTCCTGAGTGGTGGTACTAAGAGATCCAGTGTGAAGTTACTCAAAACCTCTGACCTGTAGTGTAAATAATAAACATGTACACTTAACTATGTTAACATAAGGAATGTCTTGATCTTTAGTTATGCGCAATGGCCTAGTCCCATAGAAAAGTAAGAATATAGGTATATTAGAAACTACTTTTACTTTGAGATAATTAAGGGCCAATAACACAAACAGGGCTGAATGCATGTGAATTTTGCTTGAATAGACCTGTGGGACAGCATTGATGTCTGCCGCTGTCATTGAGGGTTTGGCTGGAAGGGAGCGGAAGGGAATTTTCCATCTGCCACTAATGATGCTATTGTGATGGTCAAAGATGTCCAGCTTCACCCAACCACGTGGTGCCAGGTGTGTCACTTCTTGTCCATAGATGTCGTAACCTCCTGAAGCCTGCAGCTGCATCACTAGAGAGATTGATGGAGCAGGCTGGACCCTAAGAGATGTACATTATCGTATTCACACACATTCTACACAAACGAATTTCATAATTTTTAGTTTTGTTGCTCATTATTAATTTCTTTAAAACTTTCATACAAATATATTGTAATTTTATAAAATCCTAAAAATGAATACAGAATTGATATGTTAGATTTTACGTGCATTATTTTATACCACATATATTTTCATATTATAAAGTAGGCACATTAGGCACTAATGTGGTATTTTTTTTGAGGTTATCTGGCCTGAAATTTCCTTGCCTCTTTTTTTTTAAATGTGGCATTCTAAATATAACTTGAATTACATTCTTAATATTTAACAGATATGAACAATATGTCAATAATTTAGTAGTATATAGAATAAAATAGAAAGTTTAAAATTGTATCTGCAGCCAAAGTGGTTTTATTTCATTCAAACCTTAATGTCAAACCACTGAATAGTAGCACACATACTGCTCATGCTTACTCTGGTACTGCTTGCTTAGATGCGAGGACCGCCTGTTGTCTTTGGCTGTACTGAAAGGAGAGTGTGGGTGAACTAAAGGGTTCACAGTGGACTGGAGGCAATACAGAGGGGCTCCCCAGAGGCTGCTCCCCGCTGTACAGCCCTACCATCAGACAACACACTCTGTACGATGGACACAAGCCCAGGAGGAAATCATAAAACACCACAAAACCTGCCCTGCAACAACAAAACAAAAGTGTGGTGTCCTCCATGTTGTTGCTTCATGCTTAGCATCAGTTAACACAATCAGTTTAAAAGAAGAGTTTGGTAAAAGATTCAATTTACTTAGTTTCCCCCTTAGCCCAAATATATGAGACAAGCTTGAATTTTGATTCTTTAGTTTTGCAGGTGTGTCCCAATACTTATGTTCATATAATGTAGTTAGGAAACCTCCACACAGTCTTCTGACACTGTATGAAATACTGTGAGATTAAATTCAGATTTTATTACTTGCTAGCAACATCAGCCTTGCGGCTCCAATGAAAGACTAAAGAAACAAACTGTACATGTATGATTTGAGATATTCTGTTCTATTTTTTTATTCTATTAGTAAAATACCAGACAGCCAGCGAGAATGGAGTTCATTTACATAAATCAGTCTGTTATAAACTCCAGTAATAAAATGTATAAAACAGAACATGGGCATGTCAAATCGTTTTTTCCACTAAAATGTCATAAGTGGATAAAATGCAAGAAAATGTGGGATATGTGCTCTTAAATGTTTGAATAAACAAAAACTAACGTTGGATTATAAGGAGCAGGACCCAAGCCCTCCGATACTTCCATGGAGTTTCTGATGAGAGGTGGTGTTTGTGATCTTGGTTCCTCCTGTGAAGATCAATAGGGTTATTATAACAGCAGCAGTCATATGCAAATTCAGAGAACAACACTGCATATCCTGTTCACAAGTTATGAGTGTACACCAGGAGTGCTCAACTGTCCTGGGAGGAAATGTATAGGACAGTTTGGTGATTTTCCTGTTTTAACACACATGGTTCAACCTGTTAATATCCAACTTTAGTTAGTGTGTTTGATTGAAGCAGCAAAGTACCAAACTGTGCTGGACATGAGTCCTCCAGATCTATAGTTAGGCAGTCCTTGTCTATACTGACAAAGCATTGTTTGATGTTATTAATGATAATGCACAATACAGTCAAATAACACAATCTGTTTGATTACTCAACTTGATGTGATTTAAGGCAACCTGATTTAAGCATTATGGACATTTTGGGGTAAAAATGTGAATTCCTTGTTAGCATTGCAGATCCAGTGGAAAGTTAAAAAAGCAAACGATGAACTCCACTTACGTCTTGGCTGATTTAATACATGTAGGTTAAGAAAGAAAAAAAAAAATGTAAATTAGATTTGTCACCAGACCTTTGCTTTAAATTGAACACTAAATTCAGATTGTACCAGAGGAGAAAAAGTCGCTAAGGTTGGCTCAACCTTTCTGCCCCTAAACAGACTCCTCAGACGATTAATCTCAGCCTCGTGTTTTAACAGTTCAATGTCCATCTTCATACTCCTCATCTCCTGTTCACTAGGTTGACCTAAAGAAAGCAAAGACAAAAATCATGGACAAGTATAACGTAAGACTGCTGTTAAACAAACAGCCATACAGATTTTGGAATGACATTTAAAGGACTCAGATCCTACAGTTTGCAGTAGTTCTGGAGAATGCAGATCTTCTCTTTCTTAACTGCAGCTCCTCCTCCAAGCGCTGGTTTTCGAGTTCGGTGGATATGAGCTCTTTGTTGAGATCCGTCCTACTGTCCTTTGGCCCTGTGCACACAAAATAGTTCACCTCCAGCAAAATGATCTCAAGCAAAATTGCAGCATGCAAGTAACCTTGTAAATAACGTAATTAACATGAACAAATCTTAACAATAAACACTGCGAGTACAGTAACATTTTTAGTAATACTGGGCCTGTTTTACTGGTCCATTTTTCATTAAATGATCTCAAATTGGGAAGGGCAACTGTGAAAAATGAAGAGTTATGAGATTCTGATATAACTTGGCTCTTGGATTTAGCAGTACTTGGCCTGTGTTTTGTTCTCTCTGTGCGTTGAGTCTTGGCCTGAGGTGGGTTCCCAGGCTTCATTTCCACTTTGAGAGCTTCATTTAACAAGTCCTGCAGCTGAGCCAATATCTGAGGATCCTTCCCACCCTTCTGGAGGTAGGAAAGATGGAGGGTGCTGTGGAAGAGATTACAAGATGACATGGATCTACTTAGAGTTCCATTTTATTTCATGTGCCAGCTCCATTTGCAGCCCATATGGAGTCAAAGGGGTGAATCTGAGACATGAATATCAGGAACCTGAACGCCTTACCTGATTTCTGTAGAAAGGGGTCCATCCCCATAAACAGGTATGATGGTATGTGTTACCCTCTCTCTAGCTTCAGGTAGACACAGGCGTGTGTTTCTGCTTTGTGGAATGTCTTGCCTATGAGATAAGAGACATGACACCTGCAGCACATGTCAGTAAGCACTATGTAAGTTTGGCGTTTTGAAGACCTCTCAGGTGAAAATATGTAAGTGCAAGTAACTGGCAGAACATGTATACAGTTCTCAAAAATGAGAGGAGGCATCAGGGCATTAATGTAGGCACCTGTGGTTGCTCAAAAACATATGGAGTTCAGCCTATGAATTGTGAGAAATGCTTATGCTTAAGATGGAACTTTGTCAAGACATGGGTGAGTCCAAACAACATTCTGTCAAGTCTTTAGACTATCTGACAAAATATTACACACAAATTTTAGTCATTAACAAAATACTACACTTGACTTATATTAAAATGTACTGCTCTGGAAAGATCTAAGGAGGTCAATCAGTACATAAAAAGTAGTTCATTATCAATTTAAAAGGAACTTCTTACACACCCTTTATGGAAAACTGATGGAGGCTCAACAGGTTTGTGTTCTAGTTGCTCCACAAGGGACTCCAGTAGCATGGTGTTACTCTGCTCTTGCTCTTGCAGATCGAACAGCATTTTCTCTAGCTGAGCCACTTTCTTGCTTTGAGAAGTCAGATCCTGCAGATCAATCTCTGTAATCAGTAAAGAAGTAAATGGCACTAATTAATGACAGCTTAATACATTAGCATACATTAGCATGCATTACATTCACATAGCTCCTAATAGGCCCAGTACAATTGGAGCCTTTATGGGCTCTAAATATATACTTGACTATTGGTTAAGTAATTGTAACACCACATTAATACACTCTGGTAATCAGACTTGATTTTACAGTAATATTTTGTAGGATGAAACAGCTACTTGCTTTTGCAATTGCATGATCGTGTTCTGTCTAAATGTACAAGATACTTTATATTTAGATCCAAACATGGAACAATATAATATATATATATACTAGGGCTGTCAGTAGATTAAAATACATGCGATTAATCTCATGTTTGCCATAGTTAACTGCGTGATTTATTGCACCTTTAAGTCTGTACTAAATATACTGTTTTTAATACTCTTATCAACATAGGAGTAGACAAATACGTTTGCTTTGTGCAGATTTATCTTTATT
>JBBJLR010000037.1:2172815-2197292 GCA_037577145.1 Brachypetersius gabonensis
TAAAAGCTGAGAAATGTTTTTTTCCTCAATGATGTCTTTAGTACATCATTGTATTATGTTTTTGCATACACCTATGTAATTTCCCATCTAAATATGACTTGCTGGTTGAATAAAATCAGCTTTAAGTGAAAATTTGCCTTGGGTATAAATAATTTCGAGGCTCAATGTATATATATATATAGCGCCAGACCACTGCAAAAATGTGTAGTTCCTCTGGTTTTATCTTCTATAACTATTGAACTGAACAGCTTTGCCTTGATATTTCTCCTTGTATCCAAATGAAAATATTGTTCTTTAATGGCATCATTTTAAAGGAAATGACAACACATCAAAAAAGAGAAATGTGCAGAATGCAGTGTTGTGCAGAACTTCTAAATAATTCTAAGAAAACAAATATCCTGTTCACTTTTAAACAACATGGCACTAATGATCTTTAATGTACTTCTGGTTATATTTTACCATCCAACTGGTCACAGTGCGAGAGGAGAGTGTTACAGCAGTGGTTTTTATACGTTTCCTCATTAAATAAGATTTGATTCAGGTGATTCACTTAAACAGTAACTCAAAAGCAGAATGAGGTGCTGATATGAGTTACTGTTGTGGAATGTTTGTCATACTCTTAGACAGAGTGTGAATTACCCCATCATATTTGGGCGGTACTAACACTTCTATGACAATTATGGTCCGCTATCGCTAGTTGCCACCAAGGGGGTCCGGGTCTTGATCAGGGGCCACAGTACCCTCAAATACCCCCCACAATTCGAACCATGCTCATAGAGATGGAGATACTCATAGAGATACTCGCACATAAATTGTGTGAACCTGTTAAGTATAAACACAGCCAAAGGACTAACCCATATGTGTATGTCGTCTCTGTAAAGTCTACGAATAACAGTTCAAGCACAATAAAATTGACCCAAAATGTAGTGCATAATTCAAAAAACAACCATTCTACAGTTACCACACCCAACCAATAGGACAATTTTCAGATATGTGTACCGGGTTTCGATGGCAATGAGACACGTCTGTCTGATCAGCATCTCCGATACAGAACTTCTCCTGATGCTTCACCAGAAAATGCGAGGACCTGAACGTCATATAACATGTGGGACACACGAAGGAATCCATTGCTCTAATAAAGTCCAATAATTTAGAACATGTGGTGAGTTAATAATCTGGGTGTGCAGTTCACACACCTCAGTGTATTCAGCCGCTCTTGGCAACCGCAATACACACCAGACGCAGTGCAGCGTCACCTGGTGGACACCGGTGGAAAAGCTTTGCTTTCTGTAACATTTGATGTCTATTGTAAAATCAAATAACTTTCCAATAAAATCCAGTGTATAGCACCACTTTAACAATTAGATTCAGGCATGATCACTCATGTTATGTCGCATAAAATACAAATTTTGGTCATTGGCATCAAAGATACGCTGTATGGACCAAAGTATTTGGACACGCCTGTTTTTCAGGGTTTGGACTTGGCCCCTTACTTCCAGTGAAGGACTATCTTAAGACTTCAGCATACCAAGACATTTTGGACAACGCCATGTTTGTGGACACAGTTTGGGGAAGAAACTTTTCAGTTCCACCATGGATGTGCCCCAGTGGACATGCAGGGACTATAAAGACATGGATGGATGAGTTCGTTGTGGAAGAACTTTACTGGCCCGTGCAGAGCCCTGACCTCAACCCCATCCAACATTTTCGTGATGAGCTGGAACGGAGATTGCGAGCCAGGCATTCTCATCCAACATTAATGCCTGACCTCATAAATGCTGTTCAGAATGTAGGGGCACACGTTCTCACAGAAACACTCCAAACTCTTGTGGAAGGCCTTCCAAGAAGAGTGTACGCTGCAAATAGAGAGCAGCAACTCCATATTAAAGTCTATGTGTTTAAATGAAATGTTATTAAAGGCCTCGTTGGTGTAATGTTCAGGCGTCCCAATACTTTTGTCCACGTAGTGTCTTAAAATCCTTTGTGTGGGCTAATAGCAGATGGGGCAGCATCATTTTAACGAAACTAGTAATGAAAACCCTGAGAGATTGTTCGTTTGTGCTGTGTGTTTATTATAGTGGTCGGATGAAGTAGAATGTAAGAAGCATATGGGGATCTTATCACAGGTTTCTTGATGAAGGAAAACTACTACGCCCTATTTGTTTCTTCTTTGTTGAATGGCGGATGGATATGCGTCGTGGGTTTGATGAAGCTGTGGCGCGGTCTGTACTCCGCTAGGCTGTTGTGAAGAACAGACGGACGGCGGCGTCGACAAACCACAGCCTACGGCCTGGAATCCACACGTCACTCAGCGAGTGATGAGCTCCACTGGTCAATAGGAATTGCGGATCTCTTTGCATAATTAATTTTCGCCACGATTGACTTTGAGCATGCACCAATAGACGTGAGCCGTATGCGCACAGGGTCCGTCGTTGAACCAATAGAAACAAGAAGGCGGGATTTAGGGCGGGGAGTGTATCGCGTTCCGTGCGCTGGGTTAGGTTGTCCTCATGAGAGAGGCCGCCGTCGTCTGCTGTTGCTGCTGTTCTAAATTTTGGGCTAGAGGGAAAGAAAATACAGTTTAAGAAATATATTTTGACGCTTAAGCATAGAGAGAAATAGCAAGCTTAGCGGTGGAGTGTAAATACATTTTTGCGTTGCGGCTCGTTCCTCAGGTGAGTGTTTAATTTTCGCCCGAAGAGATAAAACTGATGGGGCGAACACGTCTCTAACCTGTTTATTTTTCTGTCAAACAAAGTGGCGAAGCCTGCGAGCCTGGAAGTTAGCGTTTTATTTTGCTCGGGCATCGCCACGAAAACACGCACTCGCCTCTTTCTTCACTATAGCCCCCACGGCTTTTCTTCTACCCCTAAAAGTCCCTTCTGAATGCTGTTGTGTTTTTAATCGTGGCCGGTTCCAGCTCCATTCACGCTCCGGGTTTGGGCTCGTTTGTAGCCGTTAGCATCAGTCTCTCTCTCTCTCCCTCTCTCTCTCTCTCTCTCTCTCTCTCTCTCTCTCTGTCTCCCTGTATCTCTCTCTCTCCCTCTCTCTCTGGGACTCGCTCGGACGGTACTTTCATGCAACCATCCAACACCTCAGTTCCCAGCAGTCCTTCTGCTTGAGGTAAGCGTTTGGACGCACAAATCGCTTTTACAGAAATATATGTATTTATAACTTTGCACCGAGCTAGCTTCTGCTAACGCTGCTCCGGCATTAGCCTGGCCTTTTTTTAATGCATGGGTGCGTTTTTTTCCTACCCCACAGGCTTATCGCTTTGTTTTGCTGTTCAGTTGGTTGGTAAAGTTTGATGCGTTTTATTAACCGTTAAGTTGACTCGTTAAACTGTTTGCATCAGCCTTATCTGTGTATAGTAGTGCTGGAGTCTGGTTTGGCTGGTCTTCCCTCACCGTCAGTTTTGCAGTAACTGCTCCCTGTAAAACGATATAAAGCTGTCAGAAGAGAAACGTTACTTTGTTGAACTGAAGGCCATCCACCAGACCTTCCCACACTTCCACTGACCAAACAAGCAGAGTAAAAAGATTAATTAGGCGACAGGCGAGTCACCAGCCTCCACGGACCTTAGTCCTGAAACTGTTGTATTAGGGTTTTTTTAATGCTTAAATGTGGATGTGTCTTGATGGCTGTAATGCTCTCACTCACGCGTCCTGCTTACCACGGCTCCCCTACAGTAGATGCAGGAGTCCTCCAAGACATCAGTTTCCACTTGCACCTTCATGTCAATTCCTGAAGTCTTTCCAGCTTCAGTTTTGAATGGGTCTGTATCAGAAGTGGCGGTGGGAGGCGAACAGTAAGTTCAAAATGCTGCTGCTTTGTTGTTTTCTTCCCCCCCGTCCACTAATTTTTCCATTTATTTTGTCTCCATCAGTGTTTTTGCTGCTCATTTGGAAGGCATTCTTTCTTCATTGTGGCTCGTTTCCGCTATGATAAATAGGCTTATGGCAGCAAGGCCCTCTCTGGGAATTGGCCATTTTGTAAAGCTAACGCAACAGCCCTGGATTCCTAATGTTTACTTCCACTTCCTCATGTTCACAGCCTCCGTTTGCCGGGCTGTAGACTCAGCGGACCTGGCTGTCCCTGCAGAAAGAGAGCCAGATCTCTCCTAATGGCATGGTGCGTCTACTCCTTGAGTGGAACCAATTTTCAAATTAAACTGGGAACGCTGTGAAATGAAAAGGCCTGCACACGCACGGTCCTTCTCCATGAATCAAATATTGAGCTTTTGGCTCGCATTATCTGTAATCTGCTCTCTAGGGCAGTCTGTGCCCCTGAGAAACCAAGCTCTCCATTTTTCATTGTAAATACCTCTGCACTGTTTCATCTGTTCACTTGCAGAAGTCAGTAACTAACCTTTTTCTCTAGTGTTTATAAGAAACGTGCCCTGGCCTAAATAAAAACCTAGCAATTGACTGAAATCATGGACCACTTGACCAAATTACTTTGCTGCTCCCTGGGGGAATCTGACTTTGAGATAGTTTTTGTTGTTGGAGGAAAGGAAAGCTTCTTTAAATCTCACTGTTAACCAACTCTTACTTGTTCAAATGGTGCTCTCAGTGCTTGCGAATAAGGGAATTCTCCACGTCATCTAGGTTGAAGGGGGCGTACCTCGTGTTGTGGGAACAGTATTGAGGTTCTTCTCTAATCCCTTTTGAGCCTGTGTTTTGCAAGGTCTGTCATCAGACTTTTTGATTTCTGTTTTTCTTCACTCAGGTAACCCTGCACCCCCTCCCTTCCCTGTTCCATCTCCTAAGCGCCTCTTCCTGCCCCCCCACCCCTCCTCCCTCTAACGCTCCCTCAGAACCCTAGCCCAGTGGCCCTCTTCCTACAGTCCTGTTAGGAAAGCGGGTTTCTCGCCCCGTTTTCCAAGCCTCCCTCTGCATCTGTAACCTTCCTGCCCAGGAGGGGGCTGACCGAGCGCTCGTTCGAAATTCAGACGATGTCGTCCATCTTGCCGTTCACCCCTCCGGTGGTGAAGCGTCTGCTGGGCTGGAAAAAGTCGGCCAGTGGCTCGGGCGGAGCGGGCGGGGGCGGAGAGCAGAACGGCCAGGAGGAGAAGTGGTGTGAGAAAGCCGTAAAGAGCTTGGTGAAGAAGCTGAAGAAGACCGGCCAGCTGGATGAGCTGGAGAAGGCCATCACCACACAGAACTGCAACACAAAGTGTGTGACCATCCCCAGGTATGCCAATGCCAATGAGAATGTCATCTCCCCATTAACATACATGCAAAAATGCGCCTTTTCATTTCTTTACACACCCTTTTCAAGCCTTGCTTTCTCCCCTTGCTGTCATGCAGTTTGTTTACTCATAGCTGCCAACTTTATCCTAATGTGCTTTAAAACAAGATAACTTTGCAGTTTGAATTGGAAAAGTATTCAACCCAACTAGTGGAAAGCTGGCAAATTTATTGCCTTATTTCATAGTCGATTGGTGAGGGTGCACCGACCACATTAGCACTGCTTTATTTTCTTTTTTGTATTGTGTCTGTGCCATCCATCCACAGTGTTTTTGTTTCAAGTCTGTCAGTTAGATTTTACTTCTTTTTTCAATTATACCTTTCCCATGTCACTTCATCAGCTCTCTGAAACATAATCATCATGTCCAGCATCATGAATGTCATACTTTTACATGGATGGACATGAATCTAATCTAAAATGTGGGAAGACTGTGTAATACTAGACCTTGCAGACTCAACAAATTGAAACCTTGTGTTTTACAAAAAAACGCATTATCACCAGTACATGAGAAGTCATTTAAAAGGAAAAAAAAACAAAACACAAGCACATTTCAGCATTTACTCTTTGCTGACACATCACACATGTTTTAATAATAGATTAATTGAATAATTTGAAACAGTGCTTCTATTTAACACTCGGACCCTCCAATAAGCAAGTATAATTGAATAATCAGTTTTTACTCACATGAGATCATGAATCTTTACTCGGACTTAACAGCAAAGATGACCCACTTCAGCTGATTGGGGTTCTTTCATCTTGTCAAGGGAACTTAGCTTTCATTTGCTCTCTTAATTCCCTTGAGAGCCTGTCTAGGGAGAGTTCACAGGGTGGGAAAGTTTGCTGCCAGTATGTGAGTGTTTTTTGTTTTTTTTTTAAACTCTAATCAGTCTAACCTTGGAGATTGGTGGGAAAGGCTGAGAACATCATTGTCTACGCTAATTCTCATGTTTTATAATGACTCCTAATGCAGGCTCTTGCCTCAGTTTCAGATCTTCCATTCAAATAATAGTGTACATTTATTCATTAAGGAGATAAAATATGGACATCTCCAACAACCAATGCTGGACTTTTTCCCCTCTAGTAGACCTATTACCTTTGTTCTTAGATGAATGCACGTACTGTTTGTGTTACCACACTGTTAACCAGATTGATTTACTTCAAAGTTTTGAAATAAGCACTCGAGCCTGATTAGTTTGACTAATGGACTTGAGTCTGCTTTCTGCCAAATGCTGATTTTTAGCTGGGTGTCTGAGAGTGGCATTATAAATGCAAAGGAAACGTTTAAACGGGTAGAAAAGTTATAGCCATTGTAAGCTGATGTAAATATTAAGCTTGTCAGTATTTTGTCCAAGTTTGAGCGATCTCAACATCTCAACTGCAGCTGCTTTCCATTTGGTTCATTACTCAGTAACTGGGGGCCATTGGTGGGCTTTTGCTTGCTCATACATTGCTAAACTCTGCATGTTGGCATATAATTACAGCCGTGTGGACTTATTCACTGTTATTGTTTGATCCATTACAAGGAAAACAAACCCTTATCTGTGCTAATGTGACTTCCGGTTGAAGCTCCTGGCAGTCTCAACTATCAGCCCAGGTCCTTTTCAGAAGAACACTGATAGTATATCTGCAGACATGCCTTTAGTGAGTGCGGGGATGCTAAGAGCGCTTTTTCTTCCATGATCTCTCCTAGCGAGAGCGATGGGGTTGCATTTCTAAAGCATATTGATTGTAACATTAGCACTCTGTTGTCTGGCTGCCCCTGTGTGGTGGTATTAAGGCTCCATTTTTATCCACTTCAATAAATCTGCTGAGAAAGGAAACTGTACATGTACATATAATTCCATCAATTACTGATGGAGGGCATAATGGTCTTCAGTTCAGTATTTATGCAGAGCAGATGACATTATCTTCTAAGCAGACAGGATATAACTTCAGTCCTATTAAGGGGGGTAATGACAAGAAGCAGGTTTAAGGAAGGTTTAAAGTCAAGCTTTTTTGTTCTTTGGCTTTACACATGGAAATCTGTAGAAATTTGAAGCAACATTTTTTGATCCAATATGATAATGGTATTATAATCTAAATGTAATGGCATTAGTGGTATTAGTCAAGCCTTAAGCTAGATTTACTTATGAATTTTGAAGCTTTTGCCAAACCCAAGCTGAATTGGCTAATCTTATTATTTACACAATGTCTTGCACTATGGCTTCAAAGGAAAATGGCTTTTTCCTAAATATTACTTATTTTTAGGTTTAGTTGTTCTGCCTTTGCACTCAGTCCCACTTTTAGCCTGAAAACCCCATCATTATTTATCAGGATACAGAGTGCTATACAATACAGGCATTCACTGAAATTATAAGTTTACACCTGCCTCTTACAGGATTATGAAAATGATAACTTGGCATATGTTAAGAGGATGCAACCTGAGGAGGAGCCTTATCGGCAGCGTCACTCATTTTTGCTCATCATAACCCAAGATTATAGGGCTGTGGACATATGGTTCTCTCAGATGTAGTGAGCTGCCTCTATTTTAATCTCTTTTGGGATAAGTTGTGAGCCTTTGACACTGGCATGGAGTAGGGGGCTTCTAGCAAAACGTTTTCTGCTTAAAATAACTTGCTGTCTTTGGTAGATAAGTTATCCTGTCAAAAGAGGGAGCTATAGATTAAAAGACAACTTCTTTATTTTTTTTCTCACTGTGATAAGCATGTCGAGTTTGGTTTAGAGTGGCTTTGGCCTCTTGAGACAATGGACTGGTAGCAGATGGGTTCTCAGTGGTGGAGTGTGGTTGGGGTCTCCTGCACTGCAGGGAATTGGGGTTAATACCCCCCAAAAGTGTGTCACCAGTCTGGAAATCAGATGCTCCCTGACACTGGGGTTGGTGAGGCAGGCGTAAGTGCTGTAGTTTAGCTGAGAACTGTAGTTCTGAAAATGGCACAGTTGTATTATAACAAGGCTTTGCAAAGATTCGGTTGAAGAGGAGTATACAAGAGCAGTTCTCAAACTTTTTTTTTTTTTTTACTCTAAGGCTTACTTTGTGGACAGTAAATGCCCACCTCAGCCCCAGACCCCAGAACCTTGTTTTCTTTTTGCACCCTGGAGTTATCACTGACCTTCTCATGCAAGAGACATATTGGTGTTGTACATGATGGACAACCCGTTAGTGAAGTGGCTGAGAAATGCTGGCATGTATATCTTAACGTTTACTCTAATAGTGTTACCTACCATTTTTAACAGATACATTTTAGATACAGCAAATTTTTGTTTTAAGTAAGTAACAAAATAAAGAATTCTGAGTAGAGGTACATCTCTTTTAGGAACTACTGGTTCATAGAATTAATTCCTGGAAATGTAAACTTTTCAAACTGAAATATATTTTCCCTCCACATGTGAGTAGTCTGTATCCACAGTAGAAATTAAGATAATTTTAGTAACTCTTGTGTGTTTGTATGAAATAAATGGCTATTGTTATTGTGATAGTCATTGTTTTATTAATTGAGAATAATAGAATGAGCATGGTTGATTTAACATCTATTCATATCAACTAATGATTTGGCAGCTGGTCTTTTGGACTAGAAGAATGGCTGTTAATTTGAAAGTTTGCGTTCTGCTGAGCAATTCTCTGTGTATTCGAGGAGCGTGTTGAGAAATCTCCCAACTACTGTTATGTTGTAACTAAGCTCTCTTCCTCTGAAGCAGCTCCTGTCTGTTAATGTGAACGTGGGCAGTTTCACTTCTTTACTTGCCTTTATTTTAGATTTTGCCATTCGCCTCATTTTCCCCATTGTTTTGCAAATTCCTGCCCTGTGGCAAACACAGCAAATGTCACAAGTGTACAAATGAACATTTCATTTTGCTGTGATTCATAAAAGAAAAACTGAGCTTTTTTGTAGAATGTTTTATTAAAGCAAGTAATTGCTATTTCTTACATTATTTACTTTTAACAATCATACAGTTGCCAGCATTGTCAAGTCTGCCTGGCACGTCATTGTAAGCTAATATCCTGAAGCAAAGGGACACAGTATACCTACAGCATAACATCATTCAATATCTCAGGTAACGCCACTGCATGAGCATCACCCTTGTGACCCTGTCAGTGCTGATAGTACCAGATTTAATACTCTGAAGAAAGAGTATGGCCAGACCATGTCATTAAGTAATCAGTGACCTTATTGCAGTTTTCTCAATTATGTCTCTTTAAAACTCCAGCAGGATTTACACATGACCAATTAAAATTTATTGAAGCTGAGATATATTTGGTGTACAGCTGAGATATACAGAACCCAGACACCATACACACATTCTAATTTACACACTCAAAGAAGTGGAATCTGTTAAGCACCCAAAGAGAGAATCTATGCACTCTGAAATTCCTAACAAGTTTGCTTATTACTTTCAAAGGTTGTCCAGGGGTTTGTGTGTTCAACTGACTGATATTTGAATGAAAATGTGGAAAGAGATCTTATTGTTTCCATCTCATACATGTCCTGTGCTGCATGTTTAAATGTTGAAAACTGTCCAGTTCGTCATGAAGACGATCTATTAATGTTTCTTCAACTCACTTTAATGCCATTATAACACAGCACCTGAACTGTTATGCACTGTAATTATAAACATTTGTCAGTTTGTCCTGTTTTTTTCCCCATCTCACTGCTGTATGTGGTTTATCCATTTGAGTGACTTCTTTTATTTGAGGTGGACTGCATTACGGCCTTCAGACACAACGCAGAACATCTCCAATAAAAGAAATAACACCTTTTTATATCCCATCATGGTACTTCATCTTGGTATTTTTGAATGAATCATGCCCCATGTTTATCATTTTTTTGTTTGTTTGTGTTTTTTGTTTGTTTTGTTTGTTTTTGTTTTTTTTACTTTTCTGTGCACAGCAATTGCTCTGAAATTTGGGGACTGAGTACACCAAATACGATAGAACAGTGGGATACCTCAGGCCTATACAGCTACCCTGACCAAACCAGGTGACTATCCTCTCCTGTCATTGTGCTGCACTCACCCGTGCCGTGGGATCCTGTCCATGCGGGCTTGGAGAGAGAGCGCAGAAGCCTTCCTGTTCTCCTCTTCCAGGGGCTGTGTATTTCACTTTAACTTTTCAGGCCATTTCCAGTGATATTAATCTTGTACACATATTTCATTTTTTTACAATTAAAATGCTAAATTAATATTAGCAGAATTAAACATGTTCTGTTTATTGATTAGAACATTTTTCTCATAAGTCATACACATACCCACATCCTTGTAGGGACAAGGTTTAATTGAGTAGTTATTTTTTTGTAGTTATATTACCATTAAAACAAACATTCTGTTTTTGATTCAGTATTTGAAAAACCTGACAGTTTTAAGTCTAAACCAGTTCTCTTCCCTCTCTCCATCCATGTTCTCCTTCCTCTGACCATTTGGCACGTTCCCTCTACTTCTCTGTTCTTTCTCTATCACTCCGTCTCCTTCTTTCTGTGTTTCTATCTTTTTCCCTGTCCTCTCCTGCGTGTGCTGGGGTTAGATCCCTGGACGGCCGTCTGCAGGTGTCTCACCGTAAGGGGCTGCCTCATGTCATCTACTGTCGTCTGTGGCGATGGCCGGACCTGCACAGCCACCACGAGCTGCGGGCCATCGACACCTGCGAATATGCCTTCAACCTCAAGAAGGACGAGGTGTGCGTCAACCCCTACCACTACCAGCGGGTGGAGACGCCAGGTGCTGAAAAATCTTTGTTAATTTGGTACTCTCAGTACTGAGGTGGGGGTAGAGGAATGGCTGAATCTGATCCTGTAACCAGTCTAGTCAAAAATTCCACACACTTGCGTCATGTTAGCTCTGTGTTTCTTCCTGTGAGGTAGTTTTTAGAGGCTCACCTTAAATGAAAAAAGATTAAGGCAATATGCCAACTGTAACAAAGTTTTAGTATGTGCTTTATTTTAGAAAATATTATTTAAATGTACTCTTCATTCACTCAGTTCATATAACGTTAAATATTAATAATAATCTTTTGATAAAACTAAGTCCACTAACCCTTTTTAACCTAAATGAAATTTTTGTTGTCTGACTCTTTCCTGTTGCTCCTTTAGTCCTTCCTCCTGTCCTAGTGCCAAGACACACAGAGATTCTGACTGAACTGCCTCCTCTGGATGACTACACCCATAACATACCTGAAAACACCAATTTCCCTGCTGGGATCGAACCCCCTAACAACTACATACCAGGTACCTGGACACAATCTTGCAAACACTAAGTGTTTGCGTAGTTTTTAACTGAAAACATGTTAAGTCATCTCATTGTCTCCCCTTTTTATATTTAAGGTGATTGGTTGTTGTCTTTTGTGAAAATGTGTCAAAATAAAACTTGAACGTGAGTTTCCCTATCATTTCAGAGACTCCTCCGCCAGGCTACATTAGTGAGGATGGAGAGACCAGTGACCAGCAACTGAATCAAAGTATGGACACAGGTATATTCTGACGATCGGCAGCACTAAATGGGAATAGCAGTGTGCGCGTATATGTCTGTGTGTTTAGACACATTGCTCTTACTTCAGGCTTAATCTTTCTAATGCTATGCTCATAGGTTTAATATTCATGATGTAAAACTTAAAAATAAGTGTTCATGTTGATTAAAGTCAATTAAGATTGAAAGTAGAAAGGAAGAGTGGGCTTATTTTTATCCCTGCGATTCTTTGGTGTGTAGACACAGTTTGTCTTGCAATTTGCTGAGGTGTTAAAAATACATCTCCTGTTTTCTTTGCCAGGCTCTCCAGCAGAACTGTCGCCGAGCACGCTCTCACCCGTCAATCATGGCATGGGTAAGGTCAACTTGTTACATCATCTCCCTGAACCCATGCTGCTTCACCAGCCATTTTTAGTGCAGTGCTCAATTTAAGCAGCCTTTATCGTGATTAAGTTTTGAGCTACACTGTACCTAATAAATCCGAGATAAGGTGTGTGACTTGCGTTGTAGACCTGCAGCCGGTGACCTATTCGGAGCCTGCCTTCTGGTGCTCCATAGCCTACTATGAGCTAAACCAGCGGGTTGGGGAGACCTTCCATGCCTCACAGCCCTCCCTCACCGTGGATGGCTTCACGGACCCCTCCAACTCGGAGCGCTTCTGCCTAGGCTTGTTGTCCAATGTCAACCGTAACGCCACTGTGGAGATGACCCGGAGACACATAGGTAAACGAAAATAATTTATTCTGTAGCACTAATTAATCACTTTGTGATCATTAATTAAAGGCTTCATTATATCTAAACTTTGCTAATGGTATGTTAATTGCGAAATATTCTCAAATGTGTAATTTTAACTTAAAAGGGACAGAAAACGCTTAAAGGAGAATGAGAAAACTACTATAAATTTGCTGTTGAAATTTTGTCATGGTTTCAAGGGTACAATATTTTTAAAAACAGCTGCCCCACTATGGACTTTCTGGAACTGATGAAATAACTAACATTTTTTGTGGCTGGTACAGATATGTAATTTAATTGCTTTTATATAAACACCGTACTTTATTCAGGAGACACTCTTGTCTATTCATTCACCTACTGAAAATTGATATAGGCATCCCAAAAATCAAGAACAAAAGGGCAGCAGCTAATATCATTCCTAGTGATATCATACCTGTACATCCTTTAGCTATATACTTCCTATATGATTTTAACCCAGCGTGTTGAAAGTCATCTGAAAAAACAAAATGATAAACATGTACACACAAGCAAATGTTTCCTTGCAAGATCATTTGTTTGGTTGTAGTTTTAAGCATTTAGTTTCCTCCAGCATTTATGAGACAAAACATGAAGATACAAGTTCATTTGATTTTTACAGGATATGAAATGTATTTAGCATAAATCTTCATGAATTAAATACATAAACACTGGAATAGCATCAGTAATAAACAAGATTTAGGGATAAGAGTTGTAACAAACTTAGCGTTGTATTTTCGTAAAACTTAAATCGTATTGTATTTGTGGTAAATCAAACTTCACATTTCAGGTCGATACATTTGGTTGTTTGTGGCTGTTCAGAACGGCCAGCAGAGGTCACTGTGGCCCTAGAAGAATTAAAATTCCCACAGTTGGAAACCGATTCCACCATGCCGGCACATGGTTAAGAAAATAGGATGTTATGTTGTAATGTCGACCTTAATTACAATGTTTGACTCATATGAACAAGAGATTCTGGTTGCAGACCTCTTCTGTGGGTAAATCCTCTGTCAGTACATCTCCTCTTAGGGGAAGGAAATGACGTAAGGGAAAGGGTGTGTTTAAGGCATATCTAATGCACGGAACTATGGATTTTGTACTTTCAGCATCATTAATCGTTAACGTCGCTGCTTACTATCTTTAATTAAGCCTCGCATTTTGTCACTGTAAATATTTAAAGTTATAAGCCTTAATGGCCATGTCTTTCTTAATGCGTGGACACATGCAATTTATAGTAAATAAAACTATGCATTTATACATTCATAAACAATTTCTAATAAAAGTAATTATATGTTTATACTTATAAACAATTTCTAATGAATGTAATTGTACATTTATACTTTTATAAAATAATCACCTAAATGTGAGAAGATGCATGTTAACTTCTTAAAGGCGTTATCCCAAGTGTATTGGATTGTTTAGTCACCTCTGGTTATCTAGTGACCACCACTTAAATAATTTCTCAGGAGACCAGAGGAGCTCCATAGTAGTTTGTCATCACAACAGAATAAAGAACTGATTTTGTGAATGGCTGATTTTATTTGAAGGTGCTTTTAACCATGACAAAAAGATGAAGAAATAACTCAACAATAGTATGAAACGGACATAATTGGTATTGGTAATCTCTCGGCATAAAACAGTGTACGGTGGTTCTTCCTCGTTTAAACCCGTCCCTGCCGTCACGTCATTTCCTTTCCCTCAGAGGAGATTTACCCACAGAGGAGATCTGCAGCCAGACCCTTTTCCATATGAATGCATTTTCCATTGATCTGTACATACACGTTGTCATAGAGATTAAGCATCCCTATTTTCAAATTGTTAAAAAGACAGATGTCTTTGCTTTAACTGTAGGATTTCTGCTGCTACAGATTCATTTGTAATTTTAAAATAAGCCATTTTATCTGCCAAATGATATGTTTGTCAGCCCCTTTTGTTCAGAAAGGGACAGGATTAGTCTATTTGCTAAGAAGGCCACTTTTGGTTCAAAGATTGGAGAAATCAACCATTGCAATGGACATGTATAATTTTGTAGTTGTTGTGCTGCTGATGTTGTGTCCAGGTCGAGGAGTCCGGCTGTATTATATCGGTGGAGAAGTGTTTGCAGAGTGTCTGAGTGACAGTGCCATCTTTGTTCAAAGCCCCAACTGTAACCAGAGGTATGGCTGGCACCCTGCAACCGTCTGCAAAATCCCCCCAGGTAAGCTGTGTGTACTAAACTTTTTAACAATAATCACATTACTAATATAATATGAGTAAGATCCCTGATCATATAATATTTAATATTTGTGGATGGAGTCTTTAATTGTGCTGTGCTTGGCACTCCTATACATTCAGTACAACCTCTTAATTACAACAATGCTACAGTAGGGACATGTAATATTGTCAAAAATGTAATCACAATAAAAATTTATCAGTTAATAAAATGATTGTTGTGATACATTTATTCTTTAAAGACTACTCTTCAGTAGGGTGCTCCCACCTTTTTCCCTTAAATGGACTTCAGACAGCTGTCCTAGTTCTGTCAGTATGACAATGTATGAAATTCTTTTTAAAATACACAGGTATTCAGTCATATATATACTAATTCACTATACTACTGTTATACACACTACTCTGAAACATGCTATTTTTCACAAGAAAAAAAAGGCACATGTCGAAAAATCACTTCAAATCTGACAAAAGTCTGTTAAACATTTTAAGAAAAGAAACATTTTAAGAAAGAAGTGTAATGTGACCCTCGTAATGGATACCTCCTATTCAAATGTGTCTAGCTTGTTCCTGTTTACCCTGGGTTTTGTACTTCCAAGGGTGTATTAGGTGTGCAGTCAATTTTTACATATGGCAAGTTTAGCTGGGAAAATGCTGTTACACATATTACACGTGGCTGTTGGGCTGTTTTAGTTGTCCACTTTGAAATAACCCTACAGACTGTTAACTTCTGAAAGCCTCGCTGCCCAAGAAGTGTGTGGTAAATGTCCATGTATATCTCAACAATGCAAATTGAGCACAGTGTGGCATACATGGAGCACAGAGGGGTTAAATGTGCTCAAGAAAGAATCAGAATTGAATTAGGTTTCATATACAACTGATACCAATCCTTTAAAATGTCCCTGGATTTGCTTTGGAGTTAATATTCAAATTGGTATTTTCCTAACTGACACCATGATCTCCTCCTTCCTAGGCTGTAACCTGAAGATCTTTAATAACCAGGAGTTTGCTGCCCTCTTGGCCCAGTCAGTGAACCAGGGCTTCGAGGCTGTGTACCAGCTGACCAGAATGTGTACAATTCGCATGAGCTTCGTCAAAGGCTGGGGGGCCGAGTACAGGTAGGGTTGGGGTGTAGTAGTGGTAGTGTTAAGTACATTTGATTTTATTGTGTTTTGATTTAAAAGTGTGTGTGTGTGTGTGTGTGTGTGTGTCTGTCAGGCGGCAGACTGTGACGAGCACTCCATGCTGGATTGAGCTGCACTTGAATGGCCCGCTGCAGTGGCTGGACAAGGTTCTGACCCAAATGGGCTCTCCCACTGTCCGCTGCTCCAGTATGTCCTAATCATAATGACAACGACCAACGATCCACACTTCCCCAAAAACGACAAATTCTACAATCACAACAACAAATGACAACTAGAACAACAGACTTGCTATAACCCCCCTCTCTTTCTTTCTCTCTCTCTCTCCCCCTCTTTTCTCTCTCTTCTCTCTCTGACGTTCTCACTGTTCGGAACTGAACATGGCACTTGCTGTCACATCAGCTTCATGCACCTTTAATTCTCTTATTTTTTTCCTCCTAGATCCTCAATATTAAATGTATTAGTGGTAGAATTTGAATTGTATATATATTTTTTTGTTTTAAATGAAGACCAGGGAAGGTGTGTCTGTAATAGGGAAGTACCAGAAGGCAGTTAATAACTTGGCACAAATGTTTCAGTAAATCATTCCCTCCCCTCGATGAAGTGACCACATAAACTTTTTGCCGTAAATATTTCTTCTTTTTTCTGAAATCTTTCGCTTAACAAAGAGCTTACTTTTGCTGGCAAAAAGTCATTTTCTTTAAGCTTGATGTCATTGCTGAGACTAATCAACAAGATCAAAGTTTTACTGCTTCCCTCCCGTTCCAGCCCCCTCGAACCCTCAATTCTTGAAAGTAATGCCAAAAGACACCTTATTCATTTACAATTCACGATTGCTACGCCCAACCACTATAAAAGAATGTTGCCTTTGATTTTGGAGTGTGCTGTTGTATGGCATGCTTCTGCTGAAATCTAACGTGAACAGATAGGAATGTTTGAACAAAAGGAAACCAAGCAAAAAAAAACCCCTGGACCAATATTTTCTCATCCCCAAAACCCCTCACCCCCGTCTCTGCAGAAACCTGTTTTGTTCAAAATGCTCACTAGATCGCTGTGGAGTGCTTTTGGAGTCTGGTTTCCTTTTTTCTTAGAAAACGGTTTCTTTTGAATTCTGAGCAAAAATAACAAAAAAAATAAATAAAAAATGATCACACAATCCAAATGTTTCGAAGAAAAAATTCCAACCTTTTAAGCTTTAAGTGTTAATAAAGTAGGTTATTCTTCACAATCACAAGATTTTTTTTTCCTTTATCTTTCTTTTAGCTACTTTTTGTATTTTCATGTATTTTTATATATAAATATATTTAAAATCTTTAATGCTCTCTTCCTTTTTATTAGAATTGAATATTTTTTTAGATCATGCCCTCTTTTTAACGGAACATGGCTTCATAATGAAATGTCCTATCATACAAGAAAAAAAATTGTTAGAAATTTCACAAACAGTATCTTTATATTCTCCTCTGTTTCCAGTTCAAGCTGTTGTATGAACATCTTGCCCCTAATATTTACCTACTCATTATTATTATTATTTTTTTTTTGTGGATGCCTCAGGCATGTTTTGGTTGTTTTTTTATGTTATCAGTCAGAGGAAAAAAATCCTTTAGCATTTTCTTCCTCGTTTCTGGACAAACACCTTGCCTGCCCTGGATGCATTTCCACAACCTACGGTTCTTCAATGGGGAAACATCTACCTAACGTCAAATGTTGCAGAAACATGGCAGTGTTCTATTTGCTTGCAATTGGGGGGAAAAAGACTCTTAAAACGATTTGCTTCTTAAAAGGAGAATTGTGCAACTTTAGTGTGTGTGCTTGTTGTACAACTTACTAATGACTGTGATCTAGCTGTCTGCCTTTCTTTACTTGTTGTGACAGTGGCAAGATGTTTGAAAAATCCATTCCCCTTCTCCCACCTTTGTCTCTCTTTAGTTTTGTTGATCTTGTTATACTTGCGATTGTACTTTAAGTGCAACTAGTATGGAGAAGACAAAGAGGTCGTGGCCTGTTTTAAACCTAAAGTGAAGGCTTTAAGACACTGGGAACATTTCTGCTTGCCCGTTTTTGACTGGGTGTGGAAAGGAAACCAAATAGAGCTGTTAAGTGGCCCATACATATATGCATATACAGTATATGTGTATATATAATTTTATTTTACCTTTAGTTTCTTTTTTTTTTTTTTGGCAAAGCATTTAACAGTTGGTGAGCTTATTTTACCCTAGAGAGATGTATTGGTAGGACGTGAACGTTATCAGGCGATAAGCTTTTCAGGCGTGTTGCATATGCAGACTTCATAAATACACTAATAAAAAGTTTTAATTCTCATGAACATGTTTGACCTTTGTCTTTTTGCTTGGAATGGAAAGTATGACATTGTTGCTGCATGGTGAACAGAACTGTAATGAATGTAAGTAAGGTAAAGATCATAAAGCATTGCTTATCTTCTACATACAGCTTGTACAAGCCGACCAAGCTGTTAAACCACAGGCCTGTAACTTGGGTGTTTTTGTAGAAATGCTTTGGGTTTCATTAAGTTAAAGTTTTAATGACTAATGTTTTGACGGTCCATCTACCTTAGGTAGTGAAAAGCTTAATCATGGACACAAAATCCCAATAGTGAACTTTGGTCTGAATATGCAGTGCACTATATGGACAAAAGTACTGAGATGCCTGACCATCACACCAACAGGTACTTTAATGAGATTTCATTGATACATGGAATTGGTCTCCCCTTGGAAGGATTTCCACAAAAATTTTGGAGTTTTGTGGGAATTTGTGCCCATTTATTCTGTATAGTATTTATATGGTCAGACACTGGTGTTGGATGAGAAGACCTGGTTCGCAATCTCTGTTCCAGTTCATCCCAAGAGTGTTTCATGGGGTTGAGGTCAGGGCCCTGTGCGGACCAGTCAAGTTCTTCCACACTAAATTCATCCATGCCATGTCATTGTGGAGCTTGCTTTGTGCACTGAAACAGTCGAGCTGGTTCTTTCACTGTAGAAGGCCTATTCCAATTTTAATTGATACACACAAAAATGGCCCTTTCCCCCCAGTTGTTATATGGATTTGGTAGTTTTTCATATATAAAAGGCTATACCAGGCTTGTCCAAACAAGGTTTTTTCTCCATATTGTATTTCTGGAAATGACCACCAGGTGGCGACGTATTCATTTCTCAACAGAACTTGGTTATGTTTTTCTTTAAGTGGTGAATAGTTTGCTAAAAGCTCACTAACAACAGTGTCTGTAAAATTCTCTCACATATTAAAACCTTCTTTTCCCTGAAGTCGGGACTTCTACTCGGGGGTTTCTCCTTTATTGGCAAGTAAACCTACATAATTGATGTGACACACGGAGTCCTTCTCTGGTTAGACAGCATTCAGAGAGAACTGATCCCTAATGGCCAGTTAACATGAAAACTTTTCCCAAACAAAAGGATATTTACAGGAAATGTAATCATGGCCTGTCTCTTGCTGTAGGTTTCTTGGAAAAGGAGCATAAATTATGAGGAGGCTGATATAAACAAGTCTGACGTAAAGTTTTACACGCACACAATAAATAGTAGCCTACTATTTTCATAATACTACACATTGTGGACAAACGTATTGGGACACCTGTTTTTCAGGGTTTGGGCTGTGCAAGTGAAGGACAATCTTAATGCTTCAGCACACCAAGACCATGTCATGCTTCCGAATTTGTGGAGACAGTTTGGGGAAGAATTTCTATTCCAGCATGACTGTGTCCCAGTGCGCAAAGCAGGGCCCATAAAGACATGGTTGGATGAGTTCAGTGCTTAAGAACTTTACTGGCCTGTACAGAGCCCTGACCTCAACACCATCCAAAACCTTTGGGATGAACTGGAACGAAGATTGTGAGCCAGACCTTCTTGTCCTACATCACAGCCTGACCTCATAAATGCTCCACAGAGTGACTGGGCACATATTCCCACAGAAACTCCAAAGTCTTGAGAAAAGATTTCCAAGAAGAGTGGAAGCGAGACCAACTTCATATTATAGTCTATGTATTTGAATGTAATGCCTTTAAAGTCCCTGTTGGCATCTCAATATTTTTGTCCATATGGTGTACTTACAGTAATTCTTTCTCATAGGAATCTGTAATATTAGGGTAGTGTCCTGCACTAACATTGCCAGTTCCTGCAGTATTACTATGGGTCTACAAGTGTCAAGATTTTGGCTGAGCCACAGCTTTCTGACTTTCGTTTGCTAATTATATATTCATTAAGAAATCTAGTCAAGAAAATCCAAAGTATGTTGCAGTGTGTATATGATGGATGATTAATGTTGGTGTACTAAAAACTAAAAAAAATTCACAATGCCAAGAAGACAAGAAGTATAAGTGTATAATAATAAATATAGGAATGCCTGAAGTGTTCTGAAAATATTTGCTGTATTTTTTAGGCTTTTTCATCTTTATTACATTTGTTAAAGCATTAGCCGGAACAAAGTTTGTGTTATTGTGCAGTAATATGTGACCTTTTTATTTCCTTTTTATCGATTGGGAGGAAATACCTGACATGATGAGAATAGATGGGTAACATTTCCGAAAACCTGTTCAGCAGAATTATGAAAGATCGCACCGTGGTTTACAAAACCGTCTCATCACCAAGAGTTTTGTTGATCCATGATATCCAAAACATCCTACTTTCATTCTAAGGCATTATATGCTTTCCCAGTTGGCCTCTATTAAGAAAGGGCCACTAATTTCTGTATGGTGTACGGGCAAAACTACATGATGGGATTGGGCAAAATACACTGTTGTACTCTATGTTGAACTCATCACACGAAGTTGTATGCAGCTGGACCATTTCTTTACATTTTACCCTTCTTGAACTTAGACAAAGGCCTCTGTCGTGGCCAAATCACTCACGAGAAACCTATTGTCATTTTTGGCCATAAGGAAGAGCAATCATGTATAAGTTATGACCCCTAATTAAAACTTCGTCCTAACCTATACTTGACCCCACGTGTTCCACAATGGGTTCCTCAGATTCCTTTGTGTGATGCCCTCTGACTTGTCCAGTGTGAAGTGTTGGATGTCTTCTGGAGGCCTTTTCCTGTTTCTTTGGCATAGGTCTGGAGCGGTAACTGGAGCACTGGAGCCCTGCGAAAAATTAATTAGGTCCAAATGAGTTTTCCACTCACTGTAAGCACTGACAATGACCAGGACTCACAGGACATTAAAGGGTCAGGTAGTTACCCAAGCAGTGACCCCAGAGAAGGTCCAAATTTTTAGACGTGGTGGATTTGTTTCGGGAGGTAGGTCTTCAGGTAGCCCTAGACAAAATGTGAATAGATTGTCCGAGCCAACGACTTTAAAATGAGGACCTTTGTAAGACGCCAATAACTGTTTTTTATGTTCCTTATTGTCAAAGGCCATCACAAGGCTGGAGTAGACTTGGAGCAAGCAAGATGTGTCCAGAATGTTGTTCTTTTCTGGGCCAGTAGCTGGCAGCACATGAGGCAAAATGGGCCACTCGGGGCAACAGCTGGGGCAGTGAGCTGTGATTCTGCAGTGCTCTTCATTGGCATGGTAATTAAAGCAATTAAGCTGATTATTACCGTTTTCCCAATGAAAGCTTTTCCTTGCCAGTCAGACTGGCATTTATTACAAACAGTACTACAGTGACACCATTTTGGCTTTATTAGCATTTTTAACTGAATCACACATTTATTTATTTGTTTATTGCTTGTGATACAGAGTACTGGAAGCAGTCCTGTGGAAGTTCAGGTGGCCAGACTGAACTGAAGCAGTCCGAATGAGTAATAGGAAGTGCTTGCAGTTGCTATGACCTCATCTTGACCTGGATGTGACGCCACTGAAAACAAGGTAAGTGGCCATTTAACTGCTGTTGTTAGTTTGACCCCTGGGGTCAAGTGGTAGAGTGTGGGCCAGTGAGTGAATTGTTTAAAGTTTTGAACTGATCTAATGGAACCTGGATGATCATGTTTTTTATGTCTCTGAAGTCCATAACCTGCAATGTGTTTACAGCTGCTTTGTGATGTATATTGTTTTATCCTGTACTGTGAAGATTGTTAGTTAATGATGGCATGACGTATTGAGCACATATTGGTACTTTCTGAGCATCAGCAGTACCCAGTGAGTGGGCCTATATTGCCGTAACCCATCAAATGGCTAATAATGTAATGTAGAACTTACTTTAAAACATTCATCACAAATGGGTGTTTGAAGCATAGGTGTTTCCAAAAGAACACTATTTGTAAGTGAAATGTTTGTCTAGGGCTATGTTTAGATATAAATAACTTTCTCATAAAGAAGCAGTTTATGTTTTTTTTTGAAGAAGCTTCACACCCACACCTCTCATTTACAAAAAGGTTATTTAGGAAACCAATAAGTGTTCATCTCTGGCATCATAATGGAAAAGACTATTTCTGACACCTTTTGTATTAAAAGAAAAGGTACACAAGGGTTCTTCTGTAAGGAATGTTTTTTTAAGCAAGAGCTGGCCAGCTTGGCGTGGCAGACCACCATGTTCACGTTACTGGTATGAGGAACTGGTCTGAGTGACTCCAGTTGAGCATTAAGGCTTTCCTAAAATGATTAAAACCTGCAACTGAGCAGCCTTTACTAATTTGTAAATATTACATTTTATATATATTCAATAGCATTATAATGTGTATATTTTTAAAAATATGAGGTTAGAGGGCATTTTGTTAGAAACAATGATGTTAGAGGGCATTTGCCTTTCTACTAAGGATTTCACTTATTGTAGCTGTGAATTATTATTTACTCCAGGTAAACAATGCCATTGATAGATATTGGACATAATCAAGAAAGTGTCTCTCAAACAGGACACATGCAGGACATAGCCAATACACAAATCATTAAAAAAAGTGTATATATTTTATAATGTATATATTTAAAAAAATATTATAATTATAATCAATCATCATTCACACTGTTCTCTGAATACTGGTTTCAGCATCATCCCTGGAAAAACTCAAATCGGTCAACCACTCGTTAACATAATCAATCTACGAGTTTATTGTTTTATAGTGGTCTTGATACATTGTTGCTTTAGGGGCTTCACAACCACAAAAACTGAAGAAAAGGGATTTTGGCTCTTCATGCAGATCTCTTTTTGATGCTCCCAGTGTGTGGAGAAGATAGAGGCAGATTTTAGGCCTGAAAATGATTCTGAGTCGCAGCACATGGAAGGACCACCCTTCTTCAAACGCAGCCCTCATTTGCAGGCTGTTTTCAGAAGTAACACCCTCGCCATTCACCGCACCCCACTCCCACCTAAAGAATTACAGGGTGGGGCGGGGGAGTTATAAAAAAAACTGTTTCGCTTAATAATTGATGTGCTGCATTTCAATCAATTTTACCACGGCGCTAGGCTAATTAAGGGTTGCCTGCGATTCCCGGGGGTAATTTAAAGATGGCACGCAGAAAAGAGTTGATTCTCTTTACTCTCTTTACCTCCTCTTTTCTTTCTCGCTCTCTCTCTCTCTTTCTCTCTCTCTCTCTTTCTCTCTCTCTCTCTCTCTCTCTCTCTCCCTCCCTCTCTTTCTCTCTCTTTCTCTCTCTCTCCCTCCCTCTCTCTCTCTCTCCCTCCCTCTCCCTCTCTTTCTCTCTCTCTCCCCTGCCTCAATTCATGGGAATTTGCTATTTCTGGAGATGGCGGAGTGACCCGTCCTCCGTGTCCGTCTCCCGGGGCGGCAGCCTAAATGCAATTAATACAGCCGCTTTACCGGCTGCTAATTATTAAATGACAAAAAGAGATTATTTTACACCAGACTAATTTAAAGTTCATAGATGATTGTTTTAATTAATTAAATAAGAGAAAAAGTACACTTTAAGCATGACTAACGGCATTTGCATACGAAGGTAATAATTAGCCACGCCAATGGTGCTCACCTAGTCGGGCTACTTGGAGAAGAGAGGCTTATTAATGAGAGCAGCTTAGAAGCATTTTCCTTGAGTATTTAACAGTAAAATTAATAACAGCGGAGCTCAATTAAGGGAAAGGGGGAGCCGGCAGATCCTTAAATACACAGATACACCTCCTCCCTCCAAAATCCACGCCCCATTCAAAAGAGGAGTCGCAGGTTGGCGTGGTTGGGGGTGTTGAATTTATTTTTGATTTCACATTGATCTTCTGTCCGTACTTCAAAGCCAGCTCGGTCAGCACTTGATTTAAGCTCACATTGCTTGTTGTTTCTCAGTGTGGTGTGTTTGCAAGGGTGAGCAGAGAGAGTGGAGATTTATCGCCTGTTGCAGAGAAAGATAGATAAAGACGATGATGAGGTTAGAGGGCATTTGAATTGCTGTAGCTGTGAATTATTATTTACCCCAGGTAAACGATGCCATTGATGGTTATTGAACATAATCAAGAAAGTGATTGTCTCTCAAAACAGGACACATGCAGGACACAGCCAATACACAGATCATTAAAGGAGTGCTCCAGCGTTTTCAGTGTTTTCCTTTACATCAGACAGGCTGTGGGAAAAATCTGACTGATATACAACAAATACACATCTGCAATGCACACCTCAAACTGATGGATACACTGTTGGCTCCAGTTTTGTTTTTTCTCTTATAAATGTGCTTATACCTCATCTTATACCATGAGCAGTGTTGTGCAAGTTACTTCCAAACTGTAATACATTACAGATTACTTATTACTGTCATTTAAAAGTAATC
>JBBJLR010000037.1:2198308-2208569 GCA_037577145.1 Brachypetersius gabonensis
GCTCTATAGGAAGAAAGGGAACAGAAGAGGCCGAGGCTGGATTGTTGATCTAGCCTCTATGCGACCAAGGGTATTGAGAAGATGAAAAAGGGAGCCATGTGTGCCTCTAAGCATTGCTTCAGAAAGCTTTGTATTTGTTTGTTTAATTCTCTGTCCTCTTTCTCTCGGCTGGAGGAGAGCCATCCCCTCAGCAAATGGGGAAGTGGAACCGTCAGAGAATTGGAGGAGAGATGAAAGAAAGGCTGGCGAAAGAGGGAGGGGGAAGAGAGGGAGAGAGAAAGAGAAAGAAGGTGGTGGTTGGAATAGCGAGCCTTGAGAACATGAGGTGGTCTCAGGTGTTGAAGGACCCTCCCATTACTCTGTGAGCAGTTAGAGGCATGCTCAATGTTGGCCGCACCACTTTGCCCCACCCTCGGTGAGAATGGGCCTGTTTGACCATGTCTTATTAACCGGTTTCCATGTGTTGGACGCACCTCGGCTCATGTTTCCCTAATTAATCTCATTCATTCTCTTTTGAACTCGAGAAAGAGGAGCACCACTGGTTGTATAAATTGCACTCTTGACTAATGTAAGTATAGTAGGCCTAATAAACCTTAGATGGAAAAGTCCATTTACTTAGTTCTTCAAAGCTCTGTTTTAAAAGTGAGCACTCGAGCATTTATCATGTTTAAGGGTCCAAACATTTATCCCCATTTCAGAGTAAAATTCAAATGTCAAAGTAAACTTGATTGTCATCTCAGCTATATACATGTGTACAGTGAGACACATGTATAAGTAAAATAAGAATACATATATAAATAAAATATAGATATAATCTAAGATGTAGAAATGTTCAGTGGGTAATTTTTCCCATCCAGAAATACAAAAATACAAATATTGTATCAGCGATCAAGTGGAATGTAATTGTGTGCTTTTTAAGTGCAAATGATCAGCAACTGTTCAGCATAAATATACTTTTTTGGGTTTTGGTCAATAATTACTGTCTCTTTACATTAACTTGTATTTCACAAACGTGTCAAATACACCCCCCCTCCAACCATGATGAAAGTCTGATGTAGTAGCTAATAAGTTCACCTCAAGAAGTGTTCACCTCAAAGCCCTAAAAATTCCACCTTCCCAGTACATCATCAGAATGGCCTTTTCCTTAAACCAAAAACGCTTGTCCAAGAAATGCTGTAATAGGCATAGAACAAATAAAACAGTAGTCTGTATTTTTATTTTGGGTAGGTAAAGTTCTCCTGGTTTGTGTTGATGCTTGAGGTATCAGACGTTAGGTGTTCCTATCTTGCATAGAACCGAAGTTATTGTAACTTTAAAGTTATGATACATCTAGTGGGGTTTTAAACGCAAATGAAAAGCCCACATTATTATATTTAGGTCTTAGAAAACAAATGGACCTGGGAGAACTTTCAGCATAGTTTTCGTCCACAAGAGGGAGGGGGGTCCTGAGAGTGGCCAAACGAGACACACTGAGTGAAATGTGTCCAATAATACTTGAGTACAATTTAGAACTATTACTGCTGGGCAAATATGTGCAATATGAAATGAGCAATTGTTTTGGTGCATTTCTACTATTATTGACAATGAATGTCAGTCTTATCTTAAATACTCTCAAACCGACTTGGTTATGTGGTTTCTAACACTGTCAGTTCAGCTACATTCATGGTAACGTAAAAACTGTAAAACATTAACCGTGCTATCGTTCTCATACCGTTTACTCTACACTCCTCGCCAGCTGTATCTGGAAACTGTGCTGCAGCTCACTTTGAATGTGTTGTTTCTGTGATGTCACAAGACCAACACACATCCGGCGATTCATCCAACGGCAATTTAAATTCTCCAACTTTCGTGGAGAACAGGAAAATTTTAGCCTGAACTGGTTTTTGAAAAAGGCATAATAGAGAACAGCCAGTCAGAACAGGGGTCATTTATGTATATGTGTCTTGTCCTGATTAATTCTAATGGTTGCTCAGTGGTTGGATAACGATCATGTAAAACTGAATTATTAATGTTTTTGGTATGTCAACCCATACAAACGTTATAAATGGACCTCACAGGGAAAAATTAAAATGAAAGGGAAAATGTAGAATGTAGAGTTCAGGTACAGGGTTAAGGTTATCCATGTTTATTCAGCACTGAAACTTTTCTACAGCCCAAACTTGCTCTTGCTGGCTTGCTCTTAGTCTGTTTGGTCCAGCCTTTGGCCTGTAGGAGGGCTTGTGCTTGCTCCAGAAAAGCCTTTGCACAACAGTTATAGGCCATTATGTTCATTTAGCAATGCAGTACCCACTAAGCTGAGTCCAGCAGGCGTCGACTTGAGTGTTACAGTGTGGAGATGTAGCATCAATACCATCAGCCCTGTATTAAGAAGCAGTACAGGACTGTGGTATGTAAGGCAATGCAGATGCAAGTATAAATGGAAAGAAATACATTGTTACAAATAAGTCTAAGTTAATATTGAGTTAATATTGTTGATATGATGTATATTCAAAGGAACATATTTGTATGTAATTAATTAGCAACTAAGATAATGGTAATAAATGAACAATAATTTATGTTTGAGTTGTGCATGTCAGTGTATGTCCTAAATCAGTGTAAAACACACAAAAGCAATGGACCAAGGAGGGTTAAAAAATAATTGCGACCATGTTTTTGGTGGGTAGAGTATTACTGTGCAAAAAATTGGCCACCTGGACAAATGGCAGAGTTTGAAAATACACTTTTTAATGGCACACTTTTAATGGCACTATAAAAAAAAAAGCCCTGTGCAAAAGTTTTATATTTTGTATTTTATATTTTTCATAATAATAATTCATAGACCTTACATAGGCGTTGTCACAAAATCTGCAGTTAAAAGCGGTGTGTAAAAAATAATCAAAACATTTGTCCAAATGTCTGTGTAAGTTATGCTAATACGTCATCTGCATTCTGTATGACTCTGACTGTACAGTGTGGCATGGATATGCACACCATACAGTGCAGTGTGTTATATATGAGTGATATGAGAGCAGAGACAGGCCCTGGACGCTCCCATCCCGTTGCTGGTCGGAGGGTGGCGGTGACCCCAGGCGGGGTCGGGGTGATGACGGATGGGCAGGCTGTAATGGTTGGAGCGCGCGGCGGGAGCCCCCAGGGCAGTGCAGGCCCTGTCCTGTCTTCCGACTGGCCAGCCGCCTGCGTTATTGATGTACCTGCCCCAGGGGGAGGGGAGGAGGGGGCAGGAGGAGGAGACGGAGGGTGGGGGGAGTGAGGGGAGGGGGGTGGGGTTCGGTGTGGGAAATGGATGCACACAGGCGACTTGCCGTTCTGTCATCAAACAATGGGCTTGTGAAAGATGGCCAGCGCTCAATATGATCAGTCATCTGTTGATCAAGATGTAATGTGGCTCTGTTTCGTCTCACTCTCCGTCTCCCTCACTCCTGCCGGAGTTTTTAACCATGCACTCGTCCCTTTGTCTTTTTGTGTGTCTTTGCTTTGACTTCTCTTTGTTGTGCTTGGGGCAGTGATGTGTGACAGAAGTATCTTACGTCTTTCACATGTGCCAAGCCTAGTGAATGAATCCGTGTACAATCACACACACAGACACACATGTGCATGTGCAGGAGTATCCCACCAGGTTTCTGGACCCTGCGCAAGTGCTATGTCTTTGAACCCTCGTCTAAATATTTAAACTTAATTTTACCCGCCCGTATTTTCTATGTGGGCAAAACAGTTTTGCCACCCATAATTACTCATCTAGCGTTGTAGACCAATGCACTGCAGGACTTTTAGTCCTGTCCCTTTGAGTGCCCCATTCTACCTAGGGGCCCTTTGTAGTGGAATCTGACTGGTACCAATGCATAAGAAGCTAATGATATTGACCAGGGTGAATCAATGGTGAACAATGAAACAGTATTAGCCTGACACTTCTTCACTCTGAGATATGATCAGCAAGTTTAATTGTGTTATTCTGATTATACTGAGAAATGTAGATTTTTCAATGTGATTGTTAGTTCCCAGGTAGCAAATGTTTTAAACTAGAATAAACTAGAATTATTATTTTCATTATTTTTTAAATATAAATAGTAAGTGTTTTCGTATTTCAATATGTTATTTATTATGATTAATTTGTGTTATTTGCAAAACATGTTTTAAAAGCAGTGCATGTTGTTATAGTTTTATAGGTAGACAAAATTAGCTTCAGCAGTATTTATATCTTTAAGTAATTCAGCTGTAACCACAATAATAAATCACATGAACACTGAATGAATTTTTATCAGTAAGGTGAAACTGACTGTCAATTCTCATCGCTGATGTCCAATGACAGTAACAATGAGCACCTGTTCTATACAATGAATGTATATATCAAATATATCACTTACACAGTCTGAACAGTGACTTGCTTCAGAAAGAGTTTTATTAAGTATAATCAGTTTTATCAAGGGAAACTTCAGAGTATTTTAAAAGCTGTATTTGAATGTGAGCATTACGGTTGTGGAGTCATGGGCTGGGCAAATGTGTATATTCCATTAATAACTTTGGTACTACTAATAAATATTGTAATGTGGGGTCAGATAATCTTTTATAGTCAACTCTTATTTTTGTTATTTTTTAGCATTTCTTTCCACAGTAAAAACGTTTTATTTGCTTAAAGTTAGCTGTTAATTGCGTTTTTTTTTAATTGGTAATTCAGACGTGTCTAAAAGTTACTATTTAAAGCACATTCTAAAATCCACAAAGTCATTACAAAATTGGTGTAATTTATATATGTATATATAATTTATATATGTATATATATGTCTTTAGGTGGGGTTTTTTTTCGCCTGCATTCCTTATCACATGAGATTATATTTCGATTTATGCTTTTTGGTATCAGCATGTCATTTAAATTCATTTATTTTAATTTAGCTTTATTTAATTTAAACAACTAAGCCACTAAATTTAAGCCTCTGGCAGATTTATAAATGTGTGGCATTCTAATATCAAGACATATTATTGACTAAACAGTAAATGAAGCAAGCCTTACTAGGTAGTCCACTTAACGCTGTCCTCCTCTACCACTCTGCCTGGGATCATATAACAGTGGTTGCTGAAGATGTAATGCACCAAAACAGCCAGTAGTCATGTGGTGAGAAATGCATTTGCTGAGAGTGAGGGGCTTGAACAGCTCTGTGGCCTGACCACAGTGCCTCTGTTTAGTTTCCCGCAAAATACATAATGCAGCAGCTCTGACCGCTGCCAAAGTATTTACGCTCCTCCGCTGACCACACTTAAAAAGGGCCCTCAGCCTTAAGCATCCTCAGCCTGCTAATGCAGAGGAGTCTCGGTAAGCTAACGAGAGACCACTCTGCATCTGGGTGACGGAAACACACACGGACTTTCTAACAAGCTTATGATCATCATTATAGCAGTGGCACTGGTGCATGAACCCCTCTATGATTGCGCTGCCTACTGCCATCACGGCAGCTGACAGCAATGCACTCACCTCTAGTCAAGGCCTGTGGGATTAACTCAGGGAGAAGACCATCTACAGCAGCTTACCATCAACATTAGTCGTGTAAATCTCAGCTTGTTATTCGATTTGACTGTGATTCTTCAGTACGACATTAAAGTTCTGATTTCCCTGCAGCTCCACTCAATTATGATTCTATAGAAAGTAAATCAGTGCGTCATGAGGATCTGAAATATCACCACGATCACAATTCTGATGTATTCAATTTCTTTAGGAAATTATTGAATGAGTTTTTATTGCGTGTATACACACACACACAGTCACAGCTGGTGGCTTTGACCTGCGATGAGAAAGTTGTTGCTTCGATTCCCAAGACTGCTAGTAGCATTTGAGCCAGGTACTGTCCCTCCACACTGCTCCCCGTGTGCTGTGTTCCTGACTGCCGCTGCTTCACTTGGTGAAAGGGTTAAATGCAGAGTAAGAATTTCATGCTGTTCACAATGTGGATCGTGGTGTGTTTTATATATGACAGGATGGACACTTTACACTTTACTTTACACACAAATAAATTTGAATCATATTAATATAATTGTAACAAACACACACACACACATATATACATTTACATATACATATATATATATATGTGAGTGTGTGTGTGTGTATTACAGCTATATTGGTATGATTCAGAATATTTTTAAAAAATCAACTGGAGGAACTCTTGTTGCAGTAGTGGAATATATAGACAGTACAACAGTTTGTCACTCCAGTGTTTCAAATTGCATCTCCATTGAACGCGCGCACCGAGCACTCTCTCAGGCACCTAGGACCACTAGAGAGGTGTATTAGTCTGATGGCTGTCACTGCTGCTGGGGCAATATTTGCCTTTTTGTATTGTAACGTTATCTGGCTCTTTAGAGCTGGAGCCTGTGCCTCTGGCTGACCCCTCTGTCTGACCCTAGTGTAAACACCATGTCATGTTTAGCCCTCTTAAATAGGCCTGGCGCTCATCAATGTTTTATACTGGGGTAAATATCATATGCTCTTCACTTATTTACATCCGCCCAAGGAGCTCTGAAACCCTTGTCCACATGAAATATTCATTATCATTTTAGCAAATGCATGTCTTTGTCAATACTGCTGGGTTTGGGTGCCCACCCTATACCACTCCACCGAACCTCCCCCCAGCCCGGATCAGAGCTTTATGGCTTTATAGATGTGGCAACAGGGAGGTTACGATGAATTACATTAGCCAAGGTATCCTCCGTGTCTTGCCGGCACAAAATTCGATCCCACTTTGATGGAGCAAAAATGTTTGGCACTATTTTATTTTTGTCAGGAATCAATGGGACGATGAGACAAAATGGCACATTAATTTGATTTCTGGTTATAACTGTAGTCTCCTTCTAGTGTTGAAAAGCTGGTTTAGGTAGTGGAGGGGACTCAAACACAGATTTAGAATTGAATTAATGCGCTTTCTTCAGAAATACTATTTCTGGAAAAAGCTTGAACTTGACAAAACAGTGCTATGTTACACCTGCAGTCCTAAACAAAAGTCAGAGACCACCTTTTTGTTTACTTACTCTGCAGTCAAAACAGCCATTATGTGCAATAATAAATTTTCAATAATACAAACCTAGATTTAAAAGGGTCTCAACAACTTAAACAACATCAAGTTGTCAGTATTTATTGTGTCCACCCTTGACTTTTTTATAGCCTTTTTTTGCTTTCATTTTTCTTGCAGAAATTTTCAGGCCTAAACAAACAAACCTGAATGTGTCTAGAACATGAAGACCCGTTCTAGACACATTCAGGTTTGTTTATTTAAGGGTCTATATGTTCTAGACACAGTACAACAGTACAACATTACAATAACAGTACAACTGTGTTTATTGTGTCCACCTTTGACATTATTATCACCTTTTATTATTTTTGGAAGTCTTTTTTTTTATTTTTCTTGCAGAAAACTTCAGGGATATTTTCTCACACTCCAACGCCTCGAAAGTTCAGTCTTGCGTTGAATTTGGCTGCTTTTATTTAATTCAGTCCTAAGGTTAATTTAGTAAAGTTAGTTTAGAGAAGTTAATCCTAATTACACTCTAAATCACAGATTTCTTCTTTTCCCTGTAACAGTCTCATGAACAGTAAAATGTCTCTTCCCACAGTGTTGAGTTGTCTTCTCACAAAGAATGGATTGTCAGAAACACCACAAGTATTTTTCCAGGCCTGACACAGAATTAGAGATTGATGAGAAAGATCTTTTAATACTTGCTCTGTCCTCATGTAAGCCAATTATTTTCTGTCTGGTCTTCCCAGAAATCTCTCCTTTAGCCATTTTAGATGCACATAAGAGAGTAATGTGAAAGGCAGCTGAGGTTTGTGTGGGTAGTTGTTTGTATGAACATGTGTCTCATTGAAGGGGAATGTAATGGAGGATACATCTAAATCAGGGCACAAAAGTAGAGTGTTCAAATTAAATACCGATCAATTATGTATTGTACTAATTGCTGAAATCTTTTCTAGATTGCTCTGTTAAATATATCTTTTCTGCTTTTCATGAAAAATAAATAATCTGAAATAAAATGTATTGTGTGTAATTATATTGTAATTAAAAGGTTTCACAACACTATATAATTGAGTGTAATTGCACTGTGTGTATATTATGAACAACCTTTCCCTATTCATCCACATGATGATGTTGTAGTCCATTCTGTTTTGTTTTTATTATAGCAGATACAGCCTCAGGTGTGAGACTGAAGTCCATGAATACAGTCTGTTTAACATTCAATTAGTTCTAACATTTTCTTCTCTTTCTTCTTTTCCATCATTTGTTCTTTCATGTGAGGACACTCTTCAGCACCTTTTCACCCTATCAATCCCATGGGCCCTCTTCTCTTTGATTTTAAATCTGCAAAAGTCCAATTTAATTTTTCTTCTGTGCTCCCTTTAACTAGAGAAGCATATGCATTTTCTACACACACAATCACTGTGTGCCTTTCTATTTTTTTTTCTTTGATTCATGTCAAAAGAAGACAAACAAACATCACCACTGCCATTGCTCAGTAAAGCTAATCTATTTTTTATATAGTAAAAATTTAAAGAAATAATAAGTAACTGTAGAAAGACAAAACAAACCCTCAATATCTGGTGTCTGGAACTAATCATCCAGTCTATCATCCAGAAAGTGCTGCTCACAAGCAGGCCATGTCACTCTTTCTCTCTCTTTCTGAGAAATAGATGTGTCCAGAGTGATGAACAAAGCGGTAGATGATTCTAAAATGACCACAAAGCTTTAGAGTATCAAGAATCAAGCAAATCAATAAAATTAAAGAGCGCACAAGAGAAGCCCCAGGACTCAAGATCTGGCGACATTCAGCTTTGAGGAATGGTAGAAAATCCCTTCTTCTGTGTTCTCAAATTGATTTTATGATCACCTCTGACCTTTTTCGTGGTAATGGGCTCATACAGCACTTATTTTTCTTCGTTTGCTGAGTAAAGCCAACATTTAATAAACATTAAGGGGAATTTTCATCAGCCATTTTTCACACATATTAAACAAGGCTGCCAGTAATTCTAAAATGCACTATAAATAGATTAATTGATTATCTGAGATAACATTCAGTAGATGTTTACATTTCCACATGACTTTATGTATGATTTGAAGTGTTAGATTTGAGGAAGACACTTTCCTGCTCTTTCTTAATGTTTTTACCATAAAATAGTTGAGTGCATTAGTGGTGTGTAGATTGGAAAACAGGAAGGGCCTGGATCTGGGCTAAATCCTGCTAGATTTGTCTTCTGTTGGGCAACTCTGCCGCACTCTCAGGGGACGAGAGTGAGCCATGGATTCAGTGATGAGAAGAGTCACATACCGAACACCTCATGATGGAGTGTCACTTTGCGTCCCCACGCAGGAGAAAAAGTTCCCTCTAGTTGCTGATCTGGGACCCGTTTTGTAGTGTGCTGTGAAATAGGTTTGTGTAATGTGTTGTGCGATGGTTATGGTTAATTCTAGTGAGGAGGCTGATCATAAAACTGCAGGTAATGGCTAACATTAAACATTTAAAGGCCCATGTCATGGAAAAACAAATTGTCATCACTTTTTTTTTGGAAGAAATTAGTTTGATTCAGTATGCCAAAAAAGTTTTAAAGTTTACCATTCACTTTTTTGTCCATACATCCGTATATAATAACTATGCAGATCTACAAAAGGTCTACTGGTGTTCCATGACATCATGTTTCACTAGGTTATAAATATGAGGTGACACACAGGCTACATTTCCTTATTCTTTTATCAACATGGGGAACATTAGAGAATATACAAAAGAAATAACACAAAGGTCTTGACTTCAATGGCTATAAAAGAAAAGCAAATTGCCCGAAAATGTCCTTATCCACTTTTGGACAATAAGGAGTTTAAAATAAATCATTCTGTGATGAGCCAGCATGGCAGACAATCCATTTATCTGACAATCTATGGATGAGCTGAAGAGTTTTTGGACTTTTTTTTTTGCAAAAAGGACAACCTAGAACCCTGGAGAACCTGGATTGATTCTATACTGATATAGATGCACAAATGTAATAAATTAAATAAAAAAATCAATTTCTGACAATTATTCAATGTGAAATTAAATAACTGCAGACTTTTCTTACCAGGACACCAACAACTTTGGAGCTGACTGAATATTAGTTTTAAAGTGGAAGAAGATAAATTCTTTTACATTTATCAGACTCTTTTATCCAAAGCGACTTTCAGGGGACAGTCTCCCTGGAGCAACTTGGGGTTAAGGGTCTTGCTCAGGGACCCAGTGGTGGTGTGCTGAAGGTAGG
>JBBJLR010000037.1:2222097-2232553 GCA_037577145.1 Brachypetersius gabonensis
ACACACACACACACACACACACACACACACACACACACACACACACACACACACACACACACACACACAGAGCTAATATTGTCACTCAAGCTATGAAAATATCCCTTTAAACGTCATTTTGACTCAATTGTAGTTTGCAGTAGAAAACCCCTAGGGGACAACATTAAAGGTATAGTTTGTGGTGGATAGAATGAAAGATAGAGGAACAGGGGGGAGTCAAGGCAGAGAACGAATGGGTTGGAAAGAGAGAGAGAGAGATAGAGGGAGAGGGGGAGACAGATAGAGAGAGAAAGAGAGAGAGAGAGAATGAATGTAATTTATAGCCATCTGAGGAACAGAATTTATCATAGGATCTGCTCTATGCCGGTCAATTGATATGTAGTTGATTTCAAACAACACCCCTCAGGCTCCCACTGGGGACACTTTTAGATTTTACGCTTGGATATATCTGTTTAACTCCCCATTTACCAAAGCAGCGGCCTTAGTTGCGGGTTGGGGGCAGTTTCAGGGTGGGGGTGGACTTGTGGTTAGGTGTGCAACCCCCCTCCACCCACAGCGGTACAAAACCAGCCAAAGAAGAGGAAAAATATGGTTTTATGGTAGGGTGATATATCACCCTGTGAGGCACATGCATTATGACTCTTCTATGGGTATAATTAAAGAAGGTTAGCAGCACACAGTCATAAAGCTGATGAGTGTAAATAGGCAATTTGTGCTGTTGAACTATTGTCAGCACTGGCAGCTTTAGTAGTTCGCATATTAACTGTTAAATAATATTACTACTACTACTACTACTACTACTACTACTACTACTACTACTACTACTACTACTAATAATAATAATAATAATAATAACTGCTATTATAAATTATTATTATTATTATTGTTATTATTATTATTGTTGTTGTTGTTGCTGTTGTTTTTGTTATTGTTAGTAGTAGTAGTAATATTACCACTAGTAATGAAAAAAGAAGTTAATATTATATTTTAATTATCATTTGCAATTACACACACACACACACACACACACACACACACACACACACACACAGACACACACACACACACACACACACACATTATTACTAACAAAAACAATAATAATCATAATAACATTTTCTAATGTTCTATTATAAAATAAATATTATTACAAACATATTATATTATAATAGTTATAAATGTATATACAATCTTAACAATAGTAAGGGTATATATTTATGTAAGCAATATTTATATATATAGATATATAGTTCAGTCATTGTTTTATTAGAGCAGCTATAGGGTTTTATTATCTAGATTGTGAGTGAAACTGATCCCAGATGGCTTTACCATATTTTAAACATGTATCTTTTGATCATTGTGCAATGCACTTGTTTTCATTTCAGAATGAAACTACATGCCGTAGTAAACTGTTTGACACATTAACTTCTCCATTTCTCTGGTTAGCCACGTCTAGCTTAATGCTTTCTCGAGATTGACATCTCATTAGTCTGGTGGGGTTCATCTAGAGTGGCAGAAGGATAACTTGAGCTGTTATACGAATAAATATATAATGTCTCTGTTTTATACAAGGTGAAGTGACCCTAGAACTGGCTATTGATTTGTGGTGACCTCTCTGTGTCACCCTGGCCTGTGACACTTCAGATCAGAGGGCACTGGTGGAAATCAGGTTGGTGACACCCATGGCCCAAAAATCTCTCCGAGCTGTTTTTGTTTAGAAGGCCAATGTGATTCTCACCTAGATTGATTGAGCTGTAGACTCGGGCCTGCTTCAACAACAATGCATTTCAGATGCCTTAATGTGAAAGCTGCCAATACCGTTGATTCAATCAGAAGTGGCTTTTTGGCAGTTAAGGAGGGGGGGGGTGGTCGGGGGATTGAGGGTCAGATCGATCTATAAGGCAGTTTCTTTGAGTTATTATTGCTCGGGATCTGTGTAATGTTGGTCAGGTGCACAGCAATGATCTAATCATCATTCAGATATGATCTCTGCATGAGGTTAATCGTAAGCAAAACCATGCAAACGCAGAACGCTAAAACACTCAAAATCTTACTCGGATCATTCACACACTGTAAGAAATGGAAACGTTCTTTAAATACACCAGTAAATATGTAGCATTCTAGGGAATACAGGTCAAGCTTCTTGTGAAAAGGTTAATGTGTTTGATTTTATAGAAACTATTTGTTAATTGCAAAACATATTGGGAAACTGAGCAGACTTCATTAGCCTATCTCTGAATATTGTAATGATGTTAGTTTCTAATAAGCTGCTTTTAAGGGCTGGGGTGATAAGAAGTTTTGCTCGTTTTTCATAACAATAGAATTTAAGCATTTAACATGACATGTTTTACAATAACATTTAGTAAAATCTACAACAGTTTAAATGTGTACCAGAGAGGGCTGATAAAGTTCAAGGCCTTTTCACACCAAGTCTTACAGATAAAAGTTCTACAGATCAAAAATGTATATATAACACATTTGTTTATAACTTTGTTCATAGCAGACAGATTAATTTCACAGCTCATGGTTATTTATGGTTTATTTGTTTTAGTTAATGTCAAAGGTGAAGTAAAGCATCTAGCTTCTCTACATACACCCTGTACTGCAGCAGAGCTTCAGCAACATTTAGCAATGTCCCTTTAAGAAAAAATTCAAATTTTATCATCTCTGTTGTCAATAACTATCAATATATCAGTAAGTGATCACGTTTCTAACATGATAGTTGTTTGTATTTCAGTAAACAGCTGCAAGATTTCCAGTTTGATGTTCATGATTGTTTTGTGTGTAATCTATAAACAATTAAGCATCTGGTAGTGAGCAATAGCTGGATAGGTGTTTGAGTTTTCTTTATCTTAACATGTCATACTACATAGTGTAGCAAAACCGAGGTTTCTTAGAGAGCTGTGGACACACACAGCACATAGGAGCTGTACATAAAAACAAAATATAAATAATAAATACTCAAATACAGTAATCACTTGTATTTATAAAGTATTGTGGCATAGTCTGGGCACTATAAGAAAACTGTAAATAGCAAGACAAACCGCTGCCAGTAAATTGCTTTAGTTTTAGACTTTTTTTCTTGTTTATGTAGTAATCCAAATTAATTAACATCTCAAGGGCTCTATTTTAAGTGGATTTATTTTCTAAGGGTTTAAAGACCAGAACTGATACAAAGTCATTGAAGACCAGAGCACTTTGCTTGATCTCAGACCACAATCTTCATTCGTCTTCTGCTTTCAGCAGTACCTCATTTACATTTAATAGACTAAGGGTCCATACCTTCATAAAGATGAGAGCAGTCCCGCATTTTTCATTTGTTATTTGTGCATATGGGGAAGTCATAAAGGGCAAATAGTGGATATAGGGAGCTTAAAGCTTTGGGTTTCATTTTAACTCTCTGAGAAAAATAAAAATAAATAAAACATTTGTTACAGACTGAGGTCCCTGAGGTCATTTGCAAATCTTAGGGAAGATCCCCAACAAGCTTTGATTTAACCGACTTGTCTTTGGCTTTTATTTACTGTCTATTGTTGGCAAAGTGACACCTTATAAAGCTGCTTCATCCATAAGCAGCAGGACTTGAGCCACTATGGTCTGGGGGACGTTTTCACTCGGGCCCCCATAAACCTTGCAGTGTGGAGAGTCGTACAAATCAATAAAACCAGGCCCAAGCACATCAACCAATTCCATCTACAATGGGTCGTAGCCTCAGAAATGCTTTATATTTTGGTAAATAGCTGAATTGAAGTCGAGTCCCGAGAGTCTTCTCCCTTCAGCGTGATGCGAAGTGAATCATCAAAGTTTGTAACTGATCCTATCAGACCAAAAGAATGGAAACGAGTCTAACTACATCACTGCAAGTTATGCCCCTTCAGCATGCGTTCGTGCATCTGAATTATTGGTTATTTTCCGAAGCAAATGTTGTCCTATTGTGCTCCGTAATTATATTTGTTTCAGGGACATGCGTGTCGGTTGTTGACTCTTGATGATACAGTGGTGAATATGAAATCCGTTCGCTTTCTGCTCATTGATATGCACTCATAATGGGGAACAGAATAAAAGCAGACGGAGCACAAATTTGCTGTTTGGGTACTCTTCTGCAAATAATACCAATCGCTTCTGATATGATTACCGTTGAATGGAAATGTTGCAAAGCGACCAAACTTCTCAGCATTTGAAGTCAGGCTTCATTAAATTAGTCTGCAACGTATCAATTTGATGCCCCCCTCCTTTTTATTACTTCACTATGATTACGCAGTATGCTTGATTTTTCCTAGTTTTGCTGCACTGCGCCCGGAGACTGCCAGAAAATTCAACTGAATTGATGAATTTAAATATCACCGAACGCCCCGCGCTAAGACAGAGCTTGCAATCCTCGGAGCAGGAACAGGCCAGTGCTTTTCTGCCGATGTGTGCAGCTTTTCCAATGATGGATACAATGTCAAAAGTTACTCGATTAAATGGCGTTTCACACTGCATAGATTCCTATTTAAAAGTCTCAAGACCCATAATTATTTATTGATGTCTGCTTCAATCTACATTCTGCCTAGAGAGCATGGTCCACAAGTGCCTAGAGGAACCTGTTTACCATGCACACCCGTTCACCCACTCCTGTAATGGACTCAGTGGGAAGAGACGCGAGGCCAGGAACACGGGAGCGCGCCGAAATTGCATTGAGTCGCAAATGTCTTTACATGCAAGTCCCATTGCTCCCCAAAGAAAAAGAAAAAGAAAACACAAAACACTGTGAGAAGAAAAGAAGAAGGAAAAAAAAAGAAAAAGAAGGTTTAAAATCCATGGCTGAAATACTGGACTAATAGCCCAAGCAGTGCTTTGTTGGGTGATGCTACAGGGTGTCTGCCTGGGAGGCTGCTCGCCCCATAGGTCCACCTAACTTAGACACCATGAAACAGTGCTTTCACATTTTGTTTGCCCATTTTCTGCTTGAGAAAATCTGTCAAATGTGCATATTTTAAACTGCATTTTCAATAAATTTTATTGTGCTTTGAATTTGCTGAAAAGTACAAATGGCCTAAAGGGTCATGGATTAGAACCTTACATTTTTGCTATGATCACAAGTTAAGCTTTGCTTTCTCAAGTCTTTGAGTTATTTACATCATTTTCAGAAAACAAATGATGTTTTCTTGACATTTCAAGAAAAGGACATGCTCTTTATTGTTGAGATATCAATACACATGGAGATCTTACAAAATGAAAGTGAGATGTGAGTCTGTCATGTTTGGATTTCCTGACCTGAGTTTACCCTGGTGAGGCTTTTGTTTTTTTGCCCACATTTGTAATGTAAATCGCTTGATTTCACTCTCCTAAAAATAATGCAAAGTTTGTTTCCAAAGATACAACTCTTTTAATTGCAGACCCTCGCATAAAGTACGGTATATATTCACTATAGACGGACTACTAAAATGTATTTAAATCTATAAAATGCAACCTATATATAAATCTATATATTTTGTCCCAGATGAAGCTTTCACTCAGTTTGACGGCACTGGGGCAGACGTGCTGTAAAGAGGCTGCATGATGCTATACTTAAGAGCTGGAAGCACAGTAGTACACTCACACTACACTAAACACAATAACATGTGTCTTCTTGATAACATCAGGAGAATTGGTTGATTCCTCACCACTTACGCTACTCAGATATTTGTTCAGTCATTTGTCATCTCTAGACTGGGCTGTAACTCACTCCTGGCTAGTCTTCCTCTGAAGACCAAAAGACCTCTACAGATGCTTCAGAATGAAGTAGCATGTCTGGTCTTCAATTGGTTCCCGAGGCTTGTGTTCCTATGTCACAGAGAACCAAAGTTATTGTGAGTTAAAAAAAAACATCTAATAATAACTGCTAATGGGGTTTTAAAAATCCTGTTGCATGCCCATAAATAACAAAAAGTTCAGGTTTTAAAAACAAACACAGATCTTTGCACCCGGGAGAACTTTCAGGATAGCCTCTGTCCATAAGTGGGTGGGGCAAACACATAAAGGGAGGGGGTCTGGAGAGTAAAAGAGCAACAAACTGAGAGAAGACTAAACACTGTTTTCAGTCTGTTTTAGACTATTTTTATTTGTTGAAATCATATTTACTTTCCAAGTGTAAAACCTCACCAACAAAGTAGTCCAGAAAAATCTACAGTCCTGATCAGACCACTGGTCACAGCTTGCCCTCTTAGAACATCAAGCACAGCCCAGCTTCACTCACGTCTTCTCAAATGTTTAAAACCTGCATCAAGACTTTTTTTCAGCTTTGGCACTGAAGTGGTGGAACAAACTTCCCCTGACTGTCAGAACTGTTGAGACTCTCACTGTCTTCAAACAGAGACTGAAGATGCACATTTTCACTGCCCACCATCATAAACTAACTTAACTAACGCTAACTTCACAAATAGATTTAAAAACTGTCTTTTGTGTGTGATTTGAGGGTCCTGGTGGACTTACTTCATCTCTGTTAGAATCTTGGTGTACTAGTAGCTCTTATTGTTATGTCTAGGTTTACTACTGTGAGGAACATGTTTTGTTGTGCACTAGAAAGCACATACATACAGATGGATGAGTGTCTTCCAAATGCTGTAAATGTAAATGTAAATATCTGAGATTATTGAGCTTCAAGTGTCCAATTTTCTCAAGGCAGTTTAAAGAAAAGGGACAATCTGTTTTGATGCTTCAGTCAGTGCATTCCAATATGAGGATTTAGCCATAGCTCTATGTTGCTGTTCTCAGTTTGGGTAATTTTCAAGAACGTATGGAACATCCAAACTTAGCCCATTTCGACAAGAAAACAGACTTACATCAACAAAACCCCCAAACACATTCTCTACAGAGAACACTCTAAATCTTTAGCACAAATTATTGTTACTGTATTGTTTAAATTAGAAACAAATATAAATCGATCAAATGTGCCATCACTTTTGCAGAGGTCGCATATAATGTTTTGTTGTTTTTGACAAAATGTAAAATTCATAAACAGTAATTGTGCAATTAAAAAGTGTTTTCACTATAAAGGATGTAGTTTTTTTGTTTTTTTTAAATGTACAAATCGTGGCGTTCGACCAAGGGTTCCCAAACTTTTGCTCACAACTTTACACTTATGAACACAGGATATTTAGGAAGGGTTTCCCAAAAGTTTCTTAGGGAAGCAACAGTTGTTCTAAGGAATCACTCCTGAGAACCTTGTTAGGCAGCTTTAGTTTTAAGAGTTACGTGATTTATGACTTTGAAAACAACAGAAGAAGTCAGAAGATTTAATCCTGTTCTCATGGAGCGTAAAACTAATATAAATGCAATTTGTTATATAATTGACAGCATAATTGACCCAAATGCATGTGAATATATAGTAATCCATATTGAATATACATCTAAATGACGGTGGTAATTGACCTCTAAGGGAACCACACCCGACACTCAGCACCGACACTTTTGGCAGCTTTGAAAGTCTGCTCTCTTTTCTTGCTCCTTCCACGTGTGTGTCTTTGTTCTTGTGTGCGGGGAGTCAAGGTTGGAGTGAGCTGGTGCTCATTGCATTAACACAGATACGACAGGCCCTCAGGTGAGGGAGAGATGAATGGGTCGGACCTGCACACATTAACCCAATCCAATCCTGCGCACGGCCAACAGAAGGAGAAAATGAGCTTTGAGCAAATGGAAAATGTATTTGGAATGAGAGGGGAACAGTGGAGGATGGCGGATGAATGAGTAATGTGCACCTTTCAGGATGGAGGAGATGGTATAAAGTCTGCATATGAAAAGCAACAGGTAGCAATTGTGAGCTGCATGAGACAGAGGTCAGCACAGTTCGGGGCAAATGACCTGGCAGTTAGGAAAATATAGAACCGTTCAGAAGTTTGAACCTACTATCATACAGTCTTTGAGGACATGATGCATTTGAAATAACAAACAAAACAAAAATTACGCATTAAATAAGCATTAACTACCGTCTATACTGTCTTTACATTAACCTGAGACCCGCCAGTTATCGTAATGCAGCTTAACACACTCCTGATCTTTCTCTCAAGCAGCTTCACGTATGTTGTGCAAGTTTTATACCATTTGAGAAATGACATTTAAAGCCATTTATCTGGGAAGTAAGCATTTATTTGTTCACAAAATAAATAAATTAATGTAGATAAAATTGATAAAGGAAAAACAAGGAAACTCAGTATTTATAGTTCCAGTATCTAGTTTCTCTAATTAATCCGTCATTAATTTAAATTAGGAGCTGCTGATGGAACAAAATGAATCCATGTGATGGTAGGAACATGCTTTCCTTGGCTCTTTAACCCTTCTACATAGCACTGTACTTGTCAACTACTTAGAGCAGAGTTTCTAAAACATTTCAACTGACTTTGATGCTGATTGATACACATGGTATCTAAAAAAAACTGCACAAAACTACATCATACAGATAAAAAAACAGCAGTGGCTCAAAGGTATTTCGGCTGCTGTCCATTCTACCTATTTTTATATGGTTTCCAAACTTTTGCCTGCCACTGTAAGTAGAAAATGGTCGAAGGTGTCCTTGAAATAGGACTTTTTGTTCTTGACTGAATCCACTGTACATAAAGCATCAGGTTTTACACAGGCCTTGAAAAGAATGGGAGCTGAACATACAGGTCAGCGAACTTCACAGAGGGCCGACTATCTTCATCTGGCCCATGCCATAAAAGCTCTGTCAAACATTTGCCTGGCCGTTTATGTCAGGCGCCCAGGCTGAGAAGCCGCTATTGATTTATGTCGGCGCGAGGCCACAGCAGCCGGCAAAAGTTGCAGAGCTTTGAGCGATAGTTCACCGGCGGGCTGCCGTGGCCCCTCTCCTGATACAGACCTTTCCTAACTCTCCCTCACAGCCTGTTAAGATGCATGGAGGGAGAGGCCCTGTCAAAACTCCACTGCTGTATTTCATTTCTGGAGATTCTGTTTTTTTTTCTTGTCCCTTATTTCTCCTCCTTTTCCCTTTTCTTTTCTTGTACATAGGCCAAGTAATGCTGGTCACTCCATCAAACATTTAGGTTGATTGTTCCCTGGTAGCTACAGTGGGGTATAACTTCCAGCCCTTTTTGTCATGTTAACTGCAGTCGATCAATGGCTGGAGGTCAGGGGCTCCTGATGTAGGTGCAAGCTTAAGAGAGAGAGCGAGAGAAGGAGAGGGAGGAAGAGAGAGAGAGAGAGAGAGAGAGAGAGAGAGAATGAGAGGGAGGGAGAGAGAGAGGGAGAGAGAATAAGAGAGAGGGAGAGAGAGAGGGAGAGAGAATGTGTCCAAGATTCATTTTTTCTCATCTCGTAACACACACCGGTCAGTTATTTTTCTTCGCTTAGCCCTCACCACTCTAAGTGGATATTGATCAGATGCCTTAATGCAAACCTGTCAAATTAATTTTATTCGGTGAAAGCTATGACTGCTCCAAAATTGCCTCAGCAATCTGGGAGGGGGTGGTGTGGGGGGTTGGGGGAGTGGATACTGGCTGCCAATGAATTTTAATCATCATCTGAATGGGGTAGAGGCATTGAAACCATTCACTCTCTGTCTCCTTTGGTTTTGCTATAACGTTATAGTCAGAAAAGGGAAGAATTCTTAAATCTGCATTTTTTTTTTATCTGATCCATTGCCAGGCCACTAATATGTCCTCTTTGAGATTTGATTACTAGCTTTGCTTTGTGGGTTTACAAGGGAAGTTGAATGAGAATATGAGAATATTTTAAGTGTATGCAAATTCAGAAAACACGTTTCTTATTCCAATGTGTTTGTAGTGGTTGGAGTAGTGTAGTGTCGTTTATGTAGCAGACTGTGCTGCGAATCCCTGGCTAGGCACAGGATCAGCACTGCACCAATAAAAGTCCTTTATTTGACTTACATATGTATGAGTTTACCAAAGGTCAAGGTTGTGCTCTTACCATCTAATAATGTGGTCATCTGATCATGATGTATCCCTGTTTTTTGTTCATGTGGAATTCAAGCATGAACCATTTTCATGTGGAGGATAAACAGCCTCATTGTTTCTTATAAGTTACTTTTTATTGAGTAAGAGTTTAGGCTACTAATTTCACTTTGCACACTAATCATTTCTGGTGCTTGTGGATGCTCTTTTAGGAGTTCATACCATTGTTATGGGTGATTTGACAGGTGCATTGAATCCTATTTTGATTAATTCAGAAATTGGACACACCATCGAACCCTTGTGTATTCTCTTTTACGTCAAAGATCTAGAAATAAAGATCCGGTTGTAACTCTCACACTTTAGATTCCTCACCCAGAACTTATTTACAGCTCGTTAGAAGCTCTGTTATTAGTCTTAATTAATGTGGATAATGTGGAGGTTGAAAACTCTTGTTAATTTGCAAACACTTGCAATTTGTTAATAAACTATAAGAACAGACACACACACACACACACACACACACACACACACACACACACACACACACACACACACACACACACACACAC
>JBBJLR010000037.1:2234794-2246668 GCA_037577145.1 Brachypetersius gabonensis
TTTTTTTCCTTCCTTTGCCTTCCTTTCTTTTCTGCGCCTCTTCTTTCCTTTCCCCCCCCCCCCCCCCCCCCCCCTTCTGTCTCCCCTTCTCTGCCAGCAAAAACAATCAGTGATATTCCGCTGTGGCGCGGGACTTCGCTCAGCCTGGAGAGATCTGCCGCAGGCTTTGAGGGAGTCTGCTTAAATTTGTTGGGTGTATAGCTCAGTCAATTCTGGGGCCTCCAAAGTGATTCTTGATTTAAGCTCTCCAAATTGAGCATTTATTTTTGTGCAGATTTCCAGTGCAAATCAACTGGCATTTGCATAGACACGGGCACTGAGTCTCTCTCTCTCTTTCTCTCTTTCGGTCTCATGGGGCAAGGCAGCAGAGGCCTTCATTTCAATGTTAACATTTGTGGTGAGCAAATGGAAATGTTGTTTTGGGCTGGTGCTGAAGATTGCATTCCTGTCAGATGAAGATTTCCATTACATTTCTGCCTGTTCCTTTTTTACAAGGCCGTCACCAAAGGGGAATAGCACTTTGCAACTTAGCGTCCTTTTCCACTCTACTTTTGAATAAAAAAGTGTTTGTATGTGTGTGTCTGGGTGGAGGGTGGGGGATCACATGGGGGAAAAATATGGAGACAAATTAATTTCGCAACAGTGCACTGTGAAACTGCCAGCTGTTAATACTGACAGTGTAAAAGAGAGGGTTCTCTGTGACTCAAGCACCCCTGGTAGACTCAAAAATTTTCAAATTGCAAATTCGAGTTATAGTAGAAAGCATTAAAAGAAAATAGCTTTGGTGAATAAAGACATGTTCTAGGCTATTCTTTGAAAGACTATGATAATTTTTCATCAAAAGGTTGATAAGTACCCACTCATTTAGTTGTTCCTACAGTAGTAAAGCATAATGAATGTGCCAATAGCAGCCCTTTGGAATGATGCTATAGTACAGCGAGTTTTGTTCCCTAAAGAACCTTTCAATAGATGGTGCTTTAAAATGACAATTTTGTGTGAACGCTTTGTGAGGGACTATTTTAAAGTCTAAATAAACTTCACAAAATGTAAAGACTCTACACCAGTTTAAGTTCTCAGAACAGTACCATTCAGATTCCGGAAGCTTTGTTTGTAAGGGTTTATGCTACAAATAATTAATATCCAAAGAGAACTCAAAGAGTTAAAGCATGGACTACACAATTCATTATACAGTAAACTGTTAAAAATGGACATCAGAACTGATATCAAAATACAAAAACATCATAAGAAAGCAGTAGGTTACATTTTTTGCAATCTACTGTGAATGACACTTTTTGCACAGTGCGCAATTTAAGATTTTTCTTATGAATATTTTTTCTCATTGGAATAATAACAGCTCTTTATTGTTTCTGCAATTGTAGTATATTCAGTAGTTTCAGTTGGATTTAATCTGAGTTATGTCACCAGAGAAGTCACAAACTCTAAATTCCAGCTCTGGTTTCAAGCACTTCTAACTTTTTCAAGTTTTGAGTTCTGTGAGTTGTTCGGGATGGAGACAAAGCTGTCTGAGAAGTTGAGGCAGTTTAGTTAAACCATGCTGTAAATCCTGGCACCCTGAGTGAGTGGATGTGTTTTAGAAGTATATTAATTCTACTCCTGGAAGGAAAAGTGTAGATGGATGACGCACTGTAGCAGGGACAGATGCTGGGTGTCAAAGACAGGATACTGACAATGAGAGAAGTCGTTTTGTTTCATTGCTCCTGCGCGCTGGTGTCATCGTCTCTCTGTGTGGAAGTGACAGACTTGCTCAGGCGTCGGAGTCCCCCTGTAGTTATTGGTTCTGGAAGCCATTTTTAAGGCATTGGCTTGTAAAGGAAGCAGAAGAAGGATATTTGGTTTTCTCCATCTGCGGATTTTGTGTCTTACTTTCTAAATGACTGAAAGGCATCAGTCTGAAAGGGGAGAGAAAGCATTTGAAAGCCCTTTACTATCTTCCTCTTAATTGTTTCCTTTCATTTGTAGAGAAAAATTTTTTTTTCTCTCCTCAGATACAACATGTGTAACAGTGAATCTTATTATAGACACCGCCAGCTGTACACAGACGTAAAGCTGGTGTTTAAACAGCTGTGTGGGGAGGGTCAGGGTTGGCCCTGCTCATTTCCTTTTGCATTAATATAACTGTGTTCTGATAATAGTGATGTGCAGCACAGGGCACTCTTTATGGCTAAAGAGGCTGGTACAAACACTTTTGAACGGTAAGCTGTATTGAACCAATGAAACCTACAGCACTATTTTAAAGTAGGTATAGCTTGTAACTTGAATTCTTAAATTCGTAACTTTTCATAAATTCTTGGCTGTCGGAACCATTGTAGCAGTAACACCACTTTTTAAAATCGTTCGTTTCACCCCCACTACTTATATTAATATCACTTATATACTACTGATCCTGATCATGTGCAATAATGTACTCCTAAACACCATTTGTGTTTCTGGTAATTCACTTAACTGTAAGTTACTTAAGTTACAGTATTTATACCTCAGCATTTATGTATATTTCGTATGTTTCATATTGAGTTTGTAGTACATGTTTTATATTGTTCCTTGTGTCTTTATGTCTCTGTTTCTGTGCAGTTATAACATAACAGTTTTCTACAGAATCAATAAAGGTTTCTGACTCTGATTCCCATTTGGTTTTGTGCCATTAATATTGTGAACCAACAAAGTGTACCTATATAGGCCTGCCCAGTCATCAGCCTGTGTGTTTCATATCTGTAAAAGTTTATTTAGTCTGCAAAGGGCAAGATTCAAGTAAATGGCATAAACAGTTTTGCAGTCTTTGTTGTATGTTGCAGAATCGTCCACCAAACGATATCAGACAGTTTGGCTATGAAGATATTTAATCAAAAAAATCATGATGAATCCCTTTTAGTTAGTCCAGGTTGGGCTGACTTATGCAGCTTGATTTTAAACTGCTTTGTAGCTTTGAGGACTGACTCAGACCGCCATGGCCTTTGGATCAGGGTGACATATAGTTTAGCCTTTTGTCCCGCTGCTGTGTTTCCTGCATCCCACCAACATATAATTATAGAAATCTCCATGCATGGCGGATGATCTCTTTACCGGCATTCAGCAAAAGAGCGTCTACCCTAAGCCTGCAATCTAAATTATGGATAAAAACACAGTGGGGCGCTTTTCCCTGATATTGTGTTGGCCCGGTGTAATAACACTTGCTATGACCCCCATCATTTTGGCCCGCCACATCAAGCAATGGGTTTTCGGGGTGCCTGTCACCCTCCATTTGCATCAATGGGCTTTGCCATTCAAGGGAATATGACATAGCTGTAAAGCAATCTGGCCGACTCAGGGAATTAATTTGAAGAAGCTGTCCAATGAATCAGATTCAAATGCACAGGGACATGTTTTCCCGTGCCTTTTTGTAAGCTATCCCTGGCTTGTCAATGGGGAAAGAAATGTTTCCTCCTTTTTTGAGAGGCTGCTTGCTTGGGGATGAGCTTTGGCACTCCAACTTTGCATATGGTAAAAAAGAAAAAGTGCAAATTCATGGACCTGGTTGGGGCCAGACACAAAGCAGACAGCACAATCAAAAATGTCATCTGCCTTGTAAGCTCAGGGCCTTTTCTTGCTCAACTTTCAATTTTCACATTTCGTGGGACCACTTGAAACAGATGGTCTTCACCAGGAACAGATGCATAAATTTTGAATACATTATATGGCATCTGCATATACTTGTTTCACACTTAGTTTTTTGTAACAAAGCTTCTTGGAATGTTTGTTGCCCAGCTGTTTGGTGAATAACCAAATGGTAATAAGTTAAGAAAAATAGATCATGTTAAAAAATACTTATTACAGTTGAGCAACAAACATTCCTAGAAGCTTTGTTACCAAAATACATGGAAAACAAGTATATGCAGATGCATACATTTTAAATACATTGTATGACATTCCCATGCTCAGTAATCAAGTATGGATGGATGGATGAATGAATGATTGTAATTTTTTACTAAATTAAAGTTTCTGCTAACCCTAACCCTAACCCTAACCCTAACCATCTGCATACTCAATAAATGATGGATGGATTTGAGCGATACTGAATGTTTATGCACATACTATATACCTCTCACAACCATAGCATTTTATTATTATTTTGTCTTCATATCCAGATTCAAGCAGACAAGTGTGCTCCACATTCACCACGGTGTGTGTGGATGTGTGTGTGTCTGTGTGTGTGTGTGTCCGTGTGTGTGTGTGTCTGTGTGTGTCCGTGTGTGTCTGTTTGTGCGTGTGTGTGCTTGTGTGTGTGTCTCGAAGTCTGAGGCGAGATGAAAGCCATTGTCATGTTAACACACACTGTAGCAGAGAGCCCACACTCATTTCGTACATGACCTCTTATTCTCCCACCATCGCCATGCTGCTACCGCCATCTCTGCTTTAGCTCCTCTCTCAGAGTTCCAGCTAAAATCAAAGAGCCATGCTAGTACTCCAGCCTGCCTCCAACACACACACACACACACACACACACACACACACACACACACACACACACACTCACTTACACAGCCACACACGCTGCTTTTCCACATTCAAAAGAAAGAGGAGGGGGACCTCTCAGAGATAAAAAGGCACAATGGAGAGAAAGCTACAATCAAATTGAGCCGTAGGTCGGGACAGATGGGGCCCTGCCGTTAATTGTACGGTGGCCCATTCAGCAGGCCCTGGTTTTGTGAGTCAGCCACAGCGCACTGAAAGGTTTTCAGGCTCTCGATGGATGTGGCCAGTTTGGATGGTTTGTTTTAATATTCATAAGCAATCCAAAAGTGCTCACTTATTCTCCTCCATTCCTATTTACTAACATTCTTACTGCCTTCAGCTTATTTGATTTCATGTTGTTATCATTACTAAGCCTAATACTCTCATAATTAATTAAACAAGATGCAGTATCAACAGTATCCTTGCATTGTTATGGTGCACTTTGTCAGTGGAGTGAATCACTGAAAAATCCATTTTTAATTACTAAAAAAGTGGTACACTATAAGGCCAATAGAACACTGAAACTGGTCTTACTGAGTAGATGTGAAACACCCAGGAATGATTGATCCACAGTTGAGTCAGTCTTCATAAAATTACTAGAAAATGATTCAGTAGAATACTTAAATGAGACAGTAGTATGCCAATGTATTGGGCATCCCTGTACAAAAGCATGTACACATCCTATATGGAGAACACACTCATCCACACACTCATCCACACTGTAGAGTGTATTAGTAATATGCTCTCCTTCATGTCATTTGTTGCTCTTTCACTTGTCTGCTCTCTGAACCCCCACTCGATCCACAGGTTTTCCCAGTAGACTATCCTAAAAGCTCCTGCGATTTCAATGATCTTGCGTTTTTCCATTTGTTTCTAAGACCTTAGATAAAAGATATTTGGACATTTGTATTTTTTATGGGCATTTGCATGAAATGAGGGGCTAAACCAGGCCTGCCCAGGACATGGAAAGATCAACAGCCTTTTGACTGGCCTCATTCAGGTCCTCCATGGTGCAGGAGACAGGGCAAGACAGCATATGCTCCATAGTTTGTATGGCACCGGTGTCACACCGTTCATAGTCAGAGAAGCCCCACTTCTTACTGTTTATCCTGCATCTGCATACACCTGCCCGAATTCAGTTCAGTGCCTTCCATGATGCCCAAAGTAGGCGGTTTCCATGGGGGAGGTGTTCTGCAAGAGGGATCTGGGCATCCATCAGAGGGAACCTCTCAGCCCACAGCTATAGTCTTGCTGTAGGTGGGTCCTTTTCAATGGGCATCGAGTGGTTAAGGAAGCTGCACCAACTCTTCAGACGTGAAGGAGGGGAGCTGCGACTGTAGAAAGGGTGTCTGCTGTTCTCAGACTTTAGCCTTTCAATTGTGCATGCTACCTCGTGCCTTACACCGGGCGGGGCGATTCCAGCCATGGAGTAAAGCTTGCCCAAAGGAGTAATTTTAAGGGTGCCCATAACAATTCAACATGATTTTTTGAGAGTCGTATACACATTCCTGGCGTGAGCTGATCCTGCCCAGACTGGGCTTGCATATTCGCCTGCTGAGTAGGCAAGAGCTAGGCAGCTTGTTCAGAGAACGTGAGGGCTGTCTCCCCAGTGGGTGGTAGTAAGATGTTTCAGGATGTTGTTACAGGCACCAACATTACCTTTCAGCTTGCGGCAGTTTTCTTTATACGTCAGAGATCTGTCCAGGGTGACACCCAGGTAGTTGGGATGGTCGTTATGTGCTATATCCACACCACGCCAGTTGATGTGCAGAGCTTTTCCTGGTTCCGTGGGTGATTTGGCCTCAGTGTGTTGGCTTTATAATAGCAGCTGAGGCCTTCTAATGCGATGGACAGGCAGTATTCAGTGTCTGCATAGTTCTTCGCTTGATGGGTGAGCATGAGCTCGTCTGCATAGAGGAACCGAGTGGTATCTGGATGATGAGGTTGGTCGTCGGCGTATATATTAAACAAAGTCGGAGCCAGAACGCTACCTTGGGGCAAGCCGTCTCTCTGTGCACGCCACCTGCTTTTCTTTGAGTTGAGGTAAACCTGGAACTGACGGTTTCATAGCATTTCGCTGAAGATGTTGGTCATTTGAGTACATGACTTCATAGTCAGTTAGCCTCTGACTGGTAGATCATCATATCTTGGGATGTAAGACTGTCAGCTGCCTCTGAGAATATACTGGTCAAATAAATAACATATTTATTTTTTCCAGGGGAGAAGAAGTCCAGGGGATTCCAGACAGAAGAAGAAATAAGTAGCACTGGTCTCAGGTCAGTGTTCTGTATCAGTCCCTTACTTGAAATCGGTATCAGGGATTTATGATTTCCTAGAAGTTAGTTTTATTGACACAATAAGCAGCATTTTACATTTTTATTTGCTGTCATACACTTTGAAAATAATCAGTTGGATACAAGATCCATCACTGTCAGTCCTTAAAGTGCTGCATTTCCTTCATAATAGTTTATATACAGCTGAGATTAATGCTGCTCTTCGACAGCCAGGCAAACCCTCCAAAACCGATCCTTTAAGTGATAAAATGTGCAAATGACTAATATCACTGATTCTGTGTGACTGATCAGGTATCCATCTGCTATGTTAAGAACAACGGAGCATTTTTGCTGTTCTACCCGCCCAAAGCCCAAGAGTGACATTAACAAAAGAGTCCATGTTGTGAACTTAGCCTTCAATTAGAGAAGTGCACTAACTTCCCCCTAATGAGCCAAACAGCTCGGCAGATGCCTGCGACTTTACTCCCAGTGGGTAATCGTCTTACCAAAATATATATCAAATTAATTTTTTTCTCTTCTTTATCTGTCTGGCGTCATGACATCTCTTAAACTTTAAAAGCCAAAGTGAGCACACTCCAAAAGCCTCGGCTTAGGATTTTCTCAGAGAGAATTTAAGTTGAGCAAAAACAAATAAACAAGTTATTTGCACGAGATGGATAACAGCATTAGAGCTATCGCTTATGAATTACACATAATGACGCAGACATTCTCTGATGATGATTTAGGAGGCTGCTCCGTTTCCGCGCTTGCCTGTAAGAAGATTAAAGTTTTATTTGATTTCACTTTTCTTTTTAAACATCCACACAGTGGTATTGAATGAGAGGCTTTGGCGGATTTTTTTTTACTTTTGTGGTGTTTGTGCGTTTTTCTTCTATTAAAAAATGAGGGAGAGAGGATTTCGCCACCAAGAGCCTCTTGCTCTCTGCGCCAAATTCTTTCAAATCTGAGCGACTTTGAGCACTTCTCGTAGAAGATTTGAGGCTTTCAGCGGATGGATGGCTGGTGTTTGCATGGGACGGAGGAGGACATTAAAAAGAGAAACAAAGCAGAAGTTTAAGAAGATAATACAGCTCTGCACTCTCTTATAAGGCACCAAATCTTCTTTCTCTCAGGCTTTCCAATCATGAAATTACACCAAAAGTCTTAAAGAGGTTAAAGATTATTGGGTATCCACTGAATGCATTAGTGTCTGGAACATATCTGGAAAGATGCTATGCTCTTTCACTTTTAATAATTAAGAGAGTGTTTTTCCTTTTTTTTACTTGGTCAAGCCTTCCCTATTTGGCCTAAAGAGCCTTAGTGAAGTACTTTACAAAGAAGTGGACCATGTTCAGAACAACTTGTGCTTCGTCTGCCCACGCAGTTATTTCTTTTTATCTGATTGTTGTTTATTAACATTGTCTTTCAGTTTAGAAAATGTTTGCCAAGATTAGGTTTAGTTCTGGACTCAGATTAGGCCTAGTTCTGTTCCCAGATAAGGTCTAGTTCTGGACTCAGTGGAAAATGAATCCACATCAGTATCTGTAAGTAGAAGAGGAGATATTTTATGATCATTTTGGTGGAAACTTAATGCACACAGTCTGGTTTACTCATCATTTTTTGCATATTGTTTTCTCATAGTTTGATATCAAAACAAACGAAAAAATGACTCAAACCTGTTCATATGTTAATTCCTTACAAATTAAATGTTGTAATTAATTGTATAATTGTGTAGTTCCACATGGTTAAACCATACGACCTGGGACATATAGCTGGTATTCTTTAGTCTCTCTCTCTGCTGTAGATCAGATGTTCAGTTGTGGTGAGTATGTACTGGGTTTACTGCACTGTGACGGTAGGACTGCACACTTTAATATGGAGAGAGTGTTTCAGACAGCTATGCAGCCACAAGGCAGTAATGGTGGATGTCCTGTCTCCTGGGCATTCTCTCTCTCTCCCTCTCTTTCTCTGTTCACTCTGTTAGAAGCTCACCTCTGCAACATCTTTATTAAGGCAAGCTGCTAGCAGTATTATGCACCTGTTTGACACTTTAGAATTACAACACAGGTGTTTGAGCTTAAAAGGGTCTATTCATTTGCGCCAAGGCAAAGTGACAGAGCGGGCAATGGGGGCTGTGCAGGGACAGCGGGGAGCGGCACGGGACGAGGAGGGCGTTTGAATGGATGATCGGTGAAAACAGTCGCCCCATACCCAGAGGGATCTACCACGATGATAGGCTTTTTGCAGCTGCTTAGAAGATAATGCATGTGCTGTTGGGGCAAAGTGGTAATGTGCTTTTTTTCTTCCTCTGCCTTTATCTGCAGGAATGAACCAAATAAAAAGAAACAGAAAACAAGATTTTCGACCCATTGCCTTTGATTAAGTGATTTAACATGCATAGTTCCCGGCCCTGGCAATATCTATAATGGTCTGGAAAGTGACTAGGTGGGGCGAGTGGACTTGGGGACTTTGGTCAGTAACATTATCCAGGGATATACGTAGAGGGAAAGTGATTATAAACTTTAAAATCGGCCCTCTTAGCATTCTCTAAAGCAAGTTAAGTTGGAAAAAAATGCTGTTTAAGCCGGCTTTAGGTTCAAGCAAGGCTTTTAACACTTAAAGAGAAGAAAAAAACAAACAATGCACATTTAGCAATCTGCATGAATTGAACAAATCTGATATTTGTTGCAATCTAATAGAGTAAGTTCTGTTGGCACTAAGAGTAACAGCATTTCTAAAATTGTAGCCTAAAGTCACAGTACAGTGTAAAAGTCAGGGATCACCCTTTTTATTTAATTACCAGGCAAAATGGCCGCTGAGTTAAAGAAATCCTTTTCCTGTGCCACAGAAAAAAAAACCCAGAAAATTACACAAAAGCCTGCAGCCCTGAGTATAATACCAACTCTATTAGAATTTGTACACTTTACTTTTGTGCACTTGCTGCCACTTTAACTCTTTCATCCTTCCAATGTTAAACCCACCCAGTTACAGCGATGTCCTCCCAACAAAAGCCATTCTCACAGCTTTCCTTGACATTATGTTTGCCTTCAAAAAGAGACGTTCATACCCACAGCTACCCACACACACCTCAGCTGCCTTACACATGTTTTTTTCATGTGCATCTAAGAAAGTTAAACAAGAGATTTCTAAAGAGAACAGACATCTAATCGAACACGGAAGATAATCTACTCAAATAAGGAAGATGGGCAGTCAAAGGAAAATAAGTGTAAAAAGTATGTTAGAAATGTTAAAAAAAGGAAAATTAGAGGCTCCTAACCACTACGGAAGACCCGGTAAACCATCAAAACGGCCTTTATCGGATATTCAGCGCCTAAAACTTTTGTAATTGAAAGAGAAGAACAATTTTGAGACCACTCTTGCCTCAAATCTGTTAAACAATCCACAGGTGTTTCTATACATTTTCCACTGCTAACCAACTCAAAAAATGTGTATAGTGTAAACTAAATAAACCCCCAAATATGATGCCAAAACACTTTAATTTCCTTTTAAACTCAGCTTAATACATTACATAATACCCTTAAAGAAAATGCAATGGTAAACCCGTATCCATACTGTATAGATTAGACTGAACTGCCTGTCTCCCGCAGTGCTAGAATGTAAAATACAGATGATAACCCTGTATAGACTGTGCTGTAATTTATTCTTTGGTATACACTGTCATATAAGGGTAAATGCAGTAATTAATTTAATATACAGTAATAAAAAATACAGGGCTTTAATAAGAACAAAACTAAAAACACGCAAGAAGAAATAAATAACGTTCTCGTATTGGCTACTTTCAAACCTCCCGCCTCTGAATACAGTGATATTTCACCATCCCATGACGCACTTTCTTTGTGTTCTCTCCACAGTACAAAATTTGTAAAGTTATATTTTGTCTGGAAATGTAGCTGAATTTACATTAATATGTCTGTTATATATATATCACAGTTTTTGTTTGTTGGTTAAACCCAGCATAGCCCTGGATCTTCCTGTTACTCCTATGCTGTTTTTATTGTATTCTGCCTTGTTTTTCCATGTTTGTTTCATGAATTTTCTTTCTGTTCATTTTTAGAATCCTGTTTTCTGCATGTATGCCCCTTCTACATCCTCCACCACCATCGTTACACTAATGAGTGGGAATTCAGCATTGGTATAATGACTATGCTAGTGATTTTTTTTTTTGCTTAAAATATATTTATTTATCGATTGATTGTATAGAAGCACATACAGGGCTTTGCAAACTAGCACAATACTGGCATGGTAGGTTCACTGGTGGGTTTGGTCTGACATTGTTTACATCTCAGTGACTGAATAGTGCAGAATTTTTTTTTGTTGGTAGATTTCCCCTTTAAGGTGAATTAGATGGTTAAATCACAAAAGCTTACCTGCATGCTTACTTACAGTGGAGAAATGTTTCAGTGTTGATTTCCATTAGTAGTGGCTTATATTCCAGATGCAGCGACACCCTCCAAAAACAACTGCTCTACAGGCAATTATCACGAGTGTGTCTTGAAAAGAACATTACCGGTAATTATGGCAGGCAATAACTATAATGACCAGAGTGGGAGTGTTACAAAACCGAGGAGCAATTAGAAGTTAATCAACTAAAAGGTGGTGAATAATTATAATAGCAATCGACAGGGGCCTCCTGGACAATCTGCGCCTCGCTGTTTCCAAAACGGCGCGCCAGTGTCGTACGTGCTCGAGCCAAACTGCTATTTGGACCCATTCGGAGCTCAATTTTAATTTTGGAGCTGTTTACGTGCTGCTTCACGAGCAGCTGCAATTAATGCCTGGTTTTATTCGCCATCAAATGAATTGTTGGTCCTATTTACCGCATAATGACAAACTACTTTTATTTCGTGTTTTCGTACAGTTCGTCATGAGGGACTTGTAATATTTACATAATACAGTACACTCCAACACTTCGGCTCTTTCTGACTTTGTGTGCAAAGCTAAATGGAGCTGCATGGTGTGCCATATTTGTCTGTAGTGGAACTAAATATGTGCCTGCTGGCACGCACACTCGCACACACACACACACACACACACACACACACACACACACACACACACACACACACACACACAC
>JBBJLR010000037.1:2305241-2319588 GCA_037577145.1 Brachypetersius gabonensis
TCATATCTCCTGCTCTGAGCTGTGTGCTCTTCTTTGGTGCAAAAAACTCTACTCCCTGCGGCAAAAATAGCATGTTCACACGCGGCAGGTGGACTTTGGTGAAGAATTAAATAAAGCCTCAAGGCAAAAACATTTTTTGTAATCAAATCATTCAAATTACTCGTTTCAGTCCTATTCTGGAGTAATGCTTTGTTTCAACAATCCTGCTTAGTTTCTGTTTCTCTGACAAAATAATTACAGTACTGTTAACTAATGGAGAGTTGCTACCAGGATAAAAGATCTATTGGTTCTATTGGTGCACCGACAGGATGCGAGGGATGATGTTGGTGGTGCTCAGAATACTGGGATGCTGGGAATATTAGTCAAAACTGGTAAAATGATTCCATTACTTGTATCAATTATCCCGTTTCATAATTTTCAGTTGCAAAACCACATTATTATAGTACCATTTTATGACATGCTATTGTCAGAGATGGTAATTCTGATTTTGTTTTGTCCTCAGGTAAATACCGAGCTGGCGATGAAAACAAAATAAACCCTCCTCCCTACCTAACGTGTAACAGCTTTCCAGAAGCTGTAGATCACATCCTAGAACATCTACTAGAGACGAAATGAGTTTTACAATGCAGTTTGGAAATAAGTATTAAAATGATAATGTACAACTGGATGAACAGTATGCTTGTAAATATGTAATTGAGAGGAAATAATGTTAATTTCTCACCTGCACTTCAAACCATAACTCTGGCTAACTGCTCATATGACTTGTAAAAACAGCTGAATGGGAAGAAATTTAAAGTCATCCCAAATACTCCAGAAAAGAAAGGTATTTATAAAGGTATGTAGATTGTTGAAACATTTTCCCATGTTGCACTCCCAGACTACAAAAAACTGAAAAGATAAAAACATCACCAGTCCACCCAAAAATAAAAACACAAAACAAACTGCCGTTTATTTTATTTCTGTGTGCATTTCACAGTATACAAGAGCCCACTTTCAGTGTGCATGTACTGTGTTGTATTTATCCTGCTTGGCATCTAGTCTTTGTAATTATCAAGAAGAATGGCTGGTATAACAAATCACATACAAAAGAAACTGCATAGTGTGCAGTAAAAACAGAGCAGCTGTTGGGATAACAGTTCATGCTGTAAGCTCAGACAGACTCGTACTCTCTCTCCCAGGCTGAAAATCTGTCTGTCAGGTTCCTGGCTGATGGTTTGGTGTGAGCAATCACCTCCTGGAAATCTGCTGTGGTCACCGTTTCTAGCTCAATAAACGGCATGCCGCAGTGACCTGTGGATATAGATGATTGACCTGAAGCTGTGCGGCATGCCGGAGGAAATTGAAGGGCAGAAGCAGTGGGCTTGTGTATTTTAAGAAAGGCACCATATGTCTTACCCTGACTGTGATTCTCCAGGGCATCAAAAATCTTCCGGACAGGCCTCATCGCAGCTTCTTTACAAACAAGTTTGATATCTGAGCCGGAGTAACCATCAGTTTCCTTAAATAATGAAAGCAAATCCTCTGTTACAGCACAAACGTTCTTCCATATTACTTTGTCATTTTTAAATTGCTACACAGATACATATATTTCCTAGTGGATGCTACATACATTTCTCATACTGTCTTTCCGTTTTCCTAAATTACCTGAAGTAACTTTCAATCCATTCTGCACCCATCCTCATTTTCCTCAAACCATTTTCACTTGACCAGTGGTCATTTTTGGGTAATCTTTATGTAGAAATATGTTGAGTGTTAGTATGAATGTGCTAATATTCATATTTTACTACCTAAAGACATATCAAATCCAGATACATTTGGGAGTATTTATTTCTACATAAAGATGACTCAAAAAGGACCACTGGTCAAGTGAAAATGGTTTAGGAAAATGAGGATGGGTGCAGAATGGGTGGGAAAGAGTTACTTCAGGTCATTTAGGAAAACTGAAAGAAAGTATGACAAAGAGGACTCTTCTGCACTGGCGGGTGGCCAAAATACTGATAAAAGCTCTTGTTTATTTACTCCATTCATTTTTGTTACGTATTTGCACTGGTGGAGTTTTGGCTGGGAGGTACAATGGCTTTTTTAATTTGTACATATAGACACATGGCAAAGCCTACTCATATGAACAACTATTAATGTTGCGGCTATAGCAACATTTATGCATCAGTTTACTTCCTTCATGATGCAAAAACAGCTTGGGTAATACTTGCAAACTTGAGCTTACTTAAAAGGTAGGAAACATTTCTGAAAAAAGATAAATTAAGTAAAATATCAGTGTGTTAAAAAATTTTAAACTCACAAAAGCTTGGTGGAAAAGTTATTTTATCATTTATGATGTAGCAGCTTTAAGGAAAGAATTTGGAATGCTTTTTTGCCCACAATTGCATCATTCCAGCTTAAGAACTAAAGCTTTTTCTTTCCAAATGTGTTAACTTTAACATGACACAGCAGTCCCCCCCCCTGCATCCCCTAAAACTCTGCATATGTGAATGAGTTTGTAAAATTGATTCTGTACATTTATATCTGCTCTTTTTTTGCCACAAAATATTAATGTATTTTTATGGCCCACCTGTGCAAGAACATCATACTCTAGCTCCGTTCGAAGTTCCACCCCTCCTGTGTTGCTGACTGGAGGAAGCCAGTGGTTGATCATTGCTTTTCTGGCTGGGCCGGAGGGAAGGCCCACCAGTATCCTCTTCTCCAGTCTCCTGAGCATCGCATTGTCCAGCTCCCTGTGGCAAAGGGTGAGAAAACTGAACAGTGGCACTTTGAGTGTTACCAAACTGCAGTATGTATAAGAAGTCTTGTTTTCTGCCTTCTCACCAGGGTAGGTTTGAGGCAGCCAGCACAAACACCAGATCACTAGATCGTGCTAATCCATCCATCTGAACCAACAGCTCAGTCTTCATTCTCCTGCTGCCTTCGTGCTCTCCTCTTAGCAGAAGAAGAGGAAGGGAGTGGCACATGTTAAAGTCCTGTATACTTCTTTCAGCATTTAAATTCAATCATTTATAATATCATTTTAAAGTAATTATTTGGTGAAAATTTGGGGAATTTTCCAAAAAATGTCACAAATGTAGTCTTCAGCCAAGTGGTGTGCATAGTTTGCTTCGTTGGTCTTGCACTGGAGACACGAGGCTAAGTACAGTCAGAATGTCAAACGCTGATGTGATGCGGTTTCAAATTTTTTGTCATCACGCACTTACCAATGGCTTTTGTGCATCTTTCTGTTGTCAGCATCATCACCATTTTAGGAACGTCTGTGTTTTTTATGTTTTACATTTTACTCCCAACTGTATCTGGGTCCATGGAATTGATATGTCTTTAGGTAGTAAAATATTAATGTTAGCACATTCATGCTAACACTCAACCTATTTTTACACAACAAGGATGCAGAGGTATCTGGAATGAAAATGTACATTGGACAAAAGTGTATAAACAATAAATACGTTTTGTCTAGCACAGGGTGCAATAGCAGCCGATTTTGGAAAGTACTGTTCATTTGTCCTGTAAAACCAGTAGAGACCTGGAGTTCCTTACATGGCATGACACTGATTAGAGAATGGTGACTTCAGTGGTCTGTATATTTTTATATGTTTTTATAGAAAAAATAATGACATGAAATCACATAAGCAACAGTAAGATTGTGTACTGGCAGACATACAGCGAAAAAGGCAAAAAACTGGCAAAAAAGCTCCTATTGCTCATTATCCACATTAGCCTTAGTAGCTCCAGTGCAAAACTAAAGAAGTAACTTGGCTGACTGTCTACATCCAGATTAAGGAGAAATTGCATAAATTTTTCTTTCCACCCAACTATTGCTTCTGTATCCAGATTGTGGAATCTGAAAGCAACTTCGCCCGGCTCTTACCCCTGGCCAACACCTCTCTGGCCCATCACTGACTCCAGCTCATCCAGAAAGATAGTGGATGGGGCATGGTACCTTGCCAGCTCAAACAAAACCTGCAGAGGAAAGACAAGAGAGATCTAGTTGAGTGGCAGATCATAATTAGGATGCTCTACAGGTCTGAAATGAACATCTTGTTTAAACACCTTTAAGTGCCACTTTCATTTGCATGGGATTTAAACTCTGACGAAGAACAGAGCACTGTGTGGTTACCAGACAGCGTGACACTGACCCGAACCAGCTTCTCTGAGTCTCCTCTCCACTTGCTGACAATACTGGAGGCAGAGATGTTAAAGAACGTGGTGTTGCACTCAGTGGCTACAGCTTTTGCCAGCATAGTCTTGCCTGTGCCTGAGATGTTCAAGAGTGATAAACATCAGTTGATCAGAATCAGAAAACTTTATTGATCCTGGATGACAGCTTATTTTATGACTGCAAACAGACACAGAGACCAGAAGAATATAAAATATAAATCATAACTAAATCCAATAAAAACCTCAGTATTAGTAAATGCAAAGACAACAATAGAATTAAATTCAGTTCACTTATTTATTTGAGCATGTTTTTGCTTGTAGTAGAGATAAGTAGTACATTATGCAAGTATATAAGTAATATATGTAAAAATAAGTACATAAATCCATGTGGCACTAATAGCAGGATTTGACAAAGTAATGTGAAGTGATGTATGGATGCTGTATGGAACAACTGCCAGGTATAATCAGAATAAGAAGTGTCATGCATGTTGGACTGTGTACTGCAGAAAACAATGTCCGTATTTCAACCCGAAGACTGACGCATCCAACAGTACAATAAGTAGTCTCATTACAGGGGCCATGTTCAATAATTCTCATATTTTTCTTTAATCTCTGAAGACCACTCATTGCTTGTGTGGTTTGCTGTACCAGCGTAATTTCCGCATGGCCATTCTCCAGTCTCCTAAACAGGCTGTGCATTTGATGCTAATATATGCTAATTCTGATATCTGTACATTTTCTTGTAATAACAGATAGCTTTAAAATGTAACAATATTTACATAAATTATCATATGTATACATTAAAATATTATTGAAAAATGAAATAGGGCCCCTTTAAATGATCTCATATTCATTCCTTTAACAAAAAACCCCCCCAAAAAAACACAACACTAACCTGGGGGCCCATAGAGCAGTAAACCTTTCCATGGAGAGAGAATCCCAGTGAACAGTTGAGGGTACTGCAGAGGAAAGATAAAAAGAGAAAACTTATAATTAACATTGAATCCTTCACTAACTTTAACTTACCAATGGGGTGGCTGTCAGAAATAGTGGCTACTCTATGCTTAAATCTTTATTTGTTCTTATTTACTGCTAAGCTAGCAGCCTTAAATGAAGCCCTTTGGGTCGGTTTGTATTGACGACTATAATCGCTAAGCTGCTTTAAACTGACAATGAAAGTGAGCTACGGATAATTGAAATCCCTGTAAGTGTAAAGGCCAGGTAAATTTAAGAGCATCTCGTGACATCATAATTCCTTCACAAATCAACCGCTCAGCTTTTATTAATAAAACAGAGAAAGACAAGAATTGTTTATGGGTCCTGTGTGATAGGAGCTCGCCACATATTTGTCACTGGCGTAGAAGACAGGAATGGGTAAGAGATGGTGGAAAGCAAGATTGGGTGGTATTCAAGTATGGATTTCATGTCATCTAAAGCTATAACCGTCCACACTTTGCTCTCTTCTAGCCTTTAGTGAGATATTCACAATCGAAGTGCAGTGGCAGTTTGAGAAATACCACAGTGTTTAGCAGGCCTGCACCTTAATGGGGTAGACGACAGCCTCTTTGACTAATCGCTTGGCGACCTCCAGGCCTATAATGTCGTCCCAGTGCACATTGGGGTTGTGTAAATAGATATCCTTTAGGGAAAGACAGGAAAGAAACTCATTAATTCTGTTCATTAACATCTGTTCTTTTGTGTGTTTGTGAGTGTGGGGATTGTTATACTATGCTCTCACAAAGACTAACACAGACTGATTGTTTAAATGTATTACTGGTTACAGTTCAATATATCATGCCTATTCTAAATGCTGCACATGAAGTACATGTTATTTTGTTAAATCTAAAACTGACATACAAGGAGTTTTCAGATTTGAGTTCACTTACTTTACTAATAACAGCTGCCAGCTCTCTCATCTCATGGTTCATCCCATAGAAGGCGCTAATGGGTTTGAGCAGCCGCTCCTGTGCGCAAGCAAACAAAGAAGGTTTTCATGATCAACTGTAACATGGCCATAATAAAGTGATGAATAAGATGCCCAATAACATCCATGTATGTATTATTTTACAACCCATGCAAAACACTAATATACTACAAATGTATTTCTGTTAAAAAGAGCTGTTTTCATAAATAAATGAACAGTTTGGTTACTTATAATATGAAACCAGTGTTCTACCGCTTTATAGGTTGCCAATAATTCATGCACTTTAAAAGTGGGGGGCACATTTTGAAGCAGATAAGTAAACAACTTACTATGTGAGATATTACTACATGTTTTACTATAAACAGATGTTGGACCTAAAATATGTTAAATAAAACAGAATACTTTTAGGATTCTGGTTAATCATGTTAGACTCCTGACTGTATAATTATTGTATTTATAATAGCAAAAAAATGTCAACATGACAAGTGTTTCAAGTGATTTCATGAACTGACTAACAGAAATAGTCTGTTATGATCCCTTACATCGCTATTCTGACAGAGAGATGGTGACAGACAGAAGTATCTTGTGATCTTTAGAGAAACCAACAAACATTCAATATCATGTATGCTTTTCCTCACTGGACGAAATGGCAGACAGTGAACTTACTGTGGGATCGTGACTGCAAGACAAGCTGTTTGAGGCAAAGTCACTAGAAGTTCCCTTGATAGTATCCTGGATCAGACACCTGTAGTCAACCTGCTGACTCTGCAAAGAAAAGTTTAAAACATCTCAAAGCTCTGTTTTGCAGCTCTGGGGTGAAATATACTCTAAATGAAAACACCTCCAGTTTTGTTGTAGAACACTATACATGTGTGGCTTCACCTTCTTCATCTGTGTCCCCTCACCAGCTCCATTCGGGATGATCGGAGACACATTCAGGCCAAAGTCTGCGCTTTCTGGCACATACATTCCTCCACTCTCCTGAGATAAAATGGGACAACCTTAGCTTGAGTATACGAGTGAGAAATGGAGTTGGGTGAGACTTGGCATCTAAAGGCTGTTATGAATGAGGGGAATCAACTTACACAGCTTGATTTACTCGAGTCCCTTGCTGTTGCTTTACACTCTGGCTTTTTAATGCCATTCCTTGACTGGGGACGCTGGATGGAGGCAATTTTTGGCAGTGTTTGAATGCATGGGGTCCTTTCACAGAGGATTATAAGTAGCTTTAGCGGAGAATAAAACAGACACTGTGTGTATAATGTAGTTTGACAAAAATATCATGCATACCCACCTCTTTTTACCACAACTTCTAACACGTCTGTTCTCACCTGTGTGAAAAAGGGTCAGTTCATTATGGCATGTCCAACATTTTTCCAGGCTTTAAACAGCCTTCATCCAAGTAACTGACATCCAGGGTATGAGCATTTTCCATCCATCCATCCATTATCTACCCCTGGTATGAGCATTTTTTCCCCACAAATGTTTTGTGCTCATAAAACCAAAGTTTGGGTTTCTCCAAGCTAGTTTTATAGCAGCCATGCAATCACACTTTTCATTTTCTTGCATAAATGCATCTAGTGCATTTTTACATGCCCATTTGCCAAACTTTCTTTAGCCCATTAAATATAGCAGGTTGTTGCTACTGTGTTATATGTAAATGACCTCTGCTCAAACTGGCCAATATTGTCAAAAAATAAACACACAAAATGCAAAAGGAGCTGTTTTAATTTGGACTGAGAACCGTATAGACGAGAGAACAGCATTTAAATACTGCATGCAACATACTGATATTCAGTTTTCCACTATATGTGTCCTTTAATACACATAAGAGTTCACTGTATGGAAACAATACCCACCTTGTTCTGGCAGCTTCTTGGTTAGCTTTGGATATTTCTGAAACTTGATAAAATAATAACTTTCATATTCCATGAGAATTGTGTCCAGGTCAATGTTATCACAAACTTCAAAACGACGCAACCCAAAATGTGTGTCTTGCTCCAGGGCAGTAGCAGCATCCATGTATCTGTACAGGGGTTAAAAAATAAAGTTTCACTATTTTCTTCTGTATTCTTTAAATACTCGCCCAGTAAGGACACGATCTCACCCTTCCTCCATTAAATGATGATAAATCAAAACAAGCAGGTTTCTTCTTCTCGTCTCTGTTCTCAGTTCATCCTGAAAGGGATATAATACGATTATTTTGCATGTCACGATTGCATTAAACTAGTATGGCACTTAGCAGAGCGGTAAAGGGAAATTTTAACATACGTACTTTAATTGCTGAAATGTAAAGAGTCTTCCCGAATGGTTTACAATGAAATGGCTCATAGAGAAACAAGTCTGATTCATTTACATTGGTGATGAATGAAACCAGGGCTCTCTCTATGTCTATGAGGCAATTGTCATTTTATTTACAATCCAGAAGAACCTTTGAACCGAAATGCGTCTTCATTTATTTATAATTTTATTAATAACAGAATAGTGATTCAATCTGAAAAACAAAATGCCTTTAAAATGTCCTCCATTAACGTTTTCACCATTAATTCATACAGGCCAAAATCTTATCTCAAACCTAGTGGGAAACAATGTCTTGGGCAACAGGCAACATATCCTTGAGCATTTAATTTAAAATTGTCTGTCAGGTAGCTTTTAGGGACCTTAACTTCAGATGCCTGATTCGCCATTGCTATGGAAATCTGTCACAAATCCACACAATAATATGTACAACAACAGACTGCTGCTTTTTTTGGTGCAATTTCTTACAATTTAAATGATTGTGTATAACTATGTGCATTATTATGCTATGGTGTGCAACAGTCTCTCATCGGCAGTCCTGTGCAATATTCTGAGTCCTATTACATTATCATTATGTGCAATATCTAATAATGTACAACAGTCTTATCATGTAAATATTACAACTTATGTCAGTCTTACTTATACGTGTTACTTACTGTAAGGGGCCAATTTAGTGTATTTCATATTGATTTTTTTCTTCGAGTTTTATTCGAAAATGTAGACGTTACATTTTATAAGGTTTTTGTCTGAGTTCGTCTGTATTGTCCTAACATCAGTAGTAAAATCTGATGGCGTTCCACTTTATGTATTTTTTACACCGATGCTAGGTGGCGCCAAATCTTCAAAATAAAGATCAGAAAGCTGTTTGTAACTGGTTGCCATGGCAACAGGAACTCCAAACACCTCGATGCATTTGGTGTGAGGATTTACAATGCTAGCGAACTCGAAAAACAAAAACGATACTTTTAACGATCTTCTTCTTTTCTTTTTTTTTTTTACTTATCAATAGACACGTACTATTTATCCAAATTCGCAGAGTAACGATACACTTTAAGGCTTTCTAGCTAACTTGCTCACTTGGTAACAGAGACTAGCAACCGAGTAGAAAGCAGTTTTTAATTATGTGGTTTACTTACAGCTTCTCTTGCCTGGTTTGCTGTTTTTATGGCCTGATATGACAGCTCCATCATATTGCTGGTTGTGGGCAAGCTTATATACATATAACCAGCTACTCACACACGCACACACACACTCGCACGCACCCAGCTAGTGTTCCACTCAGATGATCTTGTGCTCTAGGGATTCTTTCATTGGTCACCACTGCTGGCAAACCAGTGTCATCTGATAAAGAGGACACCATAGACCATGTAGAGGCAATTATTTTGTCAGCTTAGTTCTCTCAGTGCACCCTTATGTTACTTAGATCCTTAGTTCCACAGATACGTGCACTTACAAGAGAAGCAACAACAAAGAACCCCCATCCCAGCAAGACAATGCAAGGTGGAGGACAACCCATGGAGGGCTGTTGGTCAAAGTGTGAATGAAATGTGTTCAACCACTATGATCTGTGGACTACGGTGAAAGCAGATCTTTTAGATAAATACATTTAAACAATTTTGTAAACCACACTATGTATAAAAGTTTTGGGACACCCTGTCATTACACCTACAGGAACTTTAATATGGAGTTGGTCCCCCTCTTTGCAGCTATAACAGCTTCCACTCTTCTCAGAAGGCTTTCCACAAAATGTTGTCTTTCTGTGAGGAATTTGTTCCCATTTATTCTGTAGACACAAGGTCATGCACCGATGTTGGACGAGGAGGCCTGGCTTCAATCTCTGTTCCAGTTCATCCCAAAGGTGTTAGACGAGGTTGAGGTCAGGGCTCTGTGTGGGCCAGTAAAGTTCTTCCACACCAAACTCATCCAGCCATGTCTTTATGGAGCTTGCTTTAGTCATGCTGGAATAAAAAAGGTTGTTCCCTAAATTTTGTCCACACAGTTGGAAGCATGGTGTTATCTAAAATGTCCTGGTATGCTAGAGCATTAGGATTGCCCTTCACTAGAAGAAGGGGACTAGCCCAGATCAGGAAATACAGGTGTGTTCCAGTTTTTTGTCCATACAGTGTATACAAGGCAGTTAGTAGAGGAGTTAGAATATTAGAGGAGCTACACAAACACTTGACTGTTAAAGAGTTGTGATAGAACTATATCAAAATAGGGAATGGACACTAACACATAGGGTCTGTTTCCCAGACAGGGGTTAAGACTAGTCCTGGATTATGTTGTGCTGTGAACAGAGAATTTCCACTGAAAAAGAAATGGTAGTCCATGACTAGGCTTAATCCCTGTCTGGGAAACCGACCCATAGTGTTTATCAGCATTTTGAAGTTCCACTGGTCTTGAAGTTTTGCAGTACTCTCCTGAAGAATTCTTCATGATTTAAAACAGTTGTGTACAATTCCAGTACTAGAGGACCAGTGTCCTGCAGTCTGGTTGTTTCTCTACTCAAACACACACTAAACCTGGCCACACTAAACAGATGAGTGGAAACAGTGGTGCCTTAGAAGGGATATCACCAAACCGTGCTGGACACGGACCTTCCAGGACAAAATCACCCCTGATTTAAATGAACTGCTCCTATCACTCAATCATACAAAGTCACAGTGCAGAACCGTAAAAATTAATTTTATTCTGGAGAAACCCTGGACAGAACATTCAACATTCTTTTGACAGTAAAATACTTCTCATGGGACACGAAGAACCAGCTGAAATGCTTAAGAACTGCTAATATTCACAGTCTAAGGTGACAACAAGAGTTTGGAAGATATGAAAACATTCTACTACCTCGTTTAATTTTGACATATTTGAAATGCACAATGACTAACATTTATTTCCTTCAGGATTATTATGTCGAGTTGATCTGTTGTACCGAAAAGTCCCGTTTTTCTGGGGAATGTTAACCCCAAGTGCTTTGCAGAAAGTCCAGTCTGTTGCCAGTTCGTCCCTCGAAAATCAAACCCACAGCCGAGTCAGTGAGTTACATGACAGCATTAGAAAATACAGTGGGTCACTGGGGAAGTGGTTTTCAGAAGAAACCTGCTTCAGTCAGGAAGGTGTTGGCCTCCAGCAGCATACCCTTGACGTAAACACGGACGGTGTAATATAGTGTTAAAAAGTCCTGTGTGCTGAAGACTGTGTCTGCTAGTGCAAAGCCCAGGGTGGATGGAATGAACCCCCTGCCATACTCCACCATCCAGGTCCCTGCAGTCCACTGCACTGAGGTAGCTTCTCCCACCGTGTGCACTATTGTGTCACCTGCCAATACAGAAAGAACACCTGTCACACAACTCTCAAAGCTATTCATCATAAGAATAAGTACAAGTTTACAAAGTAATGCTGTGAACCTACTGTACTTTGCAAAATACTACTCTTTCATTTATTTTCTTTTCAGTCAAAAGTGCTATTATGTACAAATGATTATTTTTCGCATCAGTAAAAAAAAGAAAGCAAATCTAACAGAAAATGACATAGAAGCCTCAAGAACTAAACTTAAAAACAATATTTATGTCCACTTTACAAGCTTTTATTATTGTTTTCCACACTTCTTGCATTTTCTTGTGATCATTTTATCTTGTTTTTGCAGCTTATTTTCCCTTCTTTATGCAAACAGATAATCCTCAGTCCTCATCAGAAATCTCTCCTTCACCCATCAGAGTGAAATGTGTAAGGCAGCTGAGGTGTGTGTGGGTAGCTGTGTCTTTCTTTTTGAAGGGGAACATAATGTCAGTGAGATCTGTGGGGTCGGCTTTTGTTGGGAGGACATGGTTGTAATTGGGTGGGTTTAACTCTGGAAACATTCGTTGTACTTTCACATAATTTAATAGGGGTGGTTTGTGATGTTTTAACAATACTGCATACATTGAAAACAGTTTTGAGAAGTTACCACAGTTAGCAGTTTGTAGTGCTTACAAAAGTATAACAATGGTTTTACCTGGGTAGTACATCTCACTTTTAGTTGTTCCCTCTTTCCATTGCCTGAATGTCCCAGAAATGACAGTGTCTGATATTTCTGCCCAGTAACGTCCTGTGGAAGAGATGGTTACTCATTAGTGTGTATCGGTGGAGTTGAGATCAGAATAATCCCAGTAGGTGAGAAACAGGCCCAGAAACAAGCCTAGAAACAGGCTTAATCCCTGTCTGGGAAACACACAACATCGGTTGCTGTAAGATCATCTAAAAAGTCTGTCTTAACCAGAACAGACCAGAGAGTAAGGCCTGTTGACACAAATGAGCTATCTGATGTATCTCTAACTGTGTAGGTGAGTCACCTGAGTGGCCGCTTGTGTCCACGGCAGTTCCAAAAAGCAGCACGTATTCAGTGAGGGAGGCGTGGAGCAGACACATGGAGCCCATCCAGCCACCAGCATTCACAAACACCCATTGCAGGTCCTCATCAGGCAAAATGTGGCCTGGGTAGCGCCTCCGCAACTCCACCACCACCTTGGAGAAAGCCTGCTCATGGTCTTGGCCTACACACACACATTTATAACATATATATGACAGTATAGGAACTCTATAGGTAATCTATGGGTGATAATGCTGTTTTGTCAAGTAACCGAACTCAAACTGGCCTGTCAGAATGTGTGTAATAGAAAGTATGCAAGATATAAAACATATAAGTTCTTAAATCAGGGCTCTAATGAACACAAATCACATAATAGCAACTCATAGCCCTCATTCAATTAAAGCCTACAGACATGGCCATTTTACAGATCTATATAAATGCCCTGTCGTGCAACTGGTGATCAGGGCAGTCAGACAGATGAACTTCAAGCCCAGAGATCAATATTCCAGGCAGGCTGTTAGGCTGCAGGTCAGCTTGATTACCAACTGAAAATTAATTCATCAGTTCCTATGACATCGTATATACGCGTAGTGTAAAGTTCCTCTAATGTAAGCAGTAACTTTCCAAGTAGCTGAAGAGTTTCAAAAGCCTGTTTAATCTCGGTGTTAGTTTGAAAAGCCAAATTTAATCCCAGGGTTAGTTTGAAAAGACAGTTTAGCCCCAGGGTTAGTTTCAAAGACCAGTTTAGTCCCGAGGTTAACAGATAAAATTACAGGCTGAAAAAAAAATGAAGCATTTAATCTGTTGCACAGTGATTAAGTACTGGAGTTTACCTGCGTACTGTTTGGCTAGTTTCGCCACCTCCTCTTTAGAAAAAACGTACCGTTTATTTGCTAACCAGTACTGCAGGTACTGAACTACTAAAACCAGCACACCCACCAGAACCACGAGTTTCAGACATTTAGTAGTGAGAGACATTATAACTATCGCTGATCCCGTGCGCTGCAGCTTTAAAGCAGCCAGCACAGACAGCACACCTGATTACCGCTAAAAGAAGACCCCGGACACTGTCACTCATCCGCACCACACGCGAAAACAGGCTAAGCTAAGCTAAAAAGGCAAACTAGTGCGAGCTCTCTGTTGACGTGCCTGCCGTGACGTAGGCTCTGGCATTTATTCCTGCCAATCGCGGCTCAGCCTGGACTCTCTCTTAACCAATGAATGACTGCGGAATGCCGAACAGCACGCGCTCGATAGGCAGCTGTAATGATCGAAATCAGCATGGCGTCTAGATTGCGCAGCTGTAGAAAAAACTTTCTATTTGTCCAACACCCCCCACACACACATATACACACACACACACCACACAGCGAAATGAAAAAGAGCAAGATGCTAGAAAACATTTAATCGTTTAAAGGACAACATGTAGGCTTCTGCAATCAAAGTTCAATAAAGATGGCAAAAAAGAGATGACAAAACTCGTTGGACCCCCCCCACTTTAAATAAATAAATAAATAAATAAATAAATAAATAAATAAATAAATAAATAAATAAATAAAATAAACACAAATTATAAAGAGAATTATACACACACACACACACACACACACACACACACA
>JBBJLR010000037.1:2334313-2356658 GCA_037577145.1 Brachypetersius gabonensis
AGAATGTTTTTTTGTATCTCTACATTGTTTGTCTATGACAGTATGTCACATTCTTGCGCTGCTTAACATCAGTCTCTCTCTCTCTCTCTCTCTCTCTCTCTCTCTCTCTCTCTCTCTTTCTTTCTCCCTCTTTTTCTCTTAGATCTTTGAGAATAAAGGAGCTATGATGGGCTGCTCCAACCCTCATCCTCACTGTCAGGTATGATGCCATCTCCCCCTTCCACTCCTCCTCTCTCTACCAATTAGCACTGATACTGGCTCGATCTCTGAGATTTGCTGTTTTTTGTTTTTTTTTGCTTTGGATTAAGACGTTGCCACTACAGTCTCTAACCATCTGGAATGCACCTTTAATAGGGCTTTAACTGTCACCCCGGTGCGAAGAGTGCTGAGGAGATGGGGCTAATGCAACAGCAGCTTAACTGCACTGTAGGCTCCAATTAGAGAGCGACAAAGATGTTTCGGGAGCGCACAACCGCAACTGTCTCTGTTAGTTTGGCCTGTCGCCCCTTTAAGCTTCTCCCGCGTCGGAGTTTTGGGTTTGAATTGAGGAGAAGTTTGAGTTTGTCTATGTGTCTGTATCGATTAACCATAACATTATAATCACCAGTGTAATACTGTGTGAGTCCCACTTGTGCCGCTCCAACAGCTATGAGCCATTGAGGGATGGACTGCATGAGACCTCTGAAAGCGTTGAGGTGGAACTGAGGTGGTCCTGAGGTGGAACTTCCATGTATCGGACTAGTTTGTCCAGCACATCCTACAGGTGCTTGATTGGATTGAGATCTGGGGAATTTGGAGACCCAGACAACCAAGTCTTCATCATGTTCTTAAAACCATTCCTTAACATTTTTTGCAGTGTGGCATAGTGCATTATCCTACTGAAAGAGGCCAGTGTTATTAGGGATATCCATTTCAATGAAGGAGTGAACTTGGTCTGGAGCAGTTTTTTGGTAATTGGTAACATCCACATGAATGCCAGGACCCAAGGATTCCCAGCAGAACATTGTCCAGAGGATCACACTGCTTCTGCCACTGGAGCATCCTGGTGCCATTTCTACAAAATTATGTTAAAGAAAGCATTAATCATCAGCCCATGCCATTTCTTCCACTGATCCATGGTCCAATTATGATGCTCACTTGTAGGCGTCTTAACAACTTTTAAGTGTAAGGGTGTATTTATTATGCTTTGAGGTTGTGTGACAGCAAGCACAGAATATACTGTAGGGATAGAGAGAAGAATGGATTGTACTAAATATAGGAATAGGAAACAGCGAGGGAGAAGTTTTTCAAATAAGGTACCATGAAGGGAGGTTGCTTGTTGCCGCATAATGTTTCTATTGCTGTCATTGTGTACTTTCTATGAACTTATTTGCAAATTTGCAATTCTAAATGTACATATTTATTTATTTATTTATTAATTTATTTTTTCATAAAAATAAGTTCATTCCAGCTCCTCAAGGGATGTCTTTCTGTTATGCAAAAAAGACATTCAAAAGATATTGTTTGGAAGTCCTTTCCTCATTATGTAAACATGCTTTGCAAATAAGATGGCCCATGAGTACTTCCGAAATAGAAATGTTCCTCAAGACATATCAGAGTAGAAAAAAATATTAGCTACATGACACATTTCTAAGGAGGCTTCGGCCAAAGGGACTCATAAAGGACATAAGCACAGACATAAAGGGTGCTTAAACCTACACACATTTTAACACATTTTATTCCCAGTATGTTTGAGTTAGTGCATTAAAATAGTCATTCATTCATGGTGTTTAAATATGTTTGAGTTTGTTCCATTCAGAGGTGGTGTTGGTTTGTTTTTACATTGAAAATGAACAATGGATGTGTGTGCATGTGTGTCTTTGTGTGTGGGCATGTGTTTGTGCACTCATAGGACATTCATAACACATTCAGGTGTAATGGTCAGTGGGCCATTGTTGGAGTGTGTACCCCTCTCTCCCTGACAGAATGCACCTATTGCTTATAAACAACTCTGTTCTTTCGGTTGGCGGTGTCTCACCCTCTTTGTCTCCGAGCGCTGTCTGACTGTCGCTGTGCTGATGCCTGCAGCCATAACTCCATTACCTCTATTCTGCTGCTTTTGCAGACTGTGCCACTAGGGGGCAGTAGAGGACCTTGGGTTAGCTGACTGAACTATAAAAGGGGCCTCAGTACCCACCTGTTCTTGTTTTTCCATTCAAATACCTCTCTGTGGGAAAGCACAGTGAAGCCACTTGTACAGTAATGCTCTCATGGAATGCCATTGACTGTCATTGAGTTAAATCGGATAAGTCACTGAGTTCAGTTCAAAACTGGTGATTAGCCTGGTTTGGTCGACTTGTCCAGACACGGGTTAAGCTTGTTCTTTAACTGTGCAATGCTGTTAATTGAGACTCTCTATTGAAAACCGTTTGGTCTTGCCACAGGCTTTCCTGTGTGTGCAGGAAACGGGCCCTCATTGGGTTTATTTGTTTTGATTTTCTTTGCTTTCGGAATCTGTTTATTTCCAAGCTAAGAAAATTTACTGAGTACAGGTGCTTGAATAAGTATAACATGTAAGCTGCAAGAAACTGGCAAGATTATATGTGACTTCTACAGTATGTTAACACAGTTTAAATGTCCTAAAGAAAACAATGTAGAGCTGGAAATGTTTTGTAGCTTTAGCAGTTACTTCATCAAACACCTCCTGCTACTTATAAGCCCTAATAGTCTCTTTACTGTCTTCCTTTGAGCAGTTTCCTTGGTAACCGTTTATCTATACATCATGATTTCACTATGACAGCCCCCCTCCCAGCCTAGCCACCCGACGCACCTGCCTCCCAGAGTGCCTGGGCTTTTGGTGTATGGTTCACAGTCCAGATTTCATCTAACTCAAGCTAAGCCTGACAGCTTTTTACTGCTGCACCCTGCAGCTTCTATCAATGGGCAGAGCTAAATATAGGTTGACAAATCTTCCTTCCTGTGTGCGTGGTCCTATGGGGAGATAGCAGGTCTGTGTATCTCAGCTTTATGTGCATCAGGATCCTGGCTTTGCATGTGTTTGCCCTGCTAGGGCTGGATAAACCTGCCCACTGCCACTTTGCGCTACACCTTGGTTAGACTGACTTTAGTTTAGCAGGCAATTGGGACTCTGAGTGTTTACAGAGGAGAGGAACGAGTTCATGAGGGAGAAAGTGAATGACTGGGGTGCTACTGAAGGTTATTTCTGTAATCAATGATACTGTCGACTATTATGTGTTCAGTCAGCTAATCAAACCATAATGTCTTCTACAGTGTCCTTTCACTTTACCTCATCCCAACACTCCTACTATTCAAAGCTACACCTGCCAACCAGTAAGGATAGGCCAAATAGGGTGCCAAAACTTATGCATGTAAAACATTTTTGCACATGCCGCATGTAAATTTCAGCAAATAAATAACAATTGGGCATATTTATTTATTTTTCATCCATACAAATGGGTTATTAACTTCATTTCATTTAAAAAATGCTATTTGACTTTTTGCCACCTGTAATTCTAATATTCTGGCAAGTCCTGAGGTATTTATTAGCTGTTGAGATGTCTGTTGCTAAATGTTTTTATTAAACTAGTGAAGCTGTACAAAAAATGGAATGCATGAGGGTGCATAAATTATCTTTACATAGATTTGCATGCAACTGTAAGCACTGTATTTTTTTATCTATCAGTATTATTATAAAGTGATGTAGCTCACAGTATATACAGGATCTTGAAAGAATAACTCAATAAATTAGTCAAATTTAGTAAGACTACACTGTTCTCTTGGTTGTCTACCTTTGTGGTAGAAAGAGAAAATTGAATCTGTATCGCCCCCAACACTTTCTACTGCAGTTTGTCAGAATGACAGCATATGTCATATGACCAGAGGGAGAGAAAGAGGGAGAGAGAGAGATGGATTAGGTGAGAAGTTGCATCAGGAGTTTGGATGTCTCTGCTTTCACAGTTTACAGTTGTTATTCTTGCTCCTTCCTTCTCCTTCTCCCACGCTTTTCTTCTATAACCATGTGTTCACATCTACTCAGGTAGAAACCTTTACATGGAGACACAGAGACAGCCCTGAGACACATTTATCTCCTCTTATTGATTGTTATGCAAGTGTTGGTCTAGGTTATGGATGCACATTTCATAGCAATTTCAGCAGCTTTTCTGGCTGAACTAGATGTGGCCTTGCTTCTTCCCCATGTTTCGTCTGGCCTGTGATGCTTACCTGGTTGAAGAAGTGCTGCAGTTCGAAACTGAAGCTGTCAGTAGGACACCAAACCCCTGCATAGAGCCAAATTAGTGATGTAAACTTGGGAAGTTCTTCAGACTCAGTACCACTCAGGTGGTTCAGACAAACCATTACGTCACAAAGTCAATCATCTAAGACATGTTTGGTGTTCAAGGTGTACTTTTTTGCACTGGAGTTGGGAGGCTAATTTAGCTTCTTAGTCTAAATCTACACACACTTGCTTCAAACTGCATTGAGTTGTAAAGTACTGTCAAATAGACTTACTGATGCTGTAGGTTTCTGATACTGCGACCTACTCTTGCCTATTTACATGGACAAAAATGCAGACAGAGTGTTACCGCTGCTTCCATCTGTGTTTGCTAGTTTAATAGATAGGAGTATCATGTATAGTGTCAGAAACCACACAAGGAAGTATAAAAACCTAAAAGGTCCATATCTTTGAAAATCAAACTTGTATAACGATCAACAAGTGTTTGGTTATTTATTTCTTGGTGTTCGTTATTTTTTCACAAAGCAAACAACCTGAATCTCTATTAAGCTGTGAGTCAGAAGAGAAAAAGATGATTTGATAATATGTCTCTCTCTTGGTAATATCTCTCTCTTTCTCTCTCTAACTGTCTCTTACTAAAAAGTCTGTATTGCAAAATTGTGGTAGGATTCTCTTTATATTGAACCTAGAAGCAACCCAATGAGACTTTATTTAGAAGCAGGCTTTGTGCTACAAATACAAATGACAGTTTTTAAAGGCAAGATTTTTAGATACAAAGACTCTTTAATACTGGAGCATGAGCTGGTGACAAAATGACATTTTCTTTGATTCTTTACAGAAGTGTGTTGTGTCTGAAAGGGCTAAATGCATGGATTATTTAAACGTCGTTTCTGTTTTCAATCGATTTTAAGTAACAAATTTATAGAAATTGTTGCAGCTGTAGTTTCAATATTTTGCTCATGGTTCGTGAGCTCAAACATGTCTGAGTTGAAGAATGCAGACATGAAGCAGAGTGGCAGATGTGCTTTCAAGAATAAATGAAGGCGTTGGGTTATATTGCATGCCAGGGGGAATAAGATAAAGAATTGGTAATATGTCTCTCTCTCTCTCTCTCTCTTTTTCTCTCCCCCTCTCACTGTCTCTGTCTCTGTCTCTCTCTCTCTCTGTCTGTCTTTCTGTCTTCCTTTCTTTCTTTTTAAATTGTACCAGGGAAATGATCACCTTTTGGTCTCTGTGAAAAAGAGAGGTGGATGAGGGAAAAAAAGGTTGGGAAAATTCTGCTGAAATCACTTAAAAATGCATTAGGCCTAATTCCAAAATTCCCATGTGCAGATATTTGCTGTGAATACCGCTCTGCTTTTGAAGTGCTATCCAGGCAATGTAGGGCCCATGAAGGGCAGGCCGAAGAGGCTCATTTCCTTTGAGTGCACAGAGAAGGACCTACGAAAAGGCACTGAGATGACATTAGCGGAGTTTGCCCTGCTTAAACATGAAGCTTGTCTGCTGCAGCCCAAGTAGAAAATTCACAACAACTGTGTTAGGCAGATGTTTTAACCTAAAAATGGGGAATCTGGCATTACATTCTACCCATGTTTGACCTGTTGAATGTTTGGTCTGGAAGTGTGGCATTAAATGGTGCCTGTTACAGATCTCCACTAACTCCATCAAGTAAACGCAGACTAAATGAATTTTGCTAACGTTGATTTGGCAGCAAACTGTGAGGTTGCAATTACCTTGTCCCAGGACTGTTTTTGCTAATGTGGAAACAATGCAGTTGCAGACTTGTGGGTCTCAGTCGTCTTCTAACAGTGAAATGAAAGCTAATGCCTATTTGAAAAGAGTACTAATCTTTACCTGCTGCATATGTCGGCAAGTTTATTTATATAGTACGTTTTACACAGTGTATAAATGCAAAGCTGTAGAAATTCAAGATGGTTTGCACAAAAAAGCTAAATTAAACCTAGGTAGAAAATCAAAGATTGTATAGGTATACAAATAATTAGTCTAGACATAAAGTGCTTAAATGCTTTAAAGATGGTCACATTTAGCAGTGTATTAGAGATCTTCTGGCAACCATTAGACTGGGAATCAAATCCCAGACCTTTTTGCTGTGAGATGATAGTGCTACTCCATGGACCCCCATGCTGCCTATCAAATGACATATGGGGGATATATCTTTGATTCATCAGATTAACAGAAATTGCTCAGTATATAATTGCTGGGGATGTGTACCGATTTCTGTTGATTTTGACCAGGTGCCCCCAGACTTTTCAGTTTGGTTCAGTTTTGAGCTTAGTGTGTGACTACATCTACTGTCTGTTGAGGCAACTCCAGTCTCACCCTGTCCTATCTAGCAACATGTATCCCTGATCATAAATCATAGCCCTCTCATGAACAGTGAATAAATGTAAGCTTATGTGTTTCTCCAGGGGTGTTGTGTCTCATGCAGGGTGGTGAGTTTCTTCACCGTTTCGGCTCACTATGTATAAATGTATGAGGTTGTGTATAAACATGTAATTTAACTTATCCATTTACCCAGAGCGAGAGGAATGAAAAACACTGATGGGTGATTGACATTCTCCGGGCAAACTTTTGCTGATGGCTTTTTAGATGGGAAGTCAATCTGCGGTGTGTAGTGGGCTCCGACGCGGGCAGGAAATAAATAGCATGGTGCATGTGGCAGGGAAAACGTCAATCATCCAAGCCATCCAGCAGCACAGAAAATATTAATACTCAGACCTGCCTGTATTCCAAACCTCGCCTGCAGGTTGAAATCCAGAAATCGGACGGCCACGCTTCCGGTGTCTCTGATGATGCTACTCTGAGGTTCTGTTTAATGGCAGAAGAGATAAAGTTCCTTCCATTCATTTTTGTCCATTATGTTGTTTGTTTGTTTATTTAACACAGAAATGGAACTTTATTATTATTATTTTTACCATTTTTTACTGCTATATAATGTTAGAATACATTTGAGTCGTGTTTTTGGTGTAAAGCTGTTTTCTTTGGTAAAGAAAACAGCTTTAACAGGAACATTTGCTGAAGCCTGGACAAACAAATACAATTTTCTGTATCTAATGTGTCTGTTCTTCCTTCATTACTGTGTCATTTCTTTCAAGAGACTTACTTTCAGTCTTCCAGAGAAGGCTGTACAAATATTTTTCCAAACCTTTTACATTTAAAGTTCAGTCCAAGCAGTCAGTCGCTAATTTTGCTTCTTGTTATGCAAGTTAATCCTGCTTACAAATTTATATTCATCAGCCTATAGAACTTTCCCTCCCATCTCATCAGTTTAGGTATTCTAGTGTTCTAGATGATCTTTTCTCAAGTATCAGCTTTTTGAACAGTTATTCTACATCCAGTTGTCTCCTTCCACTGGACGGATGGGCCGAAAGATCAAAAGATAAAAGCTTTAAATTCTGTTTATCTGAGGAGGTATATGGTCCTGCATGGTTGTTAGGAGTCCAAATTTCTCTTTTAATAATTGTTTAGCTCCAGTTCAGGAAATGTTTTTCTTTGTTGTTTTCATATTTTCTTTTGACTTTCTCTTTCTTTTATTATTGAAAGTATATCTTCTATCTAATCCCCCCAAAAATCTCCCCTTAAGCCATTTTGGACGACCATGAGAGAAAAATGTGAGGCAACTGAGGTGTGTGTGGATAGTTGTGTGCTTCTTTGAAGGGGAACTTAATGTCAGTGAGAGCTTTGGGAACAGCTTTTGTTGGGAGGACACAGTGGGTCGTTTGAAGATTTGAAGGATAGAACAGTTAAAGTAACAGTAGGTACACAAACGTGGACCAAAAAAAACCCGATAGATTTCCTACACTTCCTATGCTTCCTATACTTTTGCGCAATTAATAATTTAATTACTTTATAGCAACACGGTGGTCTTGACTGTAACAAAGTACTTTATATATAATGACAAGCCACCCAAGAGGTGCTAACCTTACATTTTTTATTGTTGGGGATCTTTTATATTTTATTGAAGTACTGATAAGCCCGGTCAAGTACTGGATGGTGAAGGGCAAGGTTTGAAAATGGGAAAGTGAACAAACATAATAACCCTAATTTCTAAGTATTAATGTACATTTAATTTGTATTTATTTTTGGGTTGGTCTTTAAATGAGTGGATGAAGCCTTGATACTCAGATAAATAACTTTTAATAAAAATTTCTAAGGTGGCCTAAAGCTCTTGCACAGTATCATATGATGGACTGGTGGCTGATGGCTGTGGAGGTTCGCAAACTGTTGTGGCCTCCAGGGTTGCCAGGCAGGAGTTTGCGATTAGTTCCCCCACCTTCACTCTACCCTCCTGACCCTCCCCCTCTCTGCTTCAGACGCTTCCCTTATCACTACTGTCATTCAAATCAGTGGCTGGAATACTGAGGAGCTGTGTCCTGGCAGTGCTGTATTTCGTCTGTCTCTCAATCGCACGTGGCCAGCCTCGGGCCCGCGAGTCTGCCTGCCTCTGCCTGGCCCAGATTAGCTTCAGAAATAGACTGAGATGGCAGAGATTGTGCCCTGCAAATTTTTTGCCACAAAGGAGTGTCTGTAAATTCGTTTTAGATAATTAATTGAATTCTCAGGCAAATGGGGTCATGGTTTTTTTTGTGTGCCCGAATTAATGATTATTTTATTATTCTCCACAGGGACGTGATGTTTAATACATAAGCACATCGAGTTCTTTGTGAATGAACACTCAGTGAGGTTACCTGTATGAACTTTCTGACCCCCCTCTCTAAGGGAAGCGCACTGTTGTCCACTGCGCATAATTAAAGCCCTTTGTGTTCGTGACTCAAAAGCAGTTAAGAGAATGAAGTCATTCTTGTCTCATACAAATGCAAGATGACCCCCCACCCCCAATGTTTAACTTCTAATTCCATGGAACACCACAGGTGTTCCTGCATCCTAATGCTTTTCGAAACAATAGCTTTAGCAGTATTAAAAAAAAATCCAACCGTGATTCATATTCTCGAACAACGTGGCTTCAGACTGGTGTAGTCCTTCTGAAGTTCATCTGCTTTTAATGTAGCCGCTGACCACTGCTGAGCAGGCATGTAAAAATCACCCGCACCAGAAAATAAAGTAGAATGAGGCGATTTGAGACATGACCCGCTATTAATGAGTCGTTTTCTTTTCGTAATCCTTCATTTTAAGAAATCCACGCAAGCTCAGACGTTTTGGCATGCAGCCTTCAAAAGCAGAATAAACATGGACAAACAAAGCGCTGCTCATTTCCAGATGTTTTTTTTGGAAAAGATCGTGACTCCTTGCCCGGGCCTTCACAAGAGAAGATGATTTTCTCAAGTGTTATTTAATTTTTATTGCCGCGTAAAAGTTTGATGGGAATGGGCGCGTTTTTCTCCTAAATTAATTGCCGCTGCCTGATGTCATTCAGAAAAATAACATGACTTGGCGATTTCTGTTTTCACCATAATTCGGCCTCAGCTTTCTTTGCCTTTGATGATGGGATTTCCGTCTCCTTTCACTGCACACATGTTTTGGAGGATTACATCGCATGAACAACAGTGCTGTAATGTTTGCTCTGGTCTGGCATGTGCTTTCACTCTGCGGCTTGGCTCTGTGATATGTGATATGAAAAACTATTGCTGGGATTAGTTTCTTTTGAGTCGACTATCATTTGTATTATTTTATGTTGTGTTTTCCTCTAGTGAAAATACATTTCCACACAGACTCATGTCGGTATCTTGCCGCAACACACATGGCGTTATCATGGTGTTCAAAGGAAATGGAGAAGAGTTGAGAGTCCAGGGCCTGGGAGGCTGTTCTTTGACACAAGACTTCAGTCAGAGCTTTAGATTTAGACACGTGGGGCAGGTTTTTGGCACGGTCAGTACATTTAGAGACTCTAAATCTAACTCAAAGATCCAGTCCAGTGGGTCTGACTGTAAGTGAAAACTGCAAAAATCTCTCAGGGCTGGAGATTAGAGCCTGCAGAAGTTGCTTGAGAAAGGGAAAAGGAGCTGTGGGAAGACTGAATTAGTTACTTTAGAGAGCTGACCTGCCATTCTCATTACAATTTCAGCCATTAGTTAGACCTGGAATGTCTTTCTGTTGCATCAGTTACTGTGTGGCTTTAGAGAAGTGCGTCACCGTTGACTGTGCAGTAATTTGTTTTCTATTTATAGTAATTCTTAAGCTCTTCTGCTAGTAGAAAGCTGGCCACTGCTAAAATGCACATATGTTAGGGGGTTTTATCTACATGCTTTAAGTGGACAAAGTAAAAAAAAAATATCAGCACAGATAATCGCTAAATCTGTATAAATTTAGTATAAAACATTGAAATAATTTATCGAAGCTGCCCAAGTTACTGTACTTGAAATGTAATTTTGAAAGCTGAAACCAACATTTTTTTCTTATAAAATGAATCTGTTTTAAACTTTTGTAACCTTCTTGTTCAGGGCTAGTTTTATTGATGATGCTTGACCATCATGCTTAACAAAGACATACTTTTCTAAATAGCAGTTGATTTGATTTTTCTTTTTGTCTTATTTTGTCCTTGAATGTGTGATGTGATCATCATTCAGATATCCTTGAAAACAGATGGGGCTTAGCTTTTAATGAATAATACTCATTGCGGTCAGTTACTGAGGGTGAGTTGGCTTACTGTGTTTGAAAAGAGATTAAAAAGGAACTTTTATTAGAGTTCTGCACTCCAAATGTAGTGTTGAAGGAAACTGGGCAAACTTTCTGAAAGTTTGGAAAGTATGACCAGGACAATCAAGAGCAATTCAGTTTTATTGAGCATTAAACTCAATCTCTAATGAGAGAATCCAAAATGCCCAAACATGGCAGGTGCATTGGAATCAGCTTCAAAAAAGCCCTGGGATTGTTTTGGATTAGTGGTGCGGTCTTCATTGGCGTTCAGATTTCATTCAGTCCGCCTCGAAAGCGATATCTCGCTGGGTAATGTTGCATGTTGATTTATTACTCACCTTAGAAGATAATAACCATTGACTTAAATGGTTCCTTGTTACTGCAAATGAAGCCTGGAATTGCTTCTGCTTGAGCTTGAATCATTTCATGAAGGCTTTGCTATAATGTGCCTTTTAGGCTTTAGAACATTTAAAATCTTTTGAGCCTGTTAAATCTAGAGCTTGACACTACTGTGTTTGTCTCTCTTTGTTTTGAGGTTTTTTTTTTCTTTTCAATTATTGAACCAAATGAACCTCTAAAATATTTAATGATATATGACTCTAGTCTGGACTAGAATAGTAAAGACCCAAGCTTGAAAAGACACATTGAACAAAATAAGGGAGGTGTGGCTGATTATAGTTTCCACTGGACTTTGTCTTTTGAAACAAAGTGAAATTTTGCATCAGTGTCTCAAAAATGACTCAAAAGAGATTTAATAATGGCAGCAGAAACAGGTTAAACAGATATAATCCTCAAATGAGTGCTGAATGATTTACCATCAGAATAACATTATTAAACTCGTGGGAGTTTTAAAATATGTTGCGATGTGGCCAAAATATGTGTGATTCATTCTAGATAAAGTTCATTTTCTTTCAGTTAGTGAATAGTATCGGTGGGCAACAATGACAAACTTTGATACTTAAAGACATCATGGTGAAATGAAGGGCTAAAAAGACCAGTGAAAGAGAATGAAAGCATGATGATTTGTGGACCATTGGAGCTTATTTAGATTATCATGATATTTGATATCATCAGTCATTGGCCTAAGGCTGATGGGTGAGGCTGTGATAAATGATAAGCTGTTATCTTCAAATGTTTAATTTAGCAACATTGTGAGCATATATTGCCATTGTATTAAGGGACATCAAGGTACATCTGGCCCTTTGTGCCTGGGTTTATGCACTGTGCAGCTTTCTGTTGATGCTCTGATGACTTTGCCATGCTCTGCTACATAGTGGGTCATGGTCAAAAATGTTACCTAATGCTATATGAACAAAATACTCCTAAAACGATTATATCACTGTATTGCAGTTGCAGTACGTCTGCCAGTATAGAAAAAAATCTGTAATTAGTGGTTATTATGGGCATTCATTTGACATTAATAATTTATTCCTGATGGAGAACTCGAGTATCTAGGTTCATTAAAACACTTTGAGAAGCTGAAACCTGGAACTGTGCCTATTCAAGATTCTTGCAGGGCTAATACTGAAAAGTGCAACACATAATGCAATATCTCTCTCTATATATATATACTATATATATCAAAGTAAAAAGTTTGTGAACCCCTTGGAATTATCTATATTTATGACTAAATTCCATATAAAACATATTTGTATCTTCATGTAAGTCACAATAATAAACAAACACAGCGTCCTTTAACTAAAGATTTTCAGACAATATTTGACCATATTGTATAAATCATTCAAACTGTGAAACTGAATGTTGGAACATGTAAGTGAACCCCAAGCTAATGACAGAATTTAGCACACCTAGAGTCTGTTTAATGAAACGAGTTTGAGGGTGTGGCCTAGAATGACTTTGGTTGATAAAAACCACTGAAAGGTTTGAGTTTGGGCTTTTGACAAGAAGCATATCCAGTTACAGGAAGTGTCTGTTTGAGGACATTACTGTAAAAGGAGGGTCAACCAGTTGTTAAACCTAAGGGTTCACTTACCTTTTTCGCAACCATTGTGAATGCTGAATATGTTTGTATATAAAGACATGAAAGAGTAGAACTTTGTGTTATTGGCTTAAAATCAGTGCTTTAGATGATAAAAAGATCACTTTTTATGACCAATTCATGCAGAAAACCACAAAATTATATATCTGTATCTTATATCTTGCAAACCCTAATATAACTATATATTGTGCATCCCTAATAGGCTGAAAGTAATTTTTCCCACAAATCCATGCTAACGGTGCATAATGTGTGACACAAATCTGAATTTCAGCAGTCATGTACCAAAAATAGAGCTGTATCTGTGAACATGATGCTCCGGGAGGATTTGCTGAGTGAGCTGTGTCCAAGCTCCTGCACTTTTGAGTTCATCTCTGCTTACTATTAGGGCCTGAGATGATGATGCTTTGATGGAAGGCTCTTGAGACAGTTGTGCTGCTGAAATGGAGGAGAAAAGAGATTCTCTCAATCACAAAGCGGACAGATTCTCCCTCTGGCAGCCGGTGCATTTGGAGGTGCATCAAATGCTCCTCTGCCACACTCTCTTTAGCTAGCCCTGTGTCGGGAGTACTGGTGCACCACTCTCACATACTGGATCTGTATGGGATTAACCCAGATACTAACATTAATAACTTATTAATGTCAGAACATTTGGCTTTTTGTTTGGCTAGTGTCTGTGATATTAGGATATTTGAGCCACTTCAATGCGAACGTCTACATTGTGTATACACTCCACTTTATCAAGGAGTGTAGTTTACAATTGTAATATGTAGTCCATCTGTTTCTCTGCATCATTTGTAAGCCTCACTTCACAGCATTCATCAAAGGTCAGGACCACCAGTGAGCAGGTGTTATTTGGGTGGTGAACCATCCTCAGCAAAACAGTGACAGACTGACATGGTGGAGGTGTGTGTGTGTGTGTGTGTGTGTGTGTCTGCGTGTGAATACACAGCACAGAACGTGCCACACATAGCACACTTTTATAAAAATCTCATTGGCAGTGCTGGCCTGTGAATAAACAAAAACCTGCAGCCAGCAGTGTCCTGCGACAGCAGTGGTGTTCAAGGCTCTATGCTGTGCAGTGCAAGCGTTAACCCTGTGGTAAAGGAGCAGTAGCAGATAAGTCTGTCCTGTTCATGGGTTTGTTTGACAGTTCATTTCATAGTTCTAACAAAGTGTGTCTGCTGCTATTGTCATGAATGAGCCCATGAAGACAGATTTAGCTGGCATTCCGGCTTGATCTGCATTATAATAACAGGCTGATAGTAGCACAGTAATGTCTGTCAGACTCTAAGATGATTTCCGCTTGCGCCCCCAAACACAAGGGTGCCCAAAATCATGTGCAAAGTCAAAGAAAGATTTTATTTCAAAATGTAAAAAATAAGAACAAAAACAACTTGTACAACTGCCAGAAAAATAATGTTAATTGTTAAATCATGTTAAATGTTAAAGCTTTTAATTCACCAACAAATGTTTACATTCAGGTAGAAATCCTCATGTATTTCACCTTTTCTTAAGTCATTTTTAAAAAGATTTTTTTTTTAAATTCATCCTTTATTTATCTGTTAGCCTTATATTAGATGGGATGTACAGCTCCATCTGCTGCTTGTCTCGAACATATTTCAACTCTCTCAATGACCAAGTCTCTTAGCCTGACCTGCTGCATAGTTCAGCAAATCACATTCATCATATTGAATCTCGTGTTTTGGTTTGCATGGGATACTGCTTTTTAACTAAATGTTAGAAAATACAAATTTTATCCAGAGCAAATTCTAAAATTTGCATGCAATCAAAACTGTCAAAATAGATAGTGTTAGGTGTTCAGCAAAGCTATACATAGACATATCACCCATCAGGACATGTTCTGTTGCATTTTCTCTATTTAGTTATCTGTTATGAAGGCATCATGTTTACGTTTACTGCATTTATCAGGCGCTTTTATCCAAAGCAACTTCCAGTCTCCCTGGAGCAACTTGTGGTTAAGGGTCTTGATCAGTGACCCAGTGGTGGTGGTGTGCTGAAGATAGGATTCAAACCCATGACCTCTTGGTCCAGAGGGAAGTATTCTACCACTAGGCCACTACCACTCCATGTGTGTTCAGTATTAGTCTGACATGACTGTTCTATAATGAGGGCCATTATACAATTTCAGAAGTGCAATTCTACAAAATGCTGCTATAACCTTTCATGATGTTATTTTTTAAGAAACAGTATTGCGATGTGGCAAATTCCATGGTGTAAGTTAGTCTCTAATGGATGTTTATGCACTCTGTTATTACAAAACGAAGGTGCCTCTGCTGAACTCTGTAGCTTAGGTTTCAATATCAGTCTGAGTAGTCTGAATTGGTGCATCCCAGGCTAGTATAGTTTGTAGCTCTGCCCTTTGAAAAAAAGAATGTTAAGGCCAAATCAGTATCCACTGCCTTACTTAAATCTCTACTGTAGGGCAGGAGATGGAAAGGATGCTATCTCCAAAAGTGCTTATTAACTCCAACGGTCATGCAATATAATTGGAACTTCCTTGCTCTGAAGTTTGTCTCTCGATCCATTTACATATGTGAGTGCAGGGCTTTGCTGTGGCTGCAGTTATTTTTATGACTGGGAAGGAGAGAAAGAGTATCATTATGTATTATCGTGGTGTAGGAGAGGACAGATAATTTTTTTTCCTTCAGCGCAGTGCACAAGGTCTTATCTGTATGTTAAATGTGATAGATTAGTAAGGCTAGCCACACTGGCTCAATGGCTTTCTCTGCTATTCTTATTCTTCTCTAGGTTTGGGCCTGCAGTTTCCTGCCTAATGAACCGGCGTTGGCTGAACGCTGTCAGAAAGACTATTTACAGAAGAACGGAGAACCCATGTTGCTCCAATATGCTTGCATGGAAGCCCAAGCACAGGTAACACTCCACATTTAACCATGCATTTTTATTCCGTCAGTGATAAATTCAGAGAGTTTGGTTTAGTTTTGTTGAAGTCTCACAGGATTGTTGGTTTAATTTGCATGTCCAAACTGATCATCATTGAATGGTACAGGATGTTGAATAGAGCTTTCTGTGTGTTTTGTGTCTTTTCTATCAGTATTCAAAAGCACTCCCTTTTTTGAGCGAATGTGCTGCAACATTATTTTTTATATTATTACATGCATTTGATCAAATATTTAAAAATGGAAAAAGACATTTAAATAAATCTGTACCAGATGTGTACCAATTCTGCATTAGTGGAGGGAAACAATACAATAAGCTTAATAAAAATAGATAAATAACAACGTTAAGGACATCACTGAGAAATCACAACACTTGAAATTAAGTAATTGATTGAGGGACTAATGCTGTTACTTCTGCTTCAGCATTTAAGGGTTAATCTACTTAGATCTGAGTGGATTGCTGTACAAAATGTAAGAGGAAGCTGGTAATCTCTCTCCATTAAAAAGGCATGTTGCACAATATTCAGTCATTTCCTATTCTACTTACTGCAGTCTGGATTGTGCACTGTATTATTCCCTTCTGGTTTCATTCAGCTCATTATAAGGCATATTGCGAAAACCTATGGCTAGCATTAAGATAGCATCTTAGTTTTAGGCAGCTTTTTCTGGATCACCTCTCTGTACGAAGAAATATGATCCCTATATTTACCTTCTACTCTGAGATTATTGCTTAATGCAGAACCAGATTTGATGTCTTCATTCATCATCTGCCATAAGCAGTTATCTAGCATTTTTTTTCTTCACCACTGCGGTCTACAGGGGACTGGGAGGCATTAGCATGTATAGTTGCTGATGAGCTGCTAGCATCTGCTCAAGTCTCACCTAGCTCCTGATGCTTCATAATACACTTCTGTGTGTGCTGACGAGCTGCCGCATCAGCGGCGAGGAGGCTGACTCTGCCTTACTTGCTGTTTTGTGCAATCTGAGAGTCAAGCATGGGAATCAACAGGAAAAACCCAGCGATTAGCATAATAGCAGCGATATTACTCTTGGCTTGGTTAAATTGCTCGGAAAAAGAGAGGAAAACACACTTCATCTGGATGCAAAAGGCAGGTTGGATTATGGAACGTGTCGATACATGTTGTGTGTACAGCAGCGTGCAAATTAGTGATTTATGCAGGACTGTAGACTACTGTTAGGATGACGCAGCCCTGCTCAGGGGTCGATTTTGGGGTGGAGCTGCCAGTCCAAAAAGTCAAGCCAACGTTTCTTCACTGGCTTCTGCAGGTGTGCACCCAAAATGATTTTACACACACTTCTGAGCTTATGATCCCATGAATGAGCACAAGCACACCAACACCACTGTAAGAAAAACAGCCTCAGGCTAATGTTTTCTACCACTGTGCTTTATAGTACCCTTAGTGCAGTCTTATTGGAATTCCGCTCCAACCTTTTGCCACACAGACAGGCCACAATCAATCCTGATGCTGCTTTAAAAGTGTTCATTTCTCTGAAATAATCATCCTAGAACTGTGTAACTATTACTTTTCCATGGAACTCTACTGATCTTTCTTCTTATTCCAATCATGGAGATGTCATTCGGTGTGCTTCATAGTGAGGAAACTTACTGATTTGGATTTCTTTTTATTGGTGGTGATGGGAACTTAGTGTCACAATGTCTACAACACAGTTAACCATTTTATTTATTCTCCAAATCCTTAAGTGAATCTGCTTTTGAAGGTTTAATATGTAATATTAATAAGGCTGTCCACATAAGTTAAATGAATAAACATGTGTTCTGACAGTTATTTTGATGATTAATCAAATAACCATTAATAAAAAGACTTAACTAAACAATAACATGCATTCAAAGCCTTTTGCAGATTCCATAATACGTTTTCTTTCAAATTACTACAATAGAAACCACTACTACACTGCTTCAGCCAATCTCTATAATGATTTAATGAGAATATACTTTTTAATTTTTATTAACTGAGTAATAATCTGTGAGTAATTGTGACAATCCTAAATAGTGATAAGGGAAATATTTGTCTGAAACATTTTACCTCACAATGTCCTACACATGTCTCCACAAAGAATGTATTTTTAAAAACTATGTTTTAGGCCAAAACTGTGGCAAAACAACCTCTCACACATCTGGCCATGTATTAATATACATTTTGTGTAATATCTGTGTTTGAGGTTTTAGAAGCATTACTCATCAGATGTCAGGTTCATTGATGTGCTTCTTTTATATGAATGAAAATACAATTGATTTCAGCCTTAAAGTTTACCGCTAAATGTGAGAGATTACCCATTCACCAGTTACAGGCTGTTCCAAATTCTGAAGTGTTGAATCATGCACTTTAGTGCTGCATATCATATTGCAAGATGTTTTGACCGTGATATTCCAAAACAAAACACCGACAGTTCAGTGTGATGCCAGAATAAATCAGTAAAGCACTGATCATGGTTGCGTAATTTGGCAAGCTCACATTTGGCAGATCATGTGAGTACTAGAGCATTTCAGATTGGTCAATGTGTTCACATCGCACATAATGGAAATTTCTCTGATTTGTTAGAGCACTCATTTCCTAAGTGCGCTATATTGTGCTCTTGTGTGATATCATGGTAAGAGGCCAATATTGCATTAATAGGTAACCAGCAAAACACTCTGCAGCCCTGCTATCAGTTATGTGCTGTGCTGAATGACTTTACTCAATTGTAGCTCTCCTGCCATGACTAGTGTGGTTTGTGGCCGCTTTTGTTTTCCATCACATATTTCCATCTGTTTGCTCTGTCAGTCAAGCATCGTGTCTTCTCCTTAGGCCATCTGCACACTCTTACTTTCATTTGCATTATGCTGCGACTGCTGTGGAGTGCTTAGAAACTCCAGCTGCAGGATTTAAGACATTGAGGCACAGTTTATTAATAAAACGGGTTTGGTTTTCCAGACGTTCTAATAAAGTAGCATACAAAAGAATCCGTGACCTATTAACTTTGTTACATAACAAACTTACTTTGGATGAGTCTGTACGGCAGAGAAAAAATGTAATATGGTTCATCTTTGAGAAGCAATTTTTAATATGCTGGACAGGTTTTGTCTTAGGTTTGGCTTGTTTTTAGTTTCAGTGAGAGGTCTGGAGAAAATCAAGATGAGTCATCTCATGTTCCTCTTACCGCTGGGCTGCTGTGGTGGCTGGGGGCTCAGACTCTCGTCTCTGGGCCACAGGGAGTCGAGAAAAATGTGCTGACCAGCTAGAATTGCAGTTCAAGGATGTGTCTATGCCTAACTATCAATTTTTAAAAATGCAATCTCTCAATCTCATTCCTTAAAGACCTATTGGAACACTCTCATGTAGGTCACTTTAGTGGTCCCATCATGAGGTGGATGTTGTCCACTCTCTTGTTGTGAGCATGGCTCAATTCCCTGCTCTCTTGCCAGTGTCTCTTTCACACGCTCGCCTGGTGACAGACCTTTTGCCTGGCCACATTCTGGCTGTCCTTCTTTTGGCCCAATTGTGTATTTTTCCATTGAGTGGAGATCAGCTTGTCCTTGCTGACCATCTGTGGACCGGTTGAGAGACTTTGGACCTCCCCATCTGTGACCCATCTAAAACTGCAACTCACAAAAAGAAATCAGATTTCTTCAAATATGATAGTTGGGTGTGCTGGGATTTCTTAGTAGCCTTGTTAGAATTTTGATTAAACTCTTCACTATAAAAATGTAGCATAGAGAACTTTTTTGCTCTCTGAAGAACCTTTAAGTGGATGTCTTTTTTTAGAACCATGATTGTAAATTAGAAGTAAATGTGAGGAGCTTTTTCAAACCTTGCAGCTTAAAAAGCATCCACATGTTGCTCAAAGACTAAACTCTCATCATGAACTTTAGAGTTGAAAGTTCGGTTTCATTTCACGTTCATTCTATTCCTGTCAAGGCCTGAGATAGTTTTCACCAAACAGATGGCTGTACAGAGATGAAGAACAGAAGCAGTAACATCATCAAAGCTCATCAAATTTCTCTTCTGTTGATTTTTGGCTATCCCTGAAGTGTAAAGTAAAGAGAAGCCCCTCAAGACACAGCTTCTTTGTGTTTTCTTAGCAGTGCCTCTGATGCGAATGGATAGCCAGCACTCCAAACTATTTTTGACAGGGCAATGGAAGTGGTGAGGGGTGAAAGACAGGGTCATGCTGTGGCCCACTGCGGCTCATTGTGCCTCCTTCAGCGTGAGAACCACAGCGATCTGTCACTACTCATGAAAGAGAGGTGGCCGAAACACAGGCTCACTCTGCTGTCTCCACTTCCCCAAACAAGACCCCCCCCCACCCCCCCTCTCCCCCAACATCTTCCCTCAACATTTTTTCCCCCATTATTAATAATAAAGTGAATCAAACGCTGCCTCTGTCTTTATTGGGGACGTTCCAGGGTAAATGACCATGAATGAACCCTCTGCGTCCATAGAGAGAAATAGTTGCTAGACGTCCCAATTGCAGATGGTCTTAAAGTTCATAATTTGCTTAAAGGATTGGGAGAGGGTTTTTGTTTAAAATGCGTCACCCCGCATTCCTGCTCTTGACTTGTTTCTCTGTCTCTCACGCTGTACTATTGTACGGTATTTATCCATGAAAAAGAACTGGTTTGGTCTTGTGAGAAAGAGAGTTGTCCATCATTTCAGACTGGATCAGTTAAGCATGCACTACAGTATGCACACTAGACTGATTCACTCTACAGCAAAGTATAGAAACAACGGCTCAAAACCGAGCAGATTTATCTATGGCACATTATTAGATTCCTCTTGCTGTCCTGGGCATGGGCTATATTAGGAAAAAACATATTGTCTTTTACAAGCATTCCCTGGAGGGAGAGAAAGTGTGACAGGATTTTTATGTTGCAGCATCCCTGGAGCAGCTTGGGGTTAAGTGCCTTATTTAGGGGCACAACAGCATTGTGGATGTGAAGACAGAGAGGTTAGAACCCATGGTCTCCTGGCTCAAAGCCAATTTGAGTCAGAGTTGCTGTAGGCCTTGCATGTAAATTATGCTGCTAGCTTGTGTGAACACATCTGTGTATTACAATGCAATTCAGATTTTTTTTACAAATAAAGCCACTTTAAAGAAGTACTAAAAAATGCGTTAGAATTACTTCTGGTTCTCTTGAAAACCATTTAATGGTTTTTTTAACCATTTGTGCAAATGAGGCACGACTGTGAAAACATTTCAAGTTTGAAGAACCTGCATATAATGGCACTTCTATTCATATAAAACTTTTATTCTATACCAGTTTTATTCCTAAAAAAAATACATCCATGCCAAGGGTCTATGATAGGAACATTATACAGCATTGCACAGGGCACCTATATTCAGTGATATTATGGTGTCCAGCTGTCTCTAACCTCTAAGGCAAGGAATTCTTTGACAGTTTCAGACTCTCAGTGTCTGAAACCAAACTTTTCAGCCTTTGACGAGCTGCCCATTGAGTGACCTGGCTCCAATTTAATCTGCTACGTTGACGTATTTCTCACCAAATGCTGTCATGGGGGTATAAATAGCACCATACTGGGGAAAGACGACTGGGGAGCAAGTTTTTCAAAAGTGCATTAGCTCTGAGTTCTTCACTTCTTGCTGGGCAGTAAAGCCTTCCTAGTTTGGAATTTCTCCCAGTAGCATGTGTGGAACAGAGCAGAGTGGGAGCAGCTTTTAAAGGACAGGCTGTAATGCTGCTACAGGGTAACTCTGCAGGTTAATGAACATTTTAATATCACGGATGGTCCAAGCGTGCACGATTTTACCTTTAATGCACTATGGAGAGCCCAAAAAATTAATAACTGTACCCACTTGTTTGTTCTGTGTGCCCCTGTAATTCAAGGCAGGCTGGGAAAATTGAAGGAAGAAAATATCTTTTATTGCTCAACTAAGTAATGGAAACAGTTCCATTAGTAAGGGGAATATCTTTGTTGACTCTTTATTGTGGAGATTTTGTCACATTCTTGTCTTTATTGTGTTCGCAACGCAACCACAAGCGACAGTTTAATGTGAAATATCTCCATCTGTGCAAGCTGAAGGCGGGGAAGGAGGGAGGAACAAAACCTTCTAAAATCATTTTTGTCTCCGACCTTGATCTCTCTGCCTTCTTCTTCAATAAACCTACCACAAATTTGGTATTAGTCCCTGCAAGTGAAAGCACAAAGTTAGCTTAAGGTTGAGTGGGACGTTATTATATATTACGAATACAGGACCCTCAGTCTACCATTATTGGAATTGGGATGTACATCCTTGAAGTGAGTTGGACTGGTGATTGACGTTTAATGCTTCTGTACTTTTTAGTATCTATCGAAATTCAATAAACAAGTACACAGTCTTATCAGTATCAGCAAGCTAATGGGGGGGGGGGTGGCCTAGTGGGTAGGATACTTGCCTCTAGACCAGGGGTCTCAAACCTGTCCAGAAAGGGTCGCTGCGGGTGCAGGTTTTCATTCCAACCAAAAAGAAGCCACACCTGAGTAACTTACATTTACATTTATGGCATTTATCAGACGCTTTTATCCAAAGCGACTTCCATTCTCTAACTACAGGGGACAG
>JBBJLR010000037.1:2369466-2388479 GCA_037577145.1 Brachypetersius gabonensis
GTTTCACCTTTTGAATGGAACTACTGAAATAAATCAACTTTGTCATGATATTCTAATTTTATGACCAGCACCTGTATATAGCTCTTGAAAAAACAAGCGAGCACTGCAGTTTATTTTTAAATCAGCATCTCTATGAGAATGACAACCATTTCGTTACAGTGTCTGTTCAATGCCTACCTCATTCTGCTTTATGAGGTACTGATTAGGTGAGCCTGAATCAAATCCTATTTAATGAGAAAAGTATAAAAACACTGCTGTAATCAGCACTCTCCTCTCCCACTGTGACCAGTTGAATGGTAAAACACTACCAGAAGTACATTAAAGGTAATTATTGCCATTTTGTTTGAGTGAACAAGAGCTTTTTTTTCTTAGAATTTTTCAAGTTCTGTACACACGGCATAATTTCTCTTATTTTGTTTTGTCATTTCCTTTACAATTCTGCTTTAAAGAACAATATTTTATTTGGAAATTCAGAGAAATGTTGTCAGCAGTTCTTAAAAACTAAGGCAAAGCTGTTCAATACTTGCACCTATAAAGGATCAAACCTGAGAAACTGAACATTTTTGCAGTGCTCTCTCTGTATGCATTCCTTCTGTAGCTTGTGCTTTGGTAGTTCCTGGTATTGTTTTCTGTTGTATGTATGTGATTGAGCTGGCTCAGACTGAATGAGATGAAAGAATAAAAGCTGATGAGTCACAGCAGTGTTTCTGTTCTGAAACAGATCTTTAACGTGTTGGAATCAAGGTAACTCACACACTCAGACGAACCAGTTAGATGAGTCAGTTTAGGCCATGTTTGAAGTTAATCTAAAACTCAAAAGAGCTGAACCCATAATATGGCCTTTTGTAAGATGATATAAGATAAAATAAGATAAGTTAATTCATGCAACAAATAACAAGAGGAGGCATGTTACATGAAAAAAACACTTTAGTAAGGTGAAACACCGCAAAGCCACTCAATGTCAAGAGAAAACTCAATGATACTTTCTTGTTAACTTAGAGTTAACTCAGAATCAGTCAGAGAGTAAAATTGTTACTAAAAAGTTGATAACTAAACTGCTTAGTTACAGCTGTAACTAAACCGTGCCATATTCAAATCAAATTTCAAACTGTACATAACCATTATGTAAATCAACTATTATTTATTGATGTGAATGCAGACAAATATTAGAGAAACTGCCCCATAGTCTCTTTAGACACAAAGGCAATGTCTTTATGCTTGCACTGACAGTGGAAACTAAACTCTGAATGATAAAAGGAGTCCAATGAATGCAAAGTCATCTTTGATGCAGGCTTATATATGTATCACCATATTCTTAAAAAAAAAAAAAGATACAAGATGCTTGTTGCATAGAACTATTCCTGAAATAAAATCTCAATTTAACTTGACTTTTTTTATCATTTCCTCCGTGCCTTTCAATGTAAAACCAAAATAGGCGCAAAAAACTCTATTTCTATTGGTCTTCCTGCGCTGTGCAGATTTATGGCTATGATGTTTTGTGTTTAATGTTAGGACTGATTAGTATCAACCTTGGGCAAGTACTAAAACCACATAACTTTAGACCTTCAGTACTAGACTGAAGACCAGTAAAAAAAAAAAAGCATATTTACAGTTTTCTGGTTCCAAAAGTTATGCTGCATTGTGCAGTGTAAAGGATCATTTTTAGATGCTTTATTCAGAAGTTCCTGATGATTGACACTTCCATCGTCTCTCCTCTTTTGTCCATTGAAGATCGTTTGCGACAGTTGTCATAGCAATAAGTTCTATTTATTCCTGTAAAGATGTACAGCATATCACCTCTAAACCGAACCTGTCATCAAACGTGTCGCCAGAAAACCGCTAGTGTGAAGATTCACGTGCTGTGAAAAAGATATTTGCACTTCTTTCAGTGTGAAGAGCCACTCTGATATTAATGGCATGATGCCGCCTGCCAGAGCTTACATTTATCGTCACTTCTTTTTTGTTGTCTGCTCCACATGGATCGCTCTTACTGGGTCTGCTTGACTGACTGACTGAAAAAGTCAGTTTTTTTTACTGTGGAAGTAGCCCTTGTGTGCTTCTCCTGTTCGACGAAGGCCCTCGGATCCAGCGTTGAGGTTGTGCACATTATGAAAGAGATTGAAAAATGAGGGCGGTGCACTAAAAGAATCGCTGATGTGTCTCCATGTCTGTTCCCTCAATCTTGCAAGTACAGAAGGTACATTACCCCCATAAGAGCATCACTACGAAATTCTCTCTGTGTCTCACAGACAATAAGAGATTTGTCGAAGCCGGCATATGCTGAGATCTGTGTGGTGGTGGTCAGTCAAAACACTGAACTTGCTGTTGACTGGGTGCCTGTTGTTTCAGTCTTCTGTACTGGTAGCACTCTGCTGTTTGTAGTGAAGTTTGTTGGCTTTCTGTATTGACAGTGCCAGACTGATTTGTGTTAAAGTTAGGGCTGAACATGTGATGCATTTGTGCTTTTTTAATATAGATTTTTTTTTTAAGGGTGTTCATATATTTAAACAAGTATTTTATAGTGCCATGTGCAGTTTGTGCTGTGCGTCCCCTCAGGGTTTTGTTGAATCGCCATTAGTGTGTGAGAAAGACAGCAGCACATTAGGAAAGAAAATGTTAGAGAGAGAAACACAAGAGTAAAGTAAGCAAACATATAGATATCCACATTTTTTAAAATTAATAATATGCAACTGTTAGAGAATATTGCCACTGTCAAAAATCAGGCTATTTTTATAGTAATGATATTTTAATATTGTTCTGTATAAACACAGATGCATAAATACTCTTACAACATACCATAGATAATTACAGTGATACTCATGATACTCACTTTTGTTTTTACTTTCTGCTATATAATTATGAACTTGATCTGCTTGTTTCACTTCGCTCTTTAGTGTACACTGATCTTTATGTAGGATTTATATCCACAGAGTGCCAATGATTGGTATAAGAGCTACTTAACAGTAGTTTTCTTTACTCTCACACACTGGTTTTAGCTTGGGAATTAATGTTGTTGACTTGGTGTGTCTGGTTGCTTTAGGGGCCGTTCACATATCGCGTCTTTTGCGCGCTCAAGTCCATAATTCCAAATGTAGACGCGCGGCAGCCGCGCTCATAACGGAAATGATGCAGTCGCGACGTTTTTTTCAGGTGTGGCCACGCCGCGTCGAGTTGGAAACATCTCAACTTTTCAGAATGCCGCAAGCGCACCGCATGTGACAAGATTCAACCAATTAATTTCCTCACCTTTTCCGTTACACTGACGCCTCACAACATGGAGGAGCAGCTCATCATTGTGGTCCAGAACTTTATGATTTGTCAAGCCCCCAAACTTTTCATAAAATATAATCCAACTGGTCGTTGTCAAGTCTGAAATATAGTGAGTAGGATACTTGCCTCTAGACCAAGAGGTCATGGGTTCGAATCCTACCTTCAGCACACCACCACTGGGTCCCTGAGAAAGACCCTTAACCCTAAGTTGCTCCAGGGAGACTGTCCCCTGTAATTAAGGATTGGAAGTCGCTTTGGATAAAAGCGTCTGATAAATGCCGTAAATTGTCCAGGCGGAGCTCAGCTGGTGAAATTCCCCGTGTTTTTTAAGTTTTTGAAGAATGGGGTGCACCCAAACACTACAGCGTTTTTTTTCTTTTCTGCGTAGATAAAAAATTGTGTAGCAGAGTTACAGCAAGGGTTTGTCGTTGGTGGAAATCCATTGCTGAAATTAATGGAGAGTGTGGCTGATGGTTGCTTAGCAACGACAGACACTTCCGGAGCGCAAGCTCCCGAGTGCTTTTGGAAAGAAGGAGAAAACGACGCGCCTAGTGTTTTCCATGCGTTTTAGGCGCGATATGTGATCGGCCCCTTAATGTGGGTTAACAGTACTAGAATGATTTTTGGACTTGACAGTGTGACAAATCTGTCATCTCTTTGTTTACAGTATGTTTCCATACATCATTATACCACTTGCTTATTGTGAGTGTCAGATAATGGGTCTGACTTTCTCTAAAAACAGATCTGATCCTTGTATTCATAAAAATACAATTTTGTGTTACACACACACACACACACACACACACACACAGATATGGAACTAAAGACATGCCTGTTATGTTGTGCAAACATCATGTTGAGTGTAACAAGTTTTCTCGTTCATTTTTCAACCAGTGAACGGTCTCACCTTTTTAATAGATGTCTGTGACATTTGAATCACATCCATCTCTGGTCATAGTGTTGTCCTGATGTTAAAGAAAGTATAATATTGGGCCTTGAAATTGTGAGATCAGAATTCACATCCACACACAAACAGCAAGGGTCATGCAGGGTCTGTCTGTGTGTGTGTTTGTGTAGTCATGTCTCATTTACGGTGGAATGCTCCTTATCACAGCCCTCACTGGCATCTGTCTATCCCTGAAAGGCCCTTTTCCCTCAAACAATCCTCCTTTCCTGACACCTTCCCTTTTCTGACAGCATGGTGGCTCTGTTTTCAAAACACAAACAAATAAGCTCAGGCAACCAAAGTGGCGTTTCCAAAGCATCTCTGGAAAAACAGCAGGCGCTCCTCGCACACTGGACCCTTTCATGAAGTTATCTTACAGCTGGAGATGAGATTAACGTGAGCTGTTTATAACCCAGCCTCATTGTTCCATGGGGATGAAGCAAAACGAGGCTGTTTTGAAAAGCTAGCATGCTGGTAACGGCCTTTCTTGAATGCGCACTATTACTGAGGAATCGTATCGGTGTGCCGCAGAGCTCGCTTGTAATCTTTAGAACCCATCTCTGTAGAACGAACTACTGCCCTACGCTGAGTTTGAGTATTCCTTGGGTAATGCATGTGAAATCTTTAATAACTCGGACTCCACTAACTTATTCATCAAATCTCTCATCAAGCGAGCGCGCAAGTGCGGAACGAATAGAAAAGCAAGGAGTGATGGAGGTACGTTTTGAGGCCCAGTAATGAATCTCTCTTAATGGCACATAAAGACGAGCTTTTGGAAGGACAGGGGGAACATAAAAGAGAGCAGCAGTGTAATTGCAGGCTGCCATCTCCTTAAAGTTGCCAAAGAGACCCCCACCCTCCAAAAAAAACTGCTGTCTCCGTGGCAACTACTATTGTGCCATCTCCAGAAATCGTTAAATAATTCACTTGTAAATGGCGCCTAATTGCAGATTTAATAACCCGCGGTTGTGTAGTCATGTCTTGTAACGAAGCCGCTCCTTTTAAAACTTTAATCACTCTCCTCGTGCGAGTCCCTCTGATGTGCGCTCACCACATCAGCATAAAGCTTCTTCCCTTTTTGCCGGGCCTGGACTCTCATGCCTTCCCCACCAACACACCATGTAGCAACACGAGGGCACTTTTCTGAGATGTTAGTGACTCAAAATGCATTTTTTAAAAGCGTGTTGGAAAAAAACAGCTCTTGTCTACAGAGTGGATATGTTTGTAGTTGCCTTCTGGGAGGAGCTCCTGCAGATGTATGAGCTGTGATCTAAGGCATGATGCAAACGGCAAAACGTTACGTGATGTTATGGCCGTCCTTTAACACGTAAACAGCGAGTCTGGATGTAAATAAGTAAGGCAGTGTGGGTAAATTGCTCTCAGATTGTTGCCATGGGTCTGCCATGGTGTTGTGCCAAAATACGTTTTTTGTGCTAGTAACTCTAACGCAGTGCTGTAAAGTGGGGGGAAAGTTCCCCAGCACCCAAACACAAGTGCTTTGAGTGATGCACAAATGCACATGAAATTCGACCCAGCAGGCACAGCGCTTAGGTACAGGAACACGTCTGAGACGTTAAAAGGTACTCGGCTCATTACGCCGTCTGAACACATCTGGAACACGCGGAAAGGTGAGACTGTCGAATAACAGTTTGAACAGCCATGGGAAGAGCGCTCAGGTTCCACGACTAGTCAAAACTCTGAGCTTAACAGCCCTTCAGCAGTATTGCATCATGCATTTCATGCTGTGGAAACTATTTTGAACAAGAATGGGTTCTTCCAGCTCAAAAGCCTCAAACTAAACACCTTAAAAGGCACAGCGCATTCAAAAAAAAAGAAGGAATTACACTAACGTCTGTCTCTCCTGTGTTCCTTTCTTCCACTCCAGACTAATTGTCCTAACTTCTCTTTTCTCTAGACTTCCCCTGTCTCTGTGTCTGTCTCTGGTTAGTTTTTTGGTCTTTTCCTCTTGCTCTAGCTGCAGTCATTGCGTGTGAAGATCATCGTGAGCTGAGGTTCTAATCAGTTCCCATCACTCACTGCCACACGGAGCTGCGCTTTGTCAAACGCCTCCTCATCAGACCCCAACTCACTGTAGCAGCCACATGTCAACTTCAGCCATTTTGTAATCCATCATCAGCTGTTACGTTCCAAAGCTGGCTCCCAGGTCTCGTCTGCCAGGGCTGCTGGGAACCTGGCCGAGGTGTAGAATCTCAGTCACATCATTTTAATCAGACTCTGGTTCATTTTGGGGGGGTTAAGCTCTTAAAGTGGTTCTGTGCCTCATGAAGCACAATTGACTCCTGCTCTGATTGAGTTTTAAATGTTCATAGGAAGATCAAGAGTCAGTTCATAGCTTCAAAAAAACGGACAGTAATAACTTAAAAATAAATGTTTCTGTATGATAGCACAGAAAATGGTCCGATAAAGCTGTGAATAGAATGATGACTGTACAGCCTGAAATAGAAGCTCATAAGTAGTGCATGTTTGTTTCAAATAAATAACTGAATATTTCATGTGTGAGTATGTGTGTCTTATGTATTCATGTATTCATTAATTTCTCTGGTAATTTGTTGGTAAATTCATTTAATGCCATGTATATATTGAACTGTTACATTTAAAAATGAAAAACATTATTATTGCAGAGCAAGCACACAATTGTTCTTCTTAAGTTTTATCTTTATAGTCTTTATTATTATTCTGTTCACCCGTTTTTGGCCTGCTACTCCTCCCAGGGCTTTCGAGATAGAGACACTGTTCCAACTCTGACACGTCGGAGCTGATCTGGAATAGAGTGCTTGTTCACAGTTTTATGCTACGACTTGTCGCTCGGTCGTTATTCCCGTTTTTCCGGCGAAAAAATGTTCCATAGGGAATGAATAGGGTCAACTTTCAGATTGCCCTGCTCTGACTCACTCTGTTCGAAACCTACCAAACTTCACGTGATACCTCAGGCCAACTTCCCCGACACACAAACACAGTCGATGATAACCAGAACTCATCTTTTCCTTGTCTTTTCCCTTTTCTCCTATTCACTTGCATTTTAACCCCATCAAAATGAATGCAGTTTCAGGAGAGGGGACTCCATACAGTTACCAAACCACATGAAACTTCATATGACACCTCAGGGCACACCCCCACAGACACACCTGTTTAAATTGAACTACATAGACAAAGGTATTGGGACACAGGTGTCATGCAAAACTCATCTTGATGGGCAGCAAGAAGGGTCAGACTGCTGCATTTGAGCAAGCACATTTTGCATTTTCTCTGCGGAAATGCAGTCTAGTTATTAAGTATTTTTTCAAAAGACTCTGCTTTACACCGTTTTGTTTTGCCATTTTCAACACCTACAATCTAAAAATATTTCATGTTTAAAACTAAAAATCATAATGTGCTAAAAGCTCTCTATTGCTTAATAGCTTGGGATGCATCCCTTTAGCATGTTCACATATTTTTCTCTGAATAATTCCTCAAAAGAGTGAGGTTGAATCTTAGAATCTGTTTGATAAATTTTTGTATGATTTCAGCTTTGCCCTCCCACTTTACTTATGTAAACTACACCAAATGAAATGTCTCCAAATCTTATGTGTAAAACCAGAAACTCTTATCACTATGTGAAACTGTCAGAGATTCAAAGAAAACAATAAAAAATTGACGTTTGTGATGAAGACCAATCTAGCCCTGCTCCATTAACTGATGTATGGGAAAATCCATTGGCATGAAGGGTGCTGAATCACTTCATTACAATGCAATATCATATGTGTAATATCACTACTTTTGTCAATATGTCAATACTTTTTTTTACTTAATATTATTCCTGATTCTCTACCACATGTAATAACTTACTCTAAACTACCACTGTGTTGGTAAATTTCACTCAACTGTGCTGCTTATCCATTGCATTTATACCCAGCATTTGTATTAATAGCATAGTCTGTTTTCATATGGATTTATTTTCTACTGATTTGATTTTTAATATTTTTATATTGTTCTTGTCTCTGCGTAACTGTGTTTCTTTAAAGTCATTTCATAAACAATTCTGAATCAGAAACAACATTTTCTGATTTTGACTCTGATATCTCCATTAAACTAAATCGAGCTGGAACTGGATATGCATACCTAGTTTCACCTCCTCTTTTCAATTGAGCTTGTAAATATGTACATATACACTTTGCTGTTTCCCCTCAAAAATAAACCTGCTGTTTTTTTTAATATGTTAAAATATTGTGAATCACCTACAAAAAAGGCTTTGTGTGTGAGCCAGTTTTTTTTAGTTCTTTGTTTTTTATACAAATCTGGAATCTGTTGCTCTGTGTTTTGATGCAAGATGAAGATACCTCAGGACCTGGCAGCAAAATTCTTATTTATGTAGCTGAGTTTTTCACGATGAGCACATCAGAAATAAAGTTGAGAAAACTGTTAAAAAGCAGTCTGCTATTTTTTTTTTTTTTGCATGTCCTTGCAGTTTCAATGAACACAAAGTATTTTAAAGAAGCGTCTCCTTCATGTTTGTTTGTTTGTTTTATAAGTGCTTGCCATCTCACAAAGCAAGGGCATGAAAACAGTTTTTCCATAACGATCATAAACACCATACAGACATTAATTACTGATATCTGCTAGGATTATGCATATCTCCATATGCAGCCGACTAATGACGCTGGCTTAGAACCTTTCGGAAGGAACTGTTACTGAAGCATGGGCTGCGCATGCCGTTTGAATATGTAATCACCAGGTCTCCTGGGTAATGCATTTCCATTGTGTCTGTTTGTGTTGTGCAGGAGCGTGTGGTAGTGGAGAACGAGCATTGGCTGGTTGTGGTGCCTTATTGGGCTACTTGGCCTTTTCAGACACTGCTGTTGCCACGACGACACGTTCTACGTCTTCCTGACCTCACATGCAAGGAGAGAGACAGTGAGTTTAACTCCTTCCCTTTATCTGCATTTACCCAAGTCAACCACACTCATCATGAACCAAAATACCATTGTAATCTACCATATTTCCTGTTTCCGCACGACAGAAAATGCCAAATCCCGCCTGTTTATTTGCTGTATTTCATAGAAACATAATTCAAGTTAAACCCAGTATGATATCTGGACCATGAAGCAAAGATGTTTTAATCATTTTAATCAGAGTCAACATTTAATTTCTATTGAGCCAATGGAACAAACTTTAAAAACACACACAAAGTGCCTGTGTTTTACTTTTTTTTGTGGCTATACTGATTCAGGTCCAAAAGAGGGTTGTATTTTCATTTTTGTTTCATCGTTGTACATTTATGCAAATTTCTTTAAAGCCACAGCACCTACAGTTCAGAAGATATATGAGTGCGTTCATTAGAGTTAGTTAAAAGTGCTGAGGCCATTTTTTTGTTTATTTAAACTTGTGATTTGGTTTTATGAACTAAAATTGCAGGTACAAGTTGACTTCAAGTGTTTGATGGCAATGTTAGCGTTGTAGCCTCTTAACTAAAGAAGTAAAATTTGGTCTTATAAACTAAATGACTGCATCAGTGGTAAGAGGACAATTTTGCAATAAGGATTTGAAATGATGTAAGTTAGTTATGTAATGGCATAGTTAGTTCTATGAAAATTCAGCTTGCCTTCTTTGTCAGTACATTCTATTCCTGTACATCACTTTGTTCTCCATTTGTTTTAATGTCAGTGTCAAAAATAGCAGACTTCTCTGCTGAATCTGCTTGTTTCTTTGACCTCTTAGTGAGAAATAATTCAAATTAAATTACACCATGATTTTTTATCACCAGCAAGAACATTTAAGGATCAAAAAAGTCTCACCCCTGAGAGGCGCGTGGTTCGCTTGCAGGAGGCAGCGTGCTGTTCTAGTCTATTATATACAAATATGTGACTGTGAATTATACCAACTCTGCCGCCTTCACAAAATTAGACATCACACCATTCTCTTTCAAATGTAATTATCACGTAAGGCTGAAACGGTGTTATTCCTGGAGTTATTTTTCTGTTTGTGCCGCTATAAGAATAGCTTTTTCATTTAACTTTGAAGTAAATATCAGTAAGATTACATTGTTAAGCTTGACCTTGTTTTGTTGATTTGGCTGTAGATGTGTTACGTATTTTAATCACTTACCATGACTTTACCTGACTTTTGATTAAATTTATATCACGTTTAACTTTTTCCCCACATGGTTAAGCCTAATCATGCGAAGTCTAACCTTAAACCAAACTTCTGCTCTGTCTAACCCTAAACCTAATCCTAAAGCTATTGTTTATTGAGCTTCACCAGATAATTTATTAAAGATTTTGGCATTTGTCTATAAGCTATAAGACAGTATCAAGATGACGTGTGACCTTTAGGTGCTGTCACTATCGATTAAAGTAGCGAACAAGTAATCTGATGGTTCCCCTGATGATTAATTAACTAATTAATCAGAGTTTTAAAAGGTCTTGTCAGGACAGTAACAAGTTGTGCCTATCCATACAAAAACATATGTAAAATATGCAAAAGATGTATATAAATGTGTCTTTCAGGCTTGTGCTGTAATCACCATTCAAGAACTTACAGTGAAAGATTTGTTAATGTGACTTAATGTGTTTTACATTGCCTGAAACAAGTAAGAAAAACGAATTTAGTGAGTAATTTAGGTTCTGAAAACCTAAAATTGTTTCACCTTACAGAAAAGGTCTGAATCAAAAGCTCACTTTCATGAACCTAAAGTGACATCAGAGCTCAGCAATAACTGACAATGTGAAAGCAAGTTCTCTATATTTCCACTTATGCATGTCTGTCTTCTACCTGTCATCAAGCTGTTCCATGTCCTTTTGCTGGCGTCATTCACACACACACACACACACTGCCTCTTTCTTGGGGGTTATTAACACCAAGCTGTCACTGTGACAAAAGGTAAAGGGGCTGACAGTGGGGAGGCTTGTGAGAGGAGGCTGCAGTAACAGATAACTGTTCTCTTTTCAGGTGAGGTGGTCTTTCCTGCTGACAGGCCTGAGTGGTTTAGGCGTGACAGTCTTAATCCCCCCCAACAAAAATAAATGTCAGGCAAATTAGCGTGCAGGGCAGCCGCCGTCAAAGCACATGGCACATAGTCGCAGCGGAGCCCAACCTTCCTCTGACCTCTGCAATTAATGAGCCCATGACCAGCCGGTTTGCTTAGAGCAAGGCAGAGCAGCTTGTTTGATATTGGTTGTTGCTGTGTTAACATTAAAAGACCAGTTTTTTGAGCTCTTTCCTAGACAATTTACTGACATATCATTTTATTGAATCATCAAAGGTTAGCCGGTAGATTAAGAGGGTCCACAATTTCTCACAGATCTTATAACCAGCATTTTCAAAGTATGATGATTTTTTAAATATACTACACTGATTCCAGAGGAAATGACCTGAGTCCTCCGCATTCAACCCATTCACCTGAGTGAAACAGTGGGCTGCCGATAGCGGCGCACGGGAATCAGTTTGCTCAAAGAAACCTCTGTGGTGCCACCTCTGTGGTTCCTGGAATTTGAATCCACAATCTTCTAATTGCAGGGGCAACTCCCTAACCATCAGGCCACTGACTGCCCACTGTATTTTCAATGGACAGTTCAATAATGTAGTACTATTATAGCACAGTTATTTATTAAATGTATTTTATTGTATATAGTTTACTTGTATTTTGTTGTACACAGCTTGTATATCACTGTATCTACCTAGAGGCCACCAAGATATGGACAACTTTCCATTAGCTGTTTTACGAATCCATCTCTTCATCCTTTCATCATTCATTTATTCATTCATTCATTGTCTGGGCTGCTTATACTTAACCAATGTGCTGGAGCATATCCCAGCTGTTACAGGTTGAAAGGCAGAGAAGCTCCCTGGACAGGACACTGGTCCATCACAGGGCAGACATACAAACAGACGTGAGTCACACCTAGATACCATTTAGCATCCCCAATCATGTGGGAGGAAACTGGAATAGCTGAAGAAAACCCACATAGACAGGAGGAGGACATGCAAACACCACATAGAAAGGGCCTTTGGCGGCTGGGGCATGAATTGAACCTTTCTTGCTGTGAGATTGAATCCAAACATGAATCTGTTGAATACAAATGAGCACAAATTACCCAGAAATCATTAGGCCTTCATTATTAAATATTCACACAATGTCCACACAAAGAGCATCTGTTGATTTTTATGGTATAAAAAAAATTAATCAATTAATTAAAAATTAAAACAATTAAAGTTTTAGATTTGTAATAGCCTGAAGTTTCTATGTTAAATGGAGGATATTGAACAATTGACATAACATGCATGGTACTATAATGCGCATACACAACATAATAATAATATTATACATGCGGTTTCCATTGTTTACCTCTTGTTTGTCACTGGTCTGTTCCTTTATCAGTATCAATATGATCACAAGTGATTTTTCCAGAGTCATATTTCACACTGTCTGTCTGCCTCCATTTGTGATTGTCATTATGAATGCTTGTGTTTATGAGTATTTCATAGAACAGACAGCATGCATAATATGAATGGTAATGAGGCGTGTCTATCTGTCTTTATCCCAGAGCGTGTGATACACTCTCTGAGCAATCAATTATTCTAGTCTGAGTGGCTGCCTAGGGACCGGAGGCCCCTGACCTAGCCCGTAATCCACTTTATTGACTGCAAAAATCCAGAGCCTTTGCCTTACTGAACAAACTGTTGCATTTATTATTTTCCAGTAGAGTGGGAGTTTTGGCTGGATTTGAGCTAGTTTACATATATAAAACCACTGCATTTAGCATAATGAGGTTTTTTATGAGCTTAAAATCACAACCACACTACGATGTCAGAAAAAATGTCTAATCATTTGGGCGTGAGTGTGTCAAAACCGTAAACCCCACCCCTTTCTCCCATTCTACTCATAAGGGAGGTACCCAGATGCCAAGAAATTATAAAATTCTCATTTCTATTTAGAATTTAAGTGTTTTAGGCAAAATATGTTGTGTGGAAAGCTTGTGCAAAATGTCTATATTTATTGATCAGTATGCCTTTCTGAGCATATAAAGACATCCATACTTAAAGAAGACTGACTGACTGCATGTTTCAACAAGTAAGAACAGAAGTGCATATATTAATTTATCTCATATACATTGTTTTTTGTGTACAGACTAACTGATTCTCAAAGTGTTCGATTTAGACTTAGTGTCTCTTTTACAAGGTTCAGGCTCATGTATCCCTGTAGCTTTATTTAATCTGAGATGTGGTTTTATTGTCACTGTTTTAAAATCAATTGGACACCTGTTGGTTTGCAGGAAGGACAATCCTCTTTTAACCTTCTTCAACCTTGAAGGAAGAATTTGATGTAGACACTGTCACAGGGTCATAGTACAATACAATACTTTGTATTGTTGTTCAGTTTAATTACTGCAATCATTTTTTTACTTATACAATTTCTTTTTTCTTTTTTTTAATTTTAGAACTGTAAAATGTTAGCTTTTATATTTAGCCTTTACCTTATGTGAAAATGTAATGATGACTGGACCCACAGAACCCACCATTTCTTCTTCTTTTAAAAAGTTAGCATTTGGAAGGTGTGAGATTTTGTTCTGTCAGTAGTGATGCCTAGATATTGTGTACAATGATAAGAATGGTTGTGCTTGTGTGTGCATTTGTGGTGTTTTTGATTGTGCTTGTGTGTGCATTTTTTGGTGTTTTATATTGACTGTGATATAGAATGAATGCAGCTTTTGCCTGTGACAGGAGAGCCTGCGGTCTAGTGTGGTGCGTGGGTAATGAGACAAGGCTGGCTAAAGCCCAGTCAATATTGGAGGTAAATTGAAGTCAATTCTGCCCAGTTTGAGCTTTTATCTCTGTTTCTGTCTCTGTCTTTCTTTCTCTGTCTCTCTCTCTCTCTCTCTCTTCCTCTCACTCACTACAGGTTTGGCATCCATAATGAAAAGGCTCCTGACAAAATACGACAACCTTTTTGAGGTCTCCTTCCCCTATTCAATGGGCTGGCATGGTAAGAGGTGCACTCGATGTGGCAATTATGAATGGGGGTTTGGGGGGCAGCAGTGAGCTTTTTGGCAAATGGCAGGTGTTGGCAGTTGTCTTGTTTCCATGGTGAATGTTAAGGGGGGGCGGTGGTGATAAACACAGCCCCCCCCAGTGTTCCCCTCACGGATGAAGATGACACTTCTGAATTTTCCTTGGCGTCTGGGCGTCACTGGAGCATTGCCTCAGTGTCAAGGTGGAAGAGTGTAGTGCCACTACTATATGGTGCTGAAGGGTGTTAAAATGACACACCGGCGGGCGTAAAGCTGTCGGAGCGTTTCAGGCAAATTGCACATGAATTAAGTGCACTGAAAGCTCTTTTCTTGATATCAAAAAAAAACAAAAAACAACGTCTCCAACGTTTTTTTGCCCTGATAATGCAAAATGCCAGTGTGGAGCTCCTGCATTATTCATGAACAACATCACTAATAGATTGCTCTTGTCTCCTCTTCTGAGCCAGTGACTGCCTTGCAGCATGAATGTAGCATCTCAGCAGGGCTGCAGTTCAGGGCTGGACTTAACCAACTCTAAACACATGCTCAGCAGCATTCTTTAATAAGTGTGCGTGTCTGTGCGCTTTTCTGAACAGTATTATATATTTTTATTTTATTTGATTCTACAAGTCAATGAACAAGAGGGCCCTCCAGGAACTGCATTGATATTCAGTATTTCCCTCTTTGTAATAAAATGGAAGCTGTGAATAATGAAAAATCCTTCAGCATTCTTATTACTATGGATAACATTCACCAATTACACATGGCTGTAGGCATTTAGAAAGGCCCACTTTTAGTCCACTTAGACCAGCTGTGTGGTTTTGTTTACAATAAAACAATCATAACTCATTCTTGCATGGCCATTTTCACTTTACCTTTCAGAAGTTGTTGTCCATAAGCATTTAAGACTGGTATAGATATATGACATTTGTGTTGATTGCCTACATAAACGTAAAATCTAGGTTGAAATACTTTCTTGAAATACCAAGAAATGCTTTTGTTGCAAATATAAGGAGCCAGATTCGATACCAACAACTGGAATTGGGCTGATATCAGCAGAAAATGCTTGATTGAGTACCAGAGTGAAAATAAGAAGTAACCCTGTAACAAATCCTGAGTGAAACAGCACACACTGATATTATGTGATGGCATGTTGTTAGCTGCATATTTACCTCTTTGGTGTTGAAATTGAAGTAAAGTGTGTCTATTAAAAATTGTTTATTTTAAAGCTTAGTAGTTTTGAAATAAAAAAAACAGATAAAAACTGAAGACTTCAGTGCTGAAAAGGAAAACAATCTCATCACAACAAAAATAATTCAAAATGGGCTGTTTTTGACAACTTTGTCTCTATGTACTGACTTTTTATAACTTGAACAAAGTTTAAAAAGTATCAAACCTTTGTGTAATACATTTGTTTTTCCATGGCATTGGTTACCTTGCATGTGACTGTGCAGAGTATGACACAATGTCCTCTGGTTTAATTCCCCCTCATTTCATCTGGATGTTCTGACTGTGCTTATCTGCTCTACTTCATTAAAATGGCTGTGAAATCAGCTTGAAAACCAGACACTCCTTCTGAGCTTTACAGAAACTAACTCTCAGGCAAGAACCATACTCTTTCTAAGCCCCCATTAGCAGAGCTTGTACCATTTTTTGCCAACAGACAGGAAAAATGATAGTGGAGCATGACTGACACCAAGCACAGGGCTAGGCTTTCTTAGAGCCTGCTGTAGCAGTGGAGTGGGGGGAGGTGGTGGAGAGGGAAACAGATTTAATCTGGTTTCTTGTTACTGCTTTGGTCGACCGGCCACTGCACAATCAGTCTCTCTTCTCAGCGTGTGAATGGCAGCTTGCACGTCAGGCTGTGGATCTGACAGCTGTCACCAGCTAAACCTGGGCTTTTAGTTCAGGGCTGAAAGGTAAGGAGTAGAGCAGCCTTTCCAAGATCCCTCAAAAACCGAATCAGAAAAACACCAATACATTTGTGATCATAAGTTGCACATCCATGTGTTGGAAATGATCTTGGTGTACATTTGAAGTGATGGATCAGGTGATGGATCAGACCAAAATTTATTTTTCACCTTACCTCAAATGTAGTTAGTTAATATAATTGGTTATTTAGTTTTGCACTTGAGCTATGAAGCTAATGTAGCTAACAAGTAATGGAAGCGTATAGCTTCCAGCTTAGCATTGTGCAGCCTTTATATCTAGATAATCACATTTTCCTTAAACCTCATTAAGTTGTTAACAGAGGCAGCTCTAAGCCTGGGCCTCATTTTTGTCTTTGCCCCAAAAATGCTTCCAGTATTAAAATCTTATGATATAATAAACCATAACATTAATGTTATGAAAATGCTCTCGCTAAAAGTAATGGCTCATTAAAAATTACATGTTTGGCACTGACCAATCAAAACCAGCAACTATGTGCTGCGTTTACATGTTGGCAGTAAACAGACAATGGCAAACTGGATATTCCGTTGTTTTCAGCGAAGCTATGTACAATTTTCCCAACCTTTGCTGCCAGTTCTGCTATGAGGACAATTTTTAACTGGAACTTGTAAACACAGCATGATGCAATTGCTAATTGAACCACTAACACCCTCTCAGACACCCAGCGATAGTTTTCTTTTCAACATTGAATCTAGATGCTTTTTCATGAGTTTATGAGAAGTTAGGTTTTATGAGTATGAGTTTATGGAGTGCTGCATTAGAATGATGATCTCAGCATTTTGGAGATAAATGTGAGAAGGGCACTGAAATGAATTTAAGGATTGGAAGCACATAAATGCAGCTTGTTTTAAGCATAAAAGTTGCTCAGAACCATGTAGAATTAGATAATTAATCAGCTCATTAAGACATAAAATGCTAGAAATCACCAGCTTATTAAAGTTATGTTGGTCATTATTGACCCTGTGTACGAAGTGCGAGATACAAGTTTTCTATTATGAGCTTGAATTTGATGTGTTCTGGCCTGTCCTACTGCAATTGTTTCCTTATGTAGTGTTTGAATGGCTTTTACCAAATGCTGTTGTTACTGTATGGTTGTACATTTTGTCTCACAGGTCTGTGAGGTGTTCTGGTATCAAGCAGTTACTGCTTGCTGCGTGGATGGAGCTGTGTAGCTGCAGACCTGTCAGAGTGCCCCTGTTTACCCCCTCCACTGAGTGCATACAGTGGGTACATGAGCATCAGAACTGGGCCATGGAGCGCTGTAAAATGTTGACCTGATCTAACAAATCCTGTTTTAATCCTGTTCCAAATACTTTGACACAAACCACCTACCTAACCAGTGTTGTACACCAAGCACACTGCTTTATGCATTTACTCAAAAAATGTTCATGAGTGGTTTGAGAGGCATTGATTTCATCTCCAAATTCCCCAGATCTCAAATCCGATAAAGCATGTGCTGGACCCTCCATGGATGCCACACCTTGCAGTCTACTGGACTTAAAGGATTGTCTGTTAACACCTTGGTAACACTAAAACAGGCGTGAGAGAGCCATGCCTGTTTTAGTGGAATGAGGGGAACCTACAGAATCTTGGGCAGGTGGTTTTATGTCAGGGCTGACAGGGGTAACTTTATCACTTTTTTCTAACAAAGACATAGCACACAGCATGACCTCCCCCAACCTCATCCTGCAGGACCCACTTGAATAAGAGCTATTTGAACCAATAATTCCCCTCCCCCCATCACTCTCCTTTCCTCTCTTTTACTACCAGTTTGATATGCCACTGTTTCTTTTCACTTGAACTCATTGTGCGTGACGTTCATTAGTCATTGATGGTATAATCGGCGGCACTCCTGCTGGATTGATTACATCTCCGACATGCCTGGCTGTTGTCGTACGCAGCGTGCGCCTGTGCCCAGAGCATCCATCATTTGAATGATTCATGCTGGTTCATTTGGGATGTGCGCTAGGCAGCCAGGCGGATGCCCATATGCATCCTCTCTCCCTCACAATTAGCCAGGCATGCTTTTAAAGGCGAACACACAAATAAGAGAGAAGTCATTACTAACAAATCCTACAAAGAGCGTGTTAGCATGGATCTGGCTCCGGAGAGGATGAACTTACCTTAAAGTCCTTGACCATTGGTTGTATAGTACTTCTGTGAGCAATTGGGAACTATTGTTCTATGACATGGAACTAAAGTTTTTTAATGTCTAATTAATAGCACCACATAAATGTTTTAGAGACTGTTTGATGCATGAAAATGGTTATTGAAGTGATAAAATCCATGCTGTTTTTTGGCATTGTTCAAAGGAGCACATTTGGGCTTCCTGAGTAGGACAAAATAATGTTAAGCCCTTTATAAAACTGTTTTTGGCTCCCATGAGCTTGCACCCAGCCTAAGAACTGTACCCCCAAAATTCAGACTTTATTACCAAACATCAAGTAGCCAACTACCATGTGTGAGGACAGTTCCTCAGTTAGATCTCTTTTTACCTTGGCTCAGGGAGTAGTAGTGCTTTAGGTGTGCCAAAAACACATTCTGAATATAATAAGCTAAAAATGCCTCCAGAGATAAAAGCAGCATCTGATAGAATATTTGGAGGAAAGCTAAGTGAATCTCTTATAAAATACAGTGTGAGAAAAATCTATTTAATGAGCCTATTTAATTAGTAACTGTGTTTAATTGCTCATTAACACTAATATTCGAATGTAATAATAAATAAAACATAAGTTACTTTATAGCTCTGTAATGCAGATTATGGACAGCCAGGGCTTGTATGTGTGTTTGAGAGAGAGAGAGAGAGAGAGAGAGAGAGAGAGAGAGAGAGAGAGAGAGAGAGA
>JBBJLR010000037.1:2389440-2409246 GCA_037577145.1 Brachypetersius gabonensis
AGAGAGAGAGAGAGAGAGAGAGAGAGAGAGAGAGAGAGAGAGAGAGAGAGAGAGGGAGAGAGAGAGAGAGAGAGAGAAACAAAGAGGAAAGAGAAGGTAGAAAGCGGGAATTTGGGGGTAGCACATAAATCGATGCCTATTGCACTTAATGTTTCCGGAAGTTAGTTCTACCTTTGTAGGAATGCTGTTTTGACACCGTTTGACTTGTCCCACCTGAAATTCCACATGATGTTCTGGTCATGCAATATCCCAGCAGTCCTGTGGGTTGACGAGCACATTCTGATATTGCAGATATTTTATTTTTTATTCTCTTGTTCAGTTCCAAAACACCTGTAACTGCTGTGTGCTACAGATTGTCTGTTTTGGTGGTGGCAGTGGTGTAAGTAGAGCGCAAAAAGAATCTATAAAAAGGATCAAAATTGGATCAGGCTTAATATAGCCAACAACCGATCTATTAAAATTTGTCTGTGCGAGCTCAGAACATCCCTAAGGGAGCAATGTTTTGGAGAGATGTTTTAGTGCTCAGTTGGGAAGGAGTGATAGAATAACGCTACCTGCTATTTCTGCTTACCAAGTCCATAACATTACTTTAATTTATGCACATGTCAAACCAAAACGCCACAGACAGCACTTAACACAGCAAGAGCTGTTTGATGTGCTGGACGGAACTCTGGATCAAAAACTAATTTATGAAGTAGGGCAGGAAAAGCAATCCGGTAATAAATCATGGAGCTTTGCACATATGGGTTTATAAGGTATGAATGACAGGGAAAGATTATATTGTCTGTGGTTTGATTGTTGTTGCTGAATATATAAGGCAGCCTTTGCCAGGAAGTGCGAGTGAATCAGTAAAGCTATTTCTCGCAAAGAAGAGAAAACGGCTGTGTGACTTGACCCAGACGGAGAGGCAGGGAAAGCATTTTCACCTTCTGAATCGGCATCATTTGGCCGCCGGTTAGATTTTTTTTCCCGCCTTTCTCATTTTGCGCGAGCTCCGAGTTGTATTCATCAAAAGAGCGGCTCACAAAGGAAAGGCCTTTTCAACCTTCGCTTATAGCTTGCCTAAACAGCCCCTCTAAGGCTGTCCAAGCTGATTCTTTTCATCCTGCTTCTGCCCATATTAGTGTGCGTTCTAGGTGGGAAGTGATTTATCAAAAGAACATGTTCAGTGACACCGCTTGCCTGCAGATGGTAGACTCAGAAGGCCAGGTCTATTCGCGGCCATCTCATTCAGCAGCGAGGGTCGAATGTATGTGGCAGGCCGGGCTTGCGTTTGTCTGGACTCTGAAAAAGCTAGCACCTTGCTCAAAGCCTCAGACGCATTCATCATTTGCTCCTAATAGGGCTGTAAAATGTCCTCCACCAAGCAGGCCTTTAGTGCACGCTAGTGAGTAACAGGATATTACAGGCTTTTGGATGTGTGCTCATGCTTGTGGCGACCATTAGAGCTACGGAAATATGGCCCGCATTTCTCCTTTCATGCTGCTCACTCAAAGTCAGACACCCCCTTTCTTTTTCTTCTTTCTTTCTTTCTGTCTTACTTTTTTTTACACCTGTTTAATCGTAGCTGACAAGCGTGCATTTGACATGAGGTGACAAAGTCAACAAACAATTTGCCTGGGCACCTATTATTGTAGCTTGTGATTTGAAATGGGACCCCGTATGTTTCTGTTTCTCTGTATTGAAAGTCATTTTTAATAGTGTTTTTTAAGCAGTAGACTATTTCCAACAAAACCATGGTATCATTTGAGGCCGTTTCCCTATAAATAGAAATTATTAAACATATATATAAATATTTTATAATAACTATAACATGCTGATTTATACTGAATAAGGTTTGTGATGAGTTCTTATACTTGTGGTTGAACTATGATCATATGGTTTGATGAACCAGCAAATGTTTAAAACATACTTCCATGTCATTGCTGCGATCTGGGACGTACTTGCACTTGTACCATGCCCAAACATGATTGTGACACCACCCCACCCCCCGCTGGCCTGCGCTCATATTGCACTTAATGTTTTGGACACAAGCCCACTTACGTCATCACATCACTCACTGCTTCGTCCTTTTTATCCAGTGAGCTGCCAGATTTACTTTCAGATTCTAATTTATTCTCAGATTCTAATTTATTCTCAGATTCTAATTTATTTTCAGATTCAGGAGATTTTTTTATCTCCTTACTACATTTTTCAGTGGTTCACTGTTATACACAAACAGATAGTCTCAAATTTTGCCAATTATCTTGGAGTTCTTGTGTGTTTTGTCTAGTTGTTCCTGTATGCTGTCTCGTACCCGTATTTCCAACAAATGCTGTACTTCTAAAGTAGGTCAAAGTGAGCCCTTTGCTGTCATGTTTGTTAAATGGGACAGTCGCATTCTGTGCTTGGTCACCACATTACATTACATTCATTTGGCAAATGCTTTTATCCATATTTGAGAAAACAGTCAAGTCAGTGTGAGAACCAGAAGAGTTCTAAGTGTTAAAATCTTTATGTAGGGAGTAGTGCAAGAAGATAGGTAGATCATCTGGAGAGGAGATGCTCTCTGAATAGATGATACTTCAGGGGTTTTTTGAAGATAAAGAAGGATTCTGCAGCTCCGCACACCTGTGGTAGTTTATTCCACCAGCGTGGAACAACCATGATCAAGGTCCTTGATAATGGTCAAGGAGTCCAGATGAACCATGCCAAATCCCAGCTCCTCAAGGAGGCCCAGTCACAGTTCATGGGACCTTACGGGTCAGACCTGCTTGGGCACGGTCCCGATTGCCTAGTGTGAGTGCAGAATTCTATAAGCCAAACTGAATTCAGTGCCCTTAGTTCCCCCTTGTGGAGAAAGTTCAGACTGCAAAGCACGGCTTAATAATAACCTCAGATGCCGTAATTACACTTGAGTAATCATGACAGCCTTACATTCTTTATTTTTTGTCGTGGCTTGTGATTGAAACTACCTCAGATAACTACCTCAATAAAGATGAATACACGATGTAATGAATTATGTAATTATATTTCAATGGCATAGCAAAACAAAAGTAATACCTGTAAAAATTAAAGTCACCTCTGTGAAGTTTACTTGGTGATGGATAGAGCGCTTCATTGGCTTGATGGCTCTGGTTTTATATTTTAATTCCTCCTTTCTCCAGCCTTTATGTTTTCATAATAGGACACAGTGAGGCTTGACAGGCGCATGGGAAAATATATGAGGGGAGGAAATGGAGCGACCGTGGCAACACTTAAACGACAGCTAAACTTCAGAGTTTGTCCTTTGACCCTCTGTTGGACAGCTTCCCTTCTTTTTGCTCTATAGCATTGTTGCATCTAATGTAAGCACATGAAAAGTGTCCCCTTCCCCACTAACATTCAAGCCCTTAAGAAAACTTCCAGCATCAGCACTGATTGCCATATTTTGAAACCTGATTTAAAGTCTAAAAGATTGGATCCTCTAGGCTATGAATAATTCAGCCGTTTGTAATTCTGCTCTCATCAGAGCTTTTAAACCATTCAGATAGTTGTGACTGCGTCGAAGGAATATATTTTTGAATTGCGCTCTACCAATTTCTTCTTTTATTGTTGTTTTGTTTTGTTTATGGCACTCCTACGTCTTTTAAACTTTGTAGTCGCAGCTGTGCCCACAGGTCATCAATTTGGAATCTCAGACCACCGCTTTGTGCTTATATAGCCTATAAAGCTTTATAATTACAGCTGCTGAAATAAGAAACTGTAAAGCATTATTTTGTAATGAGTACAAACAGGCCTTCTCTGTTCATCAATTCATGAATATTAATGAATGTGGAGAATTAGTCATTAAACGGATAACTAGTTTTCTAATCAGTCTGATAAACTCTGAATGTTTAACAAGTTGTTCCCAAACGTTTTACTGAATCATTGATTTCGCTTTAGCAATTGAGTTCAATAACTTACCAGTTAAGCCCTTTTACTTCACTTGGCTCTAGTCAGATTAATTAATTGATGTAAATTTTCCACTCTTCATTTGAAAGACACTCAAGTTGAGAGAAGCAACTTCATTTATTCATTATGATAATGAATAAAATAATTAATACATAAAGTTGCTTCTCTTAAATGCCTAGAAATTAACTGGAAAGTTTTTGTCATTCTGTAAAGCAACAGAGTACGAGAGGGGCACCAGCTGAAGGCCACTGCTGTAGGTCATTCCAGCAGTGATGGTGCAACCTTTCTTTGTCTAGAATTGGACAATATGGCAAAAATATATCACAATATTTCAGAAAGCTTCATAAAATGTCAGTATTTATTTCTGTTATCTGATAAGTTGGAATGGAAACAGTTGGTCAGTGTGCTGTTTCCATTCCAACTTATCAGTGATAAGTACTTTCAGGATTATTTCATTTGACAGAAAAGTAGTTCCTCAACAGTAATGTAGTTATTGCTGTTTCTCCACAATCAATTGTGGGCACAATACAGGTGAACTAGTACAATCACATGATTAAACAAATGCTACCATGTATAACAACACAGATAGAACATTTTTCCATTTCATTGTCTTTAAGCTGCAGGGACACCTCATCTCAACATCTTAAGGTATTTATTTAAAAAGGGAAAATGTATTTCTTCCTAAAGAACCACTTCAGCACCTCTTTGTAGGGGAAATGCTTTCTTATGTATAAATATGTTCTTATTTATAAATATGTTCAAACAAGCTACTAAATGCCTTTCGTTCTGTTTTGCAGCTCTAGTGTTGACCTTTAAATACTTGGCTTTAGCTTTACTAAAAGGTTTTTTAGTTGTCACTGCTGGCAATGCTGCTCAGTTTTTGTCTGCTGTCGTTTCTGAGCCTTTTTCCCTGTCAACTTAATACTTAGTGGCCTTAGTTCTGTGATTTACTTATTCAGCCTATAACTACTGCATACAAAACTACTGAAAAAAGAGTTAAAAGCAATGTATGAAGATTTGAGCTAGATGATGTCCTTTTACTCAAATGACATCTGTATTTCCATAAGGTTTAATACAGGGTTTTAAACCAAAAATAATTTTTTTTAGTATACTCAGCTCCCACTTGCCTGACGCAAGACGCCTGCTTGTAGTAGCAACCAAGTGAGTAAGCCTTCATTGAAGTTCAGTATTCTTTCTTCAGTTTTACCCCAGAAAGTGGAATGAAAATGGACACTTGTTGTAATAAACCATTGCACCTGTCAATAAAAGCTAAAGTCAATTGTCATGAAAGGCTTCTGTCGATCACCTCATCATCTTCACATTACGTGCGGTCCCCCTTCATTTCCATGACAATTTATGCTAATATTATATGGCTTTATAGCAAAAGCTGGCCAAATTCACCACGTGAGAGGACACTATATGCTCCAACTGTCCTTCAGAGCTTAAATGAATGTATTACTTATTCCTGCATCTTTTTCCTTCACAGTGTCTTTTGCCCAGTAAAAACTGATGCTTCTCACATCTCCCTTCACTTTCCCCTTTAGAGCGTCAAACAGTCTCTTCTTGCAATTCCTCCTTCTCCCTTATCCTCCATGGCTTATTAAAGATCATTTGTGGTGATTATTCTTGGAAGATCGGTCATCAGAGCTCCTTGCCTTTATTCGTCATCCACGTAATTGTAAGGCAGTCATCTGTCAAATACCTCTTACAGTCTTTAACAAAAGAAGTGGGTTTCAGCGTAGCTTTTCAATTACTTTAATGGCTGTAATCTAGTCCATAAAATGAGCAGAGTCAATCCATTAAACATTTGGAAAGCAAAGCAATGAAAGTTTTTGCAGCATAGATTTTTACAGTGTCTGTTTCTGTTGTTTGGGGTGGGGGAGTTGCGATGACTCATCCGAAAAGGTTTGAAGGAGTGTAAAATGAGCAAATCCAATGAACATGTTCTTTAGAATTAGTCATCTGTAGGTTTGGCACAGTGCTATCCAGCTGTGCCCTGTACCATGCTGAGGCAACATCATGCATAGAGGGGTTTTACACCATCCTCCAGGGGACACGGGAAGAGTTTCAGAGGATTTAGACGTCCTCCTCGGCCTCATCTTTAGCTCTCTCAGCTGGTTTGCACTTGAATGGCGGGTTTTCCTGCCTCACATAGAGTACAAAGCAGTTGGTTTGACCTGGGGAAATAATCTGACAGTAAGTCTGTTACGTATGTTTTAGACCACAGGTGCCGTCCTCTTCAGTCTTCACTGTCATGCTCCATCTCAAGGCCTGCTACTCATGGAATGACCTCTTCTTTTACCCTCTATCAGAGAATTACCATCAGTCCAGTGGATTGTAGATAGAGCTTCACTGTAAAATCTGACTGTTTAACAAGCAGTGGAAGCATTTCACAGAAAGACCTAAAACATAGAGAGGCTATGGCGAGGTAAGATATATCTTCGCCTTTTTCAGGATGAGCTGCTGTCGTCTTGCTGTCAGTGTTTCCACCAGATTTTTTTAGGCCTGGTGGTAGTCAGTTCAAAGCCAGTTGTGTTCTTCGAATGTGGTCTCATCCCACACATGTGGAGGCTGGTGTAGTGTATATACAGTACAGTGAACACACCAAGTTTTACATTGTCTACACATCTATTTTCAAGAAGTTCATAGTGACCTTCTTTTGCTGGAAGAACTTTATTACAAGGTCTAATAAAAAGTGGAAAAAACACTAGGCTCCATGCCTTTTATTATGCTTTGATCAGGAGTTCAGTAAAACCACTCTAAACACGTTCTGTTTTTGTATAAGAACCTGGAAGTTCTGTGATCAAAACACAAAGAGACTACAAGAAGGCAGGTAGGTGCTGATGCACTGGTAAAACCAAGCTCGCCTGTGCAATAGACTGCATTACACAAATATTTGCATGATTGGATCTATATCAGTTTTGGGATATGAACACTTTACATAAGGAAATTGACTGAGAATTTTCTTGTGGCCAGAAATAAAGATAATAGAATATATTGCATAATAATTGCAAAACCTCGCCTGCATGTTACACCAATATCTGTTTAACATTTGAATGATTGCCTTGGTGATGTAATGATTTTATTAGCATGTTTCCAGCCCTCTGTGTCTCGCTTCAACCTTCAATCTTTTTCAGTTCGTGATTAGTGTATGACACAATCCACACATTTGGATATCTCTAACTTTTTTTCTAGCAGATCACAGCCACAAAAGGGCATGATAAATGATGAGGATTCAAATGGGACTCCTGCAGGTTAGTAAATGACTTGAATGAATAATTTGAATGAATCTGTCCTAACTCTGAAAAGATAACTTCAAATTCATTATCTAGTGTCTATTATATATCCGAGAAACCCAGCAAGTGAGCAAAGTACATCATAGCTAAAGCAAACACCACTTGCTGCAGGGGGCTTGTTTGAGGGACAGTTATGTTGGCAGGACTTTCTGCTGACATTCTTCAAAGAGGTATCTGATTGAAAACAATGGGAGCCATCCCAACCAATCACACACCAGTCTTTTCCATTTAAAATGACCTGTCATCTGATGTCCTTGAAAAATAGGGGACTAGAAAAGAATTGTTGCAGAGTTGTTAAAGCTTGAGATATTTCACTCTACATTTAGATTTTGTAACTTTGTCATAATAGTTGTGTGTGATGCTGCTCTCATACCCATCCGAGTAAACTCTGTGTATCATGTATTAGAGGATTTCGATTGTTACACGTTGCCTTTTCTCACTTCTGTATGAATTTACCAGCCTGCCCTGTGTTTTGGCTTGCTAAGTCTTGGTCTGGATTTCATCTGTGCTCTGTTCACACACGGCTGGTCAAATTTCCGGCTGTGCCATGACACGGGGCAAGTGGGAGCATTTTCAAAACAACGTTCAAGCTGCAGTCAATAACCCTCACAAAGACTTTCGAACCGCCTCATCCCTACTCGCTCTGCCATTATCTCCGCCTCCATCTGCTTTCACAGCCGAGGATTTACATCCAACCCTTCATCCAAGGTCAGCTGGCCACACATGAACAGTACGCTTCTTATTAGTGGCAGTGCAACCACAAACCACAGTGCTTCCTCTTCCACTGCATGTAACCTATCCAGCACCTACTTACATCTCCAAACAACCCAACACTAGCCCACTGTAGGCCCACTCTTTTGAATGATGCTGTGATGACCATGTTAATAATTTTGCAATCTTTGATGTTATAATAATTAATTGTTATTATCAATAATACATTGTTGTTATCTTGTACTGTGTAATACAGTTATAATTCTTTGTTTACATTGCTGAAATACTTTTAACCTATTAATGACTGAATACTCAGCATATCTTTTGTGTTGACCATTGATAATTGCACATTTTGTTACCTGTGCATAAAACATTGACCAAGCAATAGAGACCAGGCTTTAACAAAAAAGCCAAAAAGAAAAAATTTATGTGCTAAGCTATCTAAGGTGACAGAAGTGGGAGGAGCAGAAAAGTAGCGCTCTCAAATGATAGATAACCGGCTGTTCTGTGCCACCAGATAACCTTCAGTGGGATGGAGAGAGATAGAGAAGACCTTTACTTTGTCTGCTTGCCCTCAGTAACCTCACAGATAGTCACGCTTCACTCGCCGCTACGTATCTGTGGCCGACACAAATGGTGATGTAGCACAAGTTTTGCAACGTGAGACCATTTGTGGAAGTTTAAGCAAAAACTGTAGGCTGAGCTACGAACCTTTAACAAACATTCTTCACTCTTTAGCTCTAAATCTTTCTTGTTTGTGTTCAGCTGAAACTTTTTAAATTACTAGATTCATATCATTGTCAGAAAATAATTAATAGTACAGTTTTCATTGCATTATACTTTCTGAAATGAGAGTACTTTTAAATGCCCGTAAGTATATTATGTGAGGAAAGTAATTTTCATTCCTTTTCTTTCACGTTTCCTTTGGTTGTTTTTTTTTGTTGTTTTCATTCACTTCTATTGATTTAGTACATGAATTGCTTTAATCCTGTTCTCACCTCTCGCTTTCAAGCTTTAGCCTTTTATTTTAGACCAAAAGGAGAAGAATAGCACTGAACAATTCAGTTCTGACAGATGCTGGATTTTGTCCACCTGTGGTTCTGTAAGTAGTTTTGAACTGGCTCTCCTATTCAACACTGCTTTCAGTGGAGGGACTACTCTGTAGTCCACTGTTGTATTGCATAAATATCCCAGTGTATTGATTTCACGCACTCAGTATATGACTTCAAAGACCACAAACCATTATTGAAGAACATTATAAGCCTTTTCATTGATCTTGCATTTAGAAGCTGAACACAGAGAAAATAATAGTTTTCTCTGTTAAACATTAACCCTTAAAACAGATCTACACGACAAATGGTCAATTGTTGTCGTGTTTCCCCCAGTTTGTGTTAATGCTCCAGGTGTCAGATGTCATGCTGAGCTTTGTTTGGTGTTCCCATGTTACATAGAGCTAAGGTAATTGTAGTGTAAAAACATGTTAAAATGGCATCAAATGCAAACGGCAGTGAAGAACAAAAATGCCCAAAAAAACAAAAAAAAAACCCCAAACTGCAAGGTCTTTGAACCTGGGAGAACTTTCGGAATGATCTCCGTCCACAAGTAAGTGGGAAAACCTCGCAGTGGGAGTGGGTTCAGAGAGTGGCTGAGTGGCGGCATGCTGAGTGAAAGCCAGCTTTAGACTATTTTTAATTGCTGAAATCCAATTTTCCTAATACACTCTGAGGTGTAAGGGTTTCTTTAGTACTGTCGAGAGAACACAAAACAACCATATACGAAAACATGTCTTGGCATGGTGAAATACCCCTGTACTCACAGACGAGGTTTAAAAGTAGCCAATTCAATCAGCTGGCATGAGACGCATCTTTGGCAGCTGCAGTTTAGCATTCCCGCATCAGAACAGTTTACTGTCTTGAGCTATTTCGAGTTTACCTTCACATTTCAAGGGTAATGTGTTAAGCTGAGTTTAAAATGAAATTAAAGTGTTTTGCAAACATATTTGGGGGCATATTTAGGGTTTAGACTTTATAAATTTATAGGCATTTTTTTTTTTACCACATCATAAATTCCTGTTTTTTTTCACAATTCGTAGGTGCTCTTGGAACGTATTTTCTACTTTATATATAATCATATAAAGTGGAAATAGAGGGCACCAATTCACATGCAGATAGTGCAAGTTGGTGGAGAAAATGTTTTCTAATCACTTCTCTCTTGCCACTTTTCTTTTATTCCTTCCATTGTGTTTATTCATTCCAGGAGTTGCATAAATAGCTAATTAATATATCCTTCTGATCAGTCAGAATTTGGGGTTTAACTGCTGGATGGTGTGTGTGACTCAGCAGTATGTAGATTATATATGTTAATTCTGATTTGAACTAGAGTGGATAGATTAGAGCTTTAGTTTGGTGTCCTGTTTTTGTTTCTTGGCTAACAAGCAGACAGGAAGTCAATAGTTACAAAAATTATTTCTGTAAATACACCTCCAAAACCTTTCTTAACCCACTCAAACCACATCCAGCTCTTAATTAAATTCTCGCAGACTTGTCAGTGTGGTTTAAAACACAGTAAAACTCACTGTGAGCTTTAAAAATGAGTGAGCTCATAGTAATGTAACCCATCCTGCACCTACTTACTGCAGTCTAAACCACATTAACGAGTCTACACCCCCTATATGAAGAGCTGGATATGGTTTGAGTGGATCGACAGAATCCTTAGCCTCATAGCTTCTGTGTTAAAATAAAGAACCAAAATGTGGACTACAAATCTGGCTAATCCACTACCTCAAAGTTTAGCTTGAATCCAAACGAACTCACATGTGAGATACTGCTATATCCCTCCTCTGTTGATATGTGGGTTGTCAGTACAGCACACAAACAGCGGGGAGAGTCTGTTTCTTCTGTGAATGTGGGCTTCTCAGAAATACATGCGTTTGGCACATCTGTCTTAAACAGTCACTGTAAGTTAATCACAGTCCATTATCTTGACTTTATCTAGGCTTGAACACCCCAATCATGCAAAGCCATTTTCTCGTATCAGTGTGTGTCGATATGAATCTCCTTCCCCGATGGACGGTCACATCTCTTGCCCACCGTAACCCTCAGTCTTTTGGATCCACAGGCCATTTCATCCCTGGCAGATGAATTATCCCCATAAAAGTGATGGTGACATCCGTAATAGGCCTTGGTCAGGCTTATTTAAACAGGCGGCCAGGCATATGAAATTAGGCTTGCACAGCTATTAGGCAGAATCTAGCTCAGAAAAATTTAAAGCAGCATGTCAGGCAGGTTTCCCCCATGTATATCTTTGTGTCTGAGTCTTGATGCTTTTTATCTTTTCAAAATAATAATAATACAAAAAGAAAAAAATAAACACTGTTATGCTTAGGCTCAGAGCAGAGTGCTGGTGAATTTTTGGCCCCAGCCGAATGGTTCCCCAATGCCTTGCTTTCAGCTTTGTGCTTTGGTGTGCTCGGCAAGCCCAGAAACAGTGGGGGGAATATTCAGCCCCGCTCTGCTCAGCTGCGCGCAACATCATGTTTGTCACCAAGAGTGTTTTGAAGTGGCTTCCAATGTGTTTTACCCAATGTGAACCTGTCACAATGAATAGATGAATATATTCAACACTTTGTTGCGAAAAGAAAAAAGTTTTCCTGCAGTGAGAAAGATATTTAGTTGAATATCCAGGGAGTCATCTTGATGTACGGCTTGCGTGTACGTAAGGCGGGTGCTTAGCCAGATTATCGCACAAGTCACTGCTTAAACGGCTCATTTCTACACGTTCTATGTGCCCATCCAAACAATACAGCTCATTGGAAATTCTCCAAGGTGCCCTTGACTGTGGGGTGTTGACTTGGAACTGGAGCGCAGTGTATCACAGGCTATTTAACATGTGAGAGGAGGATATGGATGAACAGAGCTTTGGCCCGCGGAGTGTCCCTGCTCAGAAGGCTGGGAGGAGCAGATAGATCACAGGTATTGTAGTTAACAGCACAGGCCTCATTGGGGACATGTTTAAAGGGTCTATGTCATGGAAAGCCAAGTTTTACTCACTTTTTAAAACTTTGACAGTACATAAACGTTGATAGTATGCAAACTTTCAAAATCTTCCATTTGTTCCCCTAGCAGTACACTATATAAATGGAAGCCAAGCTAAAACAGCTTTTAATTGACTGTTTTTTTCACTAAAACTCAAGCATGTACATATGTTACCTATAACCACCTTACATTAGCTTTCGCATTCATGTTAAAAAATAATAAATATTTCACCCTGGATCGCAAAATAAAATGAGAACAGGAACAAAAACAGCCTGTTCAATTATAAGGGACAAGACTGGAAAATGTTAATGTGAAAAAAGGCCTTTTTTGTGGTGTATATGTTTGTCAGTAGTGTAGCAAGTGTTGAATTTCAGGATGAGATAGCAAACATTATGTTCCAGATATATGGATATAGTCAGGAAAACAGCTAGTCTGCTTCTTTCTATCTGAGTCATTAGAAACATACCCACCATTACTGTAAACTTTCAGTCCCTGCATGATACTGAAGAGACGTTATGTTGTGCCATCAGGGACTAGCGAGCCTTTAGCTCTTGTGTGTTAGTCCTGTTGTTAATTAGATCCATTGATACACATAACAGCAAGTGTACAAGAAGATTAAATGCCTCGTTTCTTGCAGAACCAACATGCACTTCAACTTAAGTATGCTTAAGTTTGCGTGTTACCTTTGGTAATGATAAATGTGCGTGTAGGACAGTTTGTTACACTGGTCGTTTGTTTCTACAGCCTCTATTGTTCACTAAACACAGTATTTATCTTATAAACGTAATTGCTTAACATAAAGTGAATCCTACTACTACAAATAAAGTTATACATTTAATTAGTGTCAGCTTTTTTTCACCAGGTCGTAGTTTTTCCTAGTCACTTACATTTTCCCTAAATAACAGCAGCTTTTGTTGGGCTAATTTTATACTCAGCAAACAGTAATTTAAGGAAATGGCATTCATAGTGGAGAGCTACCTAAAATCAAGGAAGCCAGACCAGCCAGTCTCCCAGGGTCTGCATCATTAAGTAGCCCAGCTGTGGGTGTTCTTGATCGGCCGCAGAGAGAGAGAGAGAGAGAGAGAGAGAGAGAGAGGGACGCCACAGGGAGCTTAAAGCTGCTGCTGAGGCTCAGATCAAGATGGACATGAATTATTTTCATTAGGCCTCTGTTTACGAAGCCGGGCCACAGTCAGGAAAGTTAAAACAGAAGTTATTTTCTCAATATGTCTGGGTAATTGACCTCCAGCGGAAGACTAATAAGGAGAAGTCGGGATTGCTACTTGCCTCGGAGGCACGCCGAGAAGCAGTCCATTTATTTGTCTTATTTGTTTTCACTTATGCTGGCATCTGCAGGCGGGAAAAGAGTAAGAGAAGTGCTGGTTTTTCACAATGACTCCCGCTTTCTCTTATCTCTGTTGTTCCCAGGACCGTGGGAGCCTTTAGCCATGATATTTAGTCCAGTCTCCTGTTCATTCTGTTCATATAGAAACCTTGTGTGTCCTACTTCCTGCTGCTAGCTGTGGTCAGTTCTCCATCCGTTTGGCTGAGAGGAAGTCTACCGAGGATGCTACACAATTTCACTTAATCAGAATTAACTGTATGGCTATGCAAGGTGAACAAATGCATGGTGGTCTCATCATTTATTTTCTATTGCATATTGGTCGAGTCTGTTTCATATTGGTGTGGTTGTATGTACCAAAAAAGCCATAACATTTCTATACTTTCACCTTTAAAGTTAAACAGGCTGTTTTTGTTTCTGTTAGACTGAAATATGTAAAGGACCTCTGAGTCTGATTTGCTGCCCTCCATTGTGCCTCATTCAGAATGAAAATGCTCTGTCAGAACAGGTAGAACAGTTGGATATGCGGATCTAATGTGTATGCAGTTGTTTTTGTGACACATTTGTTTTTATGGTCATTCTTTTAGTTTCTGGGAGAGAAAAACATTGCAGCCATATATTTTTTATGCATGGTCCAGACATTAAGGCTGGTCAAGCTGATGAAATCATGTTCTGTTTGCCAGAAATGTCCTGCCATTTATTCATGCATCCTAGTAAAATACAGTTGAGAAACTCCACTTGTGAATGAAGCAGAGCTCAAATATTACTGGTAAAAGAATTTAAGTAATGTGTTTTTTTTTTTTTGTGAAAAGGGCTAATGAGAACGCCCAGCAAGAAGGTCCTCTCACTGAATAAGATTAGAAAGCTCCCTTTTCAGTGCTTGGAACAGGCTATTCTCTTTCGCCATTGTTCTCCAAGCTTTGGGTTCCTTTCTGCATGTGTTGACTCCCCTCCTCCGTCTGCCCTTCCGCGAGTCGTTCTCTCCACTTCACATTTTGCCCTTTATCCTCAAAGCCTCTTCATATCTTCCCGTTTTCTGACACCCCACAATTACCGTCCATTTCTCAGTCTTTTAATTGGTCTGAGGGAAAAAGCCAGCTTCGTTCAGTCACAGAGGGTCCCTGAAAGTTGCAATTAATAAAGGACGTCATTATGTGTCACTTCTTGGTAAAAAAAAAAAAAAAAAAAGACCTTGTTTTTCTATTTCAATGGAGCTCATTAATTTGAGCAGAAAAGAAAGTTGTTTTGTTTTTGTCACCAATGGAGCAGAGGCTTCCTGATGAGCCGGGGAGGTAATGAGCTAATTAGCTCCCAGCCCTGTTGTGCGTTAGCGCAGTAACACGTTCGTGGCTAATGAGCAACTTCAACCGATGTCACCTTCCAATAGCTGGTGTGTGTGACTTTTTAGGGCAACACTGCCAGACCTGGGCGAGCATAAATACCCATTTCCTCTTAAGCTTTTAGAGATGCTTTAACCTTCAGCAGGTCTGGACTGAACTGCCTGATTTAACTGAGTGAAGCCCGTTCAGCTAAGTGGGCGTACATCCACAATTAAGGGCTGTATAAAGGTAAAAAGAGCAGAAGAAGTGTCTGCTTGCGTGTGTGTAAGAGCGAGTGGGCTATGTTGAGTCGAGCCATAGCATTTTGACCAGGTTTTAGATTCTGTAGCCTCAGGCTGTTCAAACTCACTCGAGGGACCTAATATGAACCACGCAATCTGCAATTCAGCCCTCTTCTCAGGGCTTATATAACAAACCCCAGCTCCACTCTTTCCCCAAGTAATGAAATGCATTTCGCATTGAATAATTTAATCAGGACATTGAGACGTGAAGACCCTTTTTATGAATTCATTTATTTAGCTGGGAAACTGGATGAACAGTGAATAACGCTGCAGGAACACAGTCCTGACACATTATTCAAAGTGCACCCCGCAAATTAGTGGTCGGCAACGGGCACAAACTTTTTAACACCTGGATTCCAGCTTTTGTTGTTCACATCATTATGCCTTAGATGTCTGTGGCTGTTAAAGCACCCCAGCAATTAGAAGATAGCTGTGTGTTTACAAACAAGTGACAAGTGTTTGTGCTTTTTAGAATGAGGGACAAGGTCTTTTAAATGTCTGGAGCTGTATATCTGTATTTATTCACTATTAGGGCTGGTACAAATAAATTGACTCTTGAATCTTCATTGGTATCCAGATTGTGTGTTTGAATGCTAATGGAGGCTTTCATTTTTAAATATAAAATTGTATAGTTTTCATGTTGGGCAAGAGGAATTGGTCCAGAACACCCTTCATCAGCAAATGCCTTTAAAAAGTACAGTGGTACGGTGCTTGTTACTATTTGGTACAATGTCAAAAGATAAAATGAATGTTTATATATAGGTACAATCTTAAATAAATAAATAAAGAAAGGAAAAATGTATATATGAAGGACTGGTACGTTTGCGTCCACATCTGTTGTTCACACCTGTAAAGCTATTCTTCATATGAACTTTCTGCTTTTAACCAAGTTACTGCTAGTGAAGTTACCCACCTTAACAAGCCCTGACAAAGAGAAAATATAGGTGAAAACAGTTAAGTGGGTAAGTGCCTGAGGGATTTTTGAATATATAGGAAAAGATGTATAAGAGATGCACAGGAGGACTGGTTAGTCACCAAGATGCTCCTTAAAGAGGTGGATCCTCAGACGACGCTTGAACACAGCAAAGGACTCAGCAGATCTGATAGCAAGAGGGAGTTCATTCCTCCACTGGGGGTCCAAGACTGAGAAGAGTCTAAATGCATGTCTTCCTCTTCTTTTGAGTAACAGAGGTTCAAGACGAGCGGTGCTTGAAGCTCTGAGAGGACAAGCTACTTAATCAGTGCAAACAAGTAAGGAGCTGCAAATTCTTGGCCTTGAAGGCAAGTGTTAAGGTTTTGAACTTAATGCGAGTGGCCACAGGGAACCAGTGAAGGCGATGATCCTGAAGCCTGTTTTGAGAAAGAAAGATGTTAAGTTGGTTAGAAACAGCACATTCCAGGAGTTTGGAAAGGAAGGAGAGAAGAGATACAGGTCTGTCGTTGTAAATAATTTTATGTAGATAATATAATATAAAATTATGTAGTGGCCTAGTGGGTAAAACACTTGCCTGTGAAATTGATGACCACATGTTCACAGGTTCAAACCCCCACTTTCTACAACTGTGTTCTTGAGCAAGACACGTAACCGTCAGCTGCTCCAGGAAGACTGTCCTTCTGGATAAGAGCATCAGGCAAAAACCTCCCATTACAAACATATCTGGTTTAATGTAGGCATCAATATCACCTTAACTCAGAGTCTACAAACGGCACAGTTTTGTGCACTCAGGTATTTAACTATTCATATGGAAATCCCACACAGATTCTACATCTGAAAAATGCTATTTTTCAGGGTTACTGCTCCACGTGAGAAGACACGGACGTGAACAGAAAAGGATATTCTACATTATGCAGACAGAATTAGCCTTTATAGCTGGCTGTACCCCAGAGCTGTGGCCCCATGCGGCCCTGTGCGAGAAATCACACACAGAATATTAAATAATAACATTGTATTGTGATAATTATGACAGGTGTCCAGTTCATAACTTAAAACGTCTGGCCTGGGGGTCTTATTTGCAGTCTATGACCTCCCTGTACGAGAACACATTTTTCGTAATTGTATTAGTGATGATGTCAACACTAACATGCTTAAGCAGTGTGTATTGGCTTCTTGAGCCTGGATCAGCTCACTTGCTATGCTTGGCCATTGTGCCAAATGTTATTACGGTTCCAGACATTATTTACTGTAGGCACTGTATTTGTGGAGCTAAGCCCTAAATTATTTTCTCTGGCATGAATTAAGATGGCCACCGTCCAGCGGTCTCCCCGTTACACTGCACAGAAACGTAGCACTTCCCTAACAAATGTCAAATAGAAAACCAAGAAAGGTCAATACAGGAGATGGGGAAACTTGAGATGTCCAGCCTTAGCCAGCGAGTGTGATTGTGTGTCTGAATGCATACGTGTGTGAGCGAGCCCATATGCTTGTTGAGGACATAACAGTCTTCCCCAAACCCAATAACACCCCACTGGACCCGAGCTAGCCAGAGAGAGAATGTCAGTGGAGGAAATTAACAGCCGTTTCACTGCAGCAGAGAGGATGAATCAGATTTAACTTGCATGATACGCTTTTCATTCATTATTATGGGGATAAGCGAGCTGGGACTTGGGCCAAACCACTGGTTCTCACAGCCGTTTTATAACTTAATATGCACCATGAAACCTTACAAGAGATTTCTTGCATGCCACTGGCGTCCAGACGCTGTTACAGTCGCTGTGTTGTTAATTAAGGCTGTTGCTGGGCCCTAGTGGAATGGATTGTTCTGTGAAGCTCTCAGTGTGTCAGCTTTGATCTGCCCCCCAAACACTTTAGCTGTAACATTTGCATTTGATTGGCAACACAGATGCAGAACAAATGAAGGTTATCCAATTTCCATATGTTTATTTCTTTAGTGTCATCGTTATTGATACTTTCCTAATATCTGCTCACCAAACCACATCATAAAGTCATTACCTGTGACGACTATTATTTAATTTGGTAAACGATGCCCAACAGACTGTTCTAATAGATTCAACACATTTCATGTCATCCTTGTTCGTAAAGTGCACTGTAAACAGATGCCATTATTAAAACTGCATTGAAGAGCTTTGTATTTGATATTTAACTTTGTTTAGCAATTTTATAGCAATGAATCTCCTGCTGTGTTCTTTAGGAGCCCCAACAGGAAGTCACCTGCAGGAAGACATGAGCCACTGGCAACTCCATGCACACTACTACCCTCCGCTTCTCCGCTCAGCCACCATCCGGAAATTCATGGTAGGGTATGAGATGCTGGCACAGGAGCAGCGAGACCTCACTCCAGAACAGGTCAGTCCCCTACTGACTGGACCTGCTGGGCTGGTTTTTAATGTTCTGCTGGAAGTTCTCTGAGTAATACAAGATTTTGAGCACGTCCTTAAAATACTGTCGTCTGAAATGTAGGTTTCTTGTTGCATCATCTTCCGCTATGCAGCATTCCTGTTTAGAGTTTTGCTATTCAGAAAATACGTTCTCTCTCTCAGACTCTCATCACTCACTTGTTGATAAATTATGGAATAGTATGGAAATTATTCAGTTAGTATTGACCAATTACTTCACCACTGGAACTTTGGAGAACATTAGAATACTTTGGAAATGGCAGTAAATAAAGTTTTTAAATGCTTATGGATTTCTTAAGTCTCCCTTACAGCCAGGTTTTAAAAAGTGCAAGGAAAAACTATAACCATAAGTGTTTTTTTTTTCAAGTACGCTTCCTGAACCACTGTTCTTTTTAAAAAAAGAAGCACACACTCACCCTGACACGAATCTGTTTAAGCACCTGCAGTTTAATAGGGCTCGTCATCTCATATTCAACTGTGCTACCTGGCTACTACTGTCAAACATGTGTCATGCTGGGTGACCCTGTCTTGTCCAGTAAGAGAGAGAGAGCTGAAATGAGACTCCTCCATCTTCCTGTCTCTGTCATACCCCTTGTTCTGATTGGCTTGTTGGCTGAAGAGCTAAAGGACATTACGCCCTGCTCTTGATTTATGTCCATCTGGTCTCGTTGATTGATAGCTTGATCAAATTAGCCAGAACCATCCGGGCACTGTCAGTCTGCCGTCTGTCAGCATAGGTCTGGCATGCCAGTGCCTTTGACTGCCTCACGGAGCTAATCACTCTAGCCCATCCCTTCCACATCAACCACCCATCCCAAACTCTTACAATAATTCAATCTAACACCTCTAGTGTAATAACCAGTCCTCTGGCCCATTCATGTAGCAAACCACCTCCACCAAACCTAATACCTCTTAGCTTCCATGGCACAGTTTGAAATTCACCATCCAGGAGCTTGCCATACTATTAAATCCAAACCACGTCATGCCAGAGAGTATTGTGAACTTCGGAAAACTACACTCTGTTATATACTGACTCTCTTAAGAGTCTGCAACTGGCACTAGGTTGAAAGATGAGTTGGTCTGCACAATTATGTGTGTGCATGTAGCTATGATTGTTATGGCTGGGTATTATTGGAGTTCTAGCAGAGGTGCTAAATGTAATACAGCGGGTGCTTTTTATCTTTCGCCGCTGAGATTTCCTGATTGAATGGTTTGGGTTCTGAACATGGTGGCACGCCTCTAGGGTGATTTAATGTGCTGTAACATTTATTATGGCTTAGTGAATGCAGCAGACCCGTGGAGAGCCCATCTGCCGACGCTTATGAGACTGACCTCCGTTAGCTTCAACGCTGGCCGCTATCAAATTGTGCCAGAGCTGTGGTGGCGTAGGAATTAAGCAGTGTGACATGATGAAGAAATTGGATCATGAAATGACAGTGGCGGTAGAACGTATAATCACTCTTCTTGAGAGAGAGAGAGAGAGAGAGAGAGAGAGAGAGAGAGAGAGAGAGAGAGAGAGAGAGAGAGAGAGAGAGA
>JBBJLR010000037.1:2427089-2443359 GCA_037577145.1 Brachypetersius gabonensis
CACGTCAACGGATTCATGTTCTGTGTTCTGTTTTCCCACGTATTTAGGGCCTGAATTCCGTGTCTGTTCCGTCGCAGAACACAAACAGAAACCTGGAAACGTGGAGAATCAGACAGGAATATATACACATGACCAGAACACGTGACTAAACCAAAAGGCACGTGATCGGGAAACCAGGGCAACCTAGACCGACCCATTACATATGCTAATTGCTGCTAGGCTGATATTGCAAACAAATACAGTTACATTCTTATAGGTCCAGTGCAAAGTTTAAAATAACAATTTGGGAAAAGATTTAATCATTGTTCTCTATTCACCTCAGAGATGGTCCATCAACCAAGATGTCTGGAGTCCAAATTCTACTTCTTTAGATTGGAATTGAAGCTATGAGCCTAATGTTGCTGGCAAACACTAGAGGTCAATATTCACCCAAATCTTTATTACTTACTTACTGGGAGTAAAACCAAATTGTAACCAGTACAGACTACAGTTTCAGACTGTACAAGATTTTGGATTAGATTCCTCTGTAATTATGACAGATGCTGCTACAAAAAAATGTAGATCAGTACTCCTACTCCTGAGGTGACACTCTAAAAACAGACACTTCTTTATAGCTCAGTAAGTCATAATGTGTCCTAAACCACATTAACATGGTGCGGTTTTACAAGTAAAGTGGCCATTTTTTGTCAGGTATGAACATTGATATTTTGTTCTCTGTATTTAACCCATTCAACCGAGTCAAACAACGGGCAGTCAGGAACACAGCACCCCGGGAGCGGTGTGTGCGGGCGGTATCATGCTCACGGGTACCTCAGAGGTGCCACTGGCAGCCCTGGGTTTTCAAACCCATTACATCACAGGGAAAACTTTGTAACCATCAGGCCACCAGCAGCTATTAGTGTGTTGAGAGGAATTTTAGAGACGTGTTTATGTGTTTGGGTGATTATGAAACTAATCTGGTGATTATTGACCTCTAGTGTTTATTAGCAATGTCACCATCACAGCTCCAGTACTAAACAAAATTATGGTTTTCCGAATGGTTCCTTTAAGAAAAATGTTACTTTTATTGTAGAATTATTTTATTTATTCATTTTCTTTTTTGAAAACTATCATCATTCATCACTGAGCCCAAAAATCCAAGTCAGACCATTCACTTGCTGGGCTGAAAACCAGACACCCTCTCACACACACAACACCCACAGAGTTTGTGATTGCTTGTGTGTCTGTATGCGACTGTGCTAAGTAAAGCCCACCGTGCGGGTGTCCTGCTCGCTGCTGCAGATGGCTGAGGGGCCTGAGCCAGTGCTAGCCGATGGAGCCATGCGGCTAATTAAAAATGGAGCAGAAGGTACGAGCACGGAAGTGTGTGTGCGGTTTGTGTATGCTATGGTTAGCACCAGACCCTCAAAAAAGAGAACACTTGGCTATGATTTCTAGTTGGACAGCACTGAAGATTTTGCTAAACAGGTGTGATCCATTTTCCAGGGGGCGTGGTGTCGGGGGAGGTTTGGGAGCGGGATCAATATTCAGGCTTTTGGCAAACCAGAGGATTGTCTTTTGGCTACTTTTGCTAGCATGCGGTACTTAATGCCTCACCACAGATATTTAAATTAGGTCACAGAAAAAATTGAATAAATAAGTCCATTATGGATAAGATTACATCTGTTAACATGTTACCTGAGTTCAGCCTGAGTTTAATGAGGTGCCTGTATTTTAGCTCACACACACCAGCCTGTTGTTTTCCAGCGCCGCTAAATGAACGATGGCGAGTTTCTTAAAATTGGCCATTTCAGGCCAGTTATTGTTTCTCGCTCATTTTTTCTCATCAAAAAGTAATTTACATTACATTTCTGCTTTTCCCCAGTGTTCCTGTGTTAGTGTTACCCACATTCCTTCATACATTTCACCACCAACTCATTTTTCCCCACTCCTGAACATACAGAGATCAAGCAGATCTTTTGCAGCTTGTTAGTTTGCCAAAAAGATTGATTAGATCTGAGAGTGGGATTTTGACGTTGCACAAGTGCGGCTACTCTGCCTAAACTCCAGGCTGACCGCTTCAAAAGGCCGTCTGTGTTGATTTTAGTATTTTGAGGTTGTCTTTACGTCATTTCATTTTGGTTTCCGCCAGTGTGGTGTTAGAGAACGCAGTCAGTGAGAGTGAAATATGATGGTGTGATGGGAGAGTATAACAGGCCAACCATTACTGCATGAGATTCCTTCAGGGCGGTTCTCATATGCTGGCTGTTTGGATATTTATTAGAACCACCGACACCATCAAGGTACAAAGCAAGATGCTTCGTTTTACCATGGGGAGCGCATGCTGCTGTCTGAAACTGCTTGCGGGCATGAAAATATAGATGATAGCCTGCCGGCTGTGGATTTTTCATTTTCGCTGATATATTTAGTGCCATGTTTATTACGGTGAAATGTGGTTTCCTCGCCTTAGTTTCTGAGCAATGGTGGAGATGCTAAATGGACGTCATGTTTCTTTGCAATGACTCCATCATCAGAAAGTTTGTTGCTAAAGTGTTTGGCAGGGATGCGCGTGTGACTCTGTAAGTCAAGGTGAGATATGTTCTTCTCACAGTCATATTTCATCTGGGAACATGACGCATTTTTCTTTATCTTTTTAATGTTGCTCGCAGAGATTTTGACGATGATTCTTGTAGCGCAGTGCTTCAAAATCATCACAATTCTGCTCCCTCCAAATGTCCTCATCCTCCATTTCATTATTTACAGCTGATTATAATCCTGAAAAGTCTGATGTCATCGATGATTTAAAGTGCCAAAGCAGGATTTCCTCTTAAAGTGCCGAACTCAATTCCGCTCACTTCTCCTCTGCTGGCCTTTGTCCAGAAATGTACATCTTTTATAGCCTCTAAATGGATTTGCAAAACTTACATCTGACATCAATGTCACCCCCGCCTTTAATGATTTAGAGCACTGCAATGGGGAGGAAATTGGAGCATTATTAGGCACAGTCGCGAGGAAGATGAACTGACCTTTCTGAAGGGCCGATTTCAAGGTGAAGGTGCTTAAATGGGTCGGCAGGCGGTCCTCTGAAACAACCCTCATTCGAGGCACTAAGTAATTCATGATCAGTGCCATACAACAGGACACGAGATGAGCTGACTAGGATCTGTTGCAGGGTCATGCCTGTTGTGCAGAGCTAGATATGAAGGAACAACAAAGCGAGCAGAAATCCCTCTGTTCTCTAATGGTATTTTTTATGTCTGTTAGATGCTGTGCACATCTGACAGGCAGCAGGATGTAACCCCCACCCACTGTGTGTTACTGTAAAAATAAAAAAATAAATATAAATAACAGGCTTTTTAAGAGTTCTGGTTATCCTAACACAAAATAACATTTGGCACAAGAGCATTGGTGCTTACTCCTGATGGGCTGCATTCAGTATTACTGGAAAGTTAAAGTAACATTGAATGCAGGGGAATAGCATTTATATAGAGAGAGTCCCTTAGTCTATTTCCTCGGAATGCAGAATATCATGGCAACTTACATCATGATATGCTTTTCTGAGCATATTATGGGCATCGCCAGTATTTCCACAACACTGATCAACTGTGTTTGTCATGGTCTGCAGGGTAATATCTAAGATTTAGCACCATTATGGAGAGATCATGAATTTGAAGCCCAGGATAGTGTAACTGGCCCTGCCTTTGATGTAGAGCAGTGCATTTGATGAAGTGCAGTTAGTGAAATGTAAAAAACAAATAGCCATTTTAATAATAATAATTTTTCATATGTCATTACATTATATATTTTTTTCTGAGGTTACTTCGGAATGTGTGTGTGGTAGAAAAACAGTAAAAAGTTCAATTTTCCAAGCACTCTTCATCTCTTAGAATTAAACAAGCTGTTTCAGTCACTGTGTCTATACTTACATGTATACACCGTTCTAATGATTGAAGCCCTCCTGTTTTACATTATTCATTTAGCAAGCAAAGTCTGAAACATTGTTCATGACTTCAGTGTAAATAAGTGGCAAACATGTTTTAGGCTGAACAAGAGTCTATGAGTAACCCGCACTGGTTTTTGTGAAAAATATATTTTTTCAGCCTATTTTCTGTATCTGTATTGTGTGAAGTGGATGTGCATATTTTTAAATGTTTTATTGTTTACATACCAAATTGTTTTCAACCAAAATAAAAAGGTTTTTAATCATATGGCCCTTTAAAATTAAGCGCTAAAAGACCTTCCATATCAAAGCAATCATCTGGCAACCTTGCAGTGCCAATAAATTGTAATTATGTCCACCTACATGTGCATACATCTGCAAAAAGTTTGCATTTGCATGCCGGTTGCTTGCGGTGTATCTGGAAATCACGCAGACAGGTTTATGACGATCTATATGATAGATGAGAATGATATTTTTCATAGCAGCCTGCACTCTTTTGGCCTTTTTTTCCCCATCATCTCCTCAGGCGGTGTTAGTGTAATGATGGTGGTAAATGAAAGGTGCAGTTCACACCGCTCCCACTCCTGCCTTCGTCTTTACTTGTAATCACATTGGAAGGGGCTGTTAAAGCAGGTGGGTCGAGACAAAGCACTCAGCCCTCCCTGGCAGTGCCGCTCCGCAGGGTAACGACCAGGGACGGAGGCGGGGGGTGGGGGGCGTTGGGGAGGGTGTCTAATCACTCAAGTGTACAGCGCTATTTGCTGGAGTGTTTGATGAATGCCACTGGAGATGTGCAGTGTGGGGGGTGTGCAAGGCAAAGTAACACAGGCCAGTTGCACAGAAATGCTTTTTTCTTAACCCTTAGAAGTCATCAATCTGTTATGCTATGTGTAAAAACATGATTGAATAGTTATAATTGCACAGTTGCATATTGAAATACATTTATATTTGATGTACCTTCTGTAGTACCATATTCAAGTCTGTACTTTCTTTTTTCTGTTCGCTTTGGTGTCGTAAAAGGCAAAAACAAGACGAGTTTCCACTTTTCACAGAGGAGACTACAGACTTTTCATCAAATACAAATCATAAGAACATTTCTCTTATTCATAATCACAAATATAGCATCAATTAAAGGGCCCATATCATGCAAACAGAGGTCAGTGAAGGCTTTTCTGGCATTAAAACACACTGTCTTTTTCCAAGAAGTCTGTTTCTGGCTGTTGGAATGCAACAGTTCAAGTAAACAAATTAAGTACAAATATTGCAGATGCTAGTCCAGTTACAGCACTTATATCTCTTGGTTCTGTCTGTTGTTTCTCTATCACGTCCCTAAAAAGTGTGGTAAAATATGATGATAGATTGAGTAATTGTTGACCTTTCTATATTGACAAGAAACTCCTAATTCACTTAGACATGTTTCTCTTGGCTGATTGGACTTGGTAATTGGTGGGCAATGCAACCTTGGCCCTCTCGCATAAAGGCAAATGTGGCACTCTACTGCGTATCTCCAATGGCATTCATCAAACACTCCAGCAAATAGTATCATACATTTCAGTGATTATTGGAAAGTATTGGAAACTGATAGAGATTATTGATAGTGACACAATCCAGAGCAGCCAATCAGAAGAGATTATTTATGTTAGTGATGGGCCGATTCACGTTTTTCCAGTTCTGATCCGATTTCGGTACACAACTGTCGATACCGATACAGATTCCGATATAATGCATCTTTTTACTTTAATATTAGCATTATTTTTGTTGAAATTGTGCTGTTTGTTTGTAAGGTTACATCACAGAATAAAGGCATTCCAAAGGAAATGTGTAGCAGCAACAGCTGTAATATTTTGTAGATATCAAAAACACAACATCTTGGCTGAATCATCTAAATAGTTCAAGTATTATGTCCATTTTAGTGCAAAAACAAATTAATTTTAAATAATGTAAATTCAGAGACACGACATGGACAGAGTGTAATCTGACCACTTCTGTATTAAGTTATGAGAGATAGAGAGAGGAGGAACAGGCAAAAACAGCCAAGAAAACACACAAAATAGCCCCTGAAAGAACCCCAAAGAGGTCTTAAGGGAGAGCTAAGAGTTATCTGATATTTCATTTAGATTTTGGGATGTCTGTGGAAAACATCGACGAGTGTCTGCTGCCTGGTGTCTTTTTCCCTGTTTACTAACATAAACTCCTGGCATTCTTTGTTGTGAAATCTCTGCAGGTGCTTGATTACATTTTTTGTATTGTACGACACAACCGTACTTCCACCCCTCGGCACACACTAAATTATCTCCAAACGAGCAACATTTTGTTCAAAACATTGGATAAGGATTGAAGTTGCCACAGGTTCATGGTATGAAATAAAGAGCGGTGATGCATCTCGTATTACACAGCTTCGAGTTTAAGGTCCAGTGCAAGCTGTGAACTGGAATATGTAGATCGGGCCTGTCCGACGAATATCCGATGACAGACTCACAGCTATATTGGACCCGATACTGATATCATATTTATATATGTCAAGCTTGAAGGCACTGAAACACAGTGATAAAGAGAGGATGGGAAATGATCACACAAAAATGAATGATAACTGGTTTTGGGTAATGAAAGCACATACATCATTTAAGTTGGCATCAGAGTAGAGAAACAAAATACAAGAAAATGTAGAAGCTGTACTTTCACAGATTTAAAGTAAACAATGAGATGCACACATGTTTGTGAGCAGATATTTTGTTTGCTTACTGCATTCAGGATGTTTCATTTGTCATTATTTCTGCAATGTCCATAATGTTGTTCCTTTGTTGTAAATGAGAAGATCTGTGGGAAGATGCTATTAATGCAGCACAAGCCAACCCCCTCACCCCTCCCCAACACCCCCATTCCTCCCCTTAGGCAGAACACAGACCTTCAGAGGAGCCGTTTTTTCTCCCCCCTCAGCTTCAGGATTTAGAAAAATATTTGTGAGTTATTTTGTAAGTTATTAAATGGATGAATGATCTCATTTAAGTTAGACAAATGGACTGTGCAGACTATATTCTCATAAGAAATTAGTGAACTTTATGAGCGAGGCTTGTGGTTATTGTTCGGAAAGTTTTCTCGTGTTCCTTTCTCAGAGCACATCACATTGTTCAGGCAGCCTAAATCCACCTGTGCGTTCATGTAGAACTCGAGCCGCGCGACAGAATGCAGCACTAAACAACACCAAGTGGTTGGAGCTTTGCTGGAGCAGCACTGTCTCACACCATACTCTGCTTTTATTTCTGCAGTCGCGCAGCTAAAGTTTCACTGCTGCGTAAAAAGTTACTTTTCTGTGGATTTGGTAGTCAAAATTCCAAGGTCAGGCTAATTGAAACCAGGCTTGAGAGTGACTCCCCCGTTCATAAATTATATTAAACTGACTCGCCAAAAAGGGTTTCACGACTGTCTCATTTCTGCATTTAGCACCACCTAATTAGGCCAGGAGATTTTCACGATGCTTGATTAAGCTGTTTGAAACAGTGTACTGTAGCAGGGGAAGGTCAGTCCGCCACTAGCGTCACCAGGCTAGCCTTTGCATGCGTATATCAATCCATACCACTTGGACTTCCTCTGTTCTCTGACATGTGGTCAGGGCCTATAAATGTTTAAGTGATTTTCCTGGGACACTGCTGAGATCCAGCAGAATCTCGGTCCCGGAACGATTTGCGGGGCTAATGCTTGTTATATGCTTGTCCTCTCCATGACACGCAAAAACTCAAGGTAATAAAAATTAGTGTGGGGGGAGAGAAGGGGGGTCACATTCCGGTGGGGTCAGTGCGGAGATGTGAGGCCTTCCCCAGTCAGCCTGGAGAGAGAATCAGGAAGAAAGCCGAGGGGTCCTGGTGAGGGCGATTTTTTGGATGATCCGGCAGACCTCTGATTCATTATGCCGACCAGACTGGGCAAGTGAGTGGCCTGAGGTGTGGCTAGTGCTCTGTAGGAGTTAAAAGCCTTCTTCAACCTGGTGTTTTTCCCCCGAACCACTCTTACCAAAGGCAAAACACTAAACTGACTGAGTGCTGGGAGCACATCAAAGACATTCTGGTCTTTTTCACACGTATCTCCAGCAGGGGGCAACGCCTTGGGTATCACACATCCCCCCCTCTGACAAGCCTCTCTGTTCAAATAGGTGTCAGATTTGATAGCAGCGTAGCAGGAGATGAAACAGCTTACTGCAAAAGATTAAATCTTGTGGTTCTTGCCTTGGAAGCTTTCTTTAAAAATAAGTTTTTGACCTCATCATCTTGGATAGAGAGGAAGAGCCAGCAAAATGGGGGTCAAAATCTTCTCGAGCATTCAGACACGCAAGTGTTGACCTTTCCCACTAGCCTGCGTTTGGATTTTAGAACACAACTTTAGTTCAAGTAAACAAATTAAGAACAAAAATCGCAGAAGCTTGGCTTGGCAAGTCCAGTTGCAGCATTCTTGGTTTGGTCTTATGTTTCTCAATCACATCCCTGGTAAGATATGATGATGGAGTGATTCCATATTGGCAAGAACCCTCTCTTTTCTCCTCTTAAATCAGCTGGACATGTTGTCTCTTGGCGGATTGGACTTAGTAAATGTTGTGCAACTAAACAACTAAATATTGGTCCGGTTAGAAGGCCAATATCTTCGTTGGCAGGCCAGGACCACAAACAATCCCCTTGTAATAAAGTAGCTGATCCACAGTGTGTTCATTGCCCAGAACACAGCACTTACAGTAAGTAATCAGTGGTTAATGGTCCGTGCCCTCAAAGTTTTAGATTATCTAACTTGTTCTCCCTTTCACCTCTTAGATCTTCTATGAGGTTCACCTGCAAGCAGCCATACACAATAAAATCACACACATTTAATGAGTTCCTTATTTGTCCGCATCTGTTCACACCATTCAGTAGTAAACTGGACTCGAATGAATACTTTAACACTATTTGTACATAATCAAGAAGTTCCCCACTCTGTTAATGGCTTTCAGCTGTTTAATCATGAAGAGTGGTGTGTCTATATAGTGTGTGTATTGGGACTTTCTATTGCCTGCTTTGATTTCTCATGGAGAGACTTTATCTGGAAGTAGCTCCTTATGGAGAAAAGCTTTGTTGTAGCGTAGCACATTTCCTCAAACTAGGGAGAGTAATGAAACCTGTAGGTGGACGTATCCTCAGCATAACTGACCATGTAGCATAATGCCATGATTTCTTTCCCTACTGTTGACTTTGACAAGATGTTTCTTTAAAAATGATTAGTCTAATTTGACCTCGCAGGTAGGCCACATTAATCAAGAGGAAACTGCTGGATAAGCAATCGAATCCATTTTTTTGTTTCTGTAAAAAAATCACCAAGGGCCTCTGACAGAATGGAGATTTACTGGACTTCATACTGTGAGCTTTATGGAAAGAAATGATTCTGTAAGCAACAACAGTCTCATTTCTGAAGCCTTGTCCATTTCAATAGGTAACACATAAGCATTTTTGGGGAAAGGATGCCAGACTGACACAAAGCTCATCTTGGTCCGTGTGGTGAATCTGAGTCGGACAGCTTGGACAAAATGAAAATGCATAAGTCATGTTCTGTCAGATGCATGGATGGCAAAAAAACCTCAAGTCTCCAGTCAGCTTAGACTTTTAAATCTCTCAACAAGTGTATTGGATTTCCTTCAGCAGCTTATTGTTTCATCATGTATGCCATGGTTGCGAGGAATGGAAATGTGGATGCTGCGGCTGTATTTGCAGTAAGGGTTTTCTTTTTCTCTTCAAGGCTCAAAGGCGAACAGGTACTTCACTTGTGCCATGTTCTTACTGATGGACCCTCACTCATCTCATCTGCTGCTCATCAGTAACGAGCACGTCTGAAACGGCGTGCCTTCAGGGTGCATATGTGTGCAGGACTGAAAAGACTTGCAGAAGTGCAGACTGTGTTTCTTTTCGGAACTAAGAGCTTAAAGGTGACGCTGTGGCTTTTGAAAGTCTTTTAAGGATCCTCACTCATATGCATCCATACCACGAGGTGAACCTCAGAGGTCTTCGTCGAACTTGGCCCCTTTTACCACTGCTGAGCTAGTCTTGACATCACTTAACCTTCCGGTGGAGGGACTTTGTTTTCTTCTCTTTTTCTCTCCGTTTTACATCCCATAATGGATGTTTTAGATGGAAAGGTGAGCACAAATAGACTATACGAGCAGATTACTCCTCTGTGGCGTGCCTGTGTTTAACTTCGTTGCCCCAACACACCCTCGGCCAGTCCGTCACACTGTTGTTTACGTCTGATCTGATCTCACCCCTCAAGCTCATAACCTAGAATTAGCTTCAGACAATTAAGCTTTAGCATGCAGTTCCCGCTCTGTCGCTCATAAAAGGACATGGATGCGGCGCTCAGGGGTATGCAGTGCGTGCACGGCCGAGACACAACAAAACCCGTGGTGCCCTTCACTGCTTTATAAAACATTCCTATCAAAGCTTTTGCGGGACATTTGCACAAAAATAACAATTTCAAGTGGAGAGCAGCAGAGAGAGAGAGAGAGAGAGACAGCGAGGGGGAAAGGGGGCGAAAATCAACATTGAGGAAATTATTGTCAGGCCACATATCAAAAGAGAACAGTACTTGTTTTGCAATGCATGAAACATCGGCTTTCTATTGGCTGAGCAAGTGTGTTCCGCTCTCCCTCTTTGTTTTTCCTCAGAGAGGGCCAGCTTTGAAATGAATGATGTCAGTGGCCATTGTTATGGCATGGGCAGTGCTGCTGGGGTGGCTGCTTTTGGCCTGAAAGTAGCTGAGAGAGGGTATTTACGGCACTGTTACAAACACATGAAACAACGCGTGGGGTGGCTTGCTTTTGTGGAAACGAAAACATTGTGGACTTTTAGCAGCTATCACCCCTGCAGAGTGCAATCTCTGCAGTAGCACATACTCTTAAATAAAAATGCCAAAAATGATTCCCCTAAAGCAATGCCTTTGAAGAACCGCATTTAGTTACTTGGGGGTCTTTTCAATAAAAGGACTTGAAACAACAATGTCTGAGGTGTGTGAGTCTGAAGAACCTTTTGAAAGTGCAGGGATATGTTGTGTGTGTTGTAATACAAATTAAAACATGCTAGCAGTGAGATCAAAATAATAATTACATAAGGGTTAGTGTTATTTAATACACAACTTTTGTTTAATCAATTTATCTAACTAATTTAACCATTCGAACAAAAAAAGGCTTTGCTTTTGAGTCATCTTTGATCTGAATTTTTAGTTTCTGTAAGCAAAGGAAAAGGCTTCGAGTTTATACCTGATGTTACATCCTCTAAGCTTAACAACCTTAGTGTAGGACTTCTTTAAACTATAAGATAACCTGCCACTGTGTTTTTAGAGATATGATGGCTTGAGCAGTGGAGAAAGGATGTTCAATATTGCGCAAACCATTGGGGAATAGTTCACAAATTAATATAGTTCATCAATCTAAATAGTTCAATAGTCCAATAGAACACTAGGCATGTACAGCAGTATTGTTGCATTGCATGGCCATGTAATGCAAAGTTTCAAACATGTAGAAATGGTTTAGAAAGATTGGAGGGGACACACAGTGCTTCTCCCTGTTAAAATAGATGGAGAATCATTGTTGTTTATTGCTAAGCCAGTGAATGAATTCACAGATACTGAAGAGCCATCAGATTTAAGGACCGGAAACCTAGTTTTTCTAGTATTCTACGGAATCAAGACACTTTTTTGTGTTATTACCATAACATGAGGCATGCAGTTTCAGCGCATGACACCACACTCGCTCCAGTAATGAAAACAAGACAGATCTGCAACCAAGTGTCTCCTTGCGAAACACAGACAGTTATATACTCCTAAAATAAGTGAATATATGATTTGCTTTGGTTCAACACGTACCTTCACATCTACACCGAAAGGCTTCATGCTTAAAAATGTTCCATCCTGCAGAAGTAACTCACAGGACCCCCTTTTTTACTGGATTATTTGAAGCAGAATACGGTGCTGTTGACCTGGTTATGGCAGTGTAATTTAAGTTTGTGTAATGAGGAAGCGAGTCACATTTCTCTCTTGGGTCGTTCAGTCTATCTTCATTTGCTGTGGGAGTTGCAACGCAGGTCTGATGCTAATATTTGCTAATTAGCAACCTTGGGAGCTAGTATTTGTGCGCTAGGCTGTTGGCTTATAGGGCTGCCTCAGTATTTGAGCTGCGGATAATTTACACATTTGCTTTTCTTTCGACCTTAGTGCGATCTCTGGAGGATTGGGGCGCTGGAAATATTGCTCCCAGTATAGCACATTGACATATTGTTCATCATCCTTACTGATCGACCCTAATGAAGTACAGCACAATCAAAGCCTGGGAACAATACGCTGCTGAAGAGGTTGCCAGATATTGACTGTGTTTGGGCAAAAGATGAGAAATGGTTTTCCAAGTTAGCTTAGCTCAGTCCTGTTATAGCTAATTAGCATATCACTGAACAAGCCTTTCTCTGCCCTTTGGTTGAAAAAGAACAGCACTGGCATTTCAGCTAAAACCAGCCTCCACTTTGACCCATACAGTATGTATTAATATTGATATTTCTATCTCCAGGCTGTTTAACAGACTTTTTTTGTAGCCTGTGGTTTTGTGAAAAGCAGTTGAGGCACATCTGACAAGCTTCATACGCTAATCTTCTTCACAGCACAAAGCACTGGACAACTGAACTGGTTTTGAAGGCGCACTTATTTGCAGCACTCTCCAGCAATGCAGAATGAACATTAAGTTACCGTAGTGGCATCCCAGGATAGCAATAGGGGTAGAGTCATGTGCCAGAGCAAGGAAAGATACAACCCGCTCTAAAATACATTCTGTGCTGTTCATCAACAGCAGTTTGGAAGCTGCCCTCAGGATTGAGTCTACCCGATCGTTCCCTAAAAGCTGACGAACACATATAGGACAGAAATGTGAGTCAGAGATGTTACACTTTGCGAAGCTTTGAGCTTGTTGCCTTTCTCCCTGTTGCGAGGGGGTGTGGTTGACTTTTGTGAAACGTACTCTCGTGCTGTTACAAAATAGGATACAGCATCTGTTTGATAGTTATTTGCTTTTTCAACACAATATCTGCCCTAAACTTGCAAACTTGTTTGAGATTTTCAAACTATTGCATGTTAAAATTGCAGTCCCTTTCTTCTCAGATGTTAGGTTGTTCACTTGTGATGAGTGTACATTTCAGCATATCAGATGCTGTCTCCTGGTTACCCAGATGGGTCCATTGGTCTTTCAATTATTGCTCAAGGAAACTTTCAAGAGGCGAGTCAAGAAGAGTATTGTCATCCTATTCTTATATGAGTATAATGGAATAAAATAACACCCCTGTAGGGCATTTGAATAGCATACAAAACAGGGTCAGCCTTCACAGTGTAGGTGACCAAGACCTAATTGCACTCTTAAAATGAAGGTGTCAGAAAGGTTCTTTGGAGTGATTCCACTTTTGGCTTCCTGACAGGCATTTTGCTGGTCCTTTAAAAGGGCCCATGTCCTAATTGTTCTCCTCTAAGGCCTAGTTATCACATTTGTATGTATTCATACACCCAAACCTTAATAAACTAATTTCTACATGACCATGTTCCAGCCTCTCTTCATCCCATCAAATAAATCAGGCTGTTTTTGTTGCTGTTTTGTTGTTCTGTTCAGATGGCATGAGGATTTGAGCTAACATAATTGTACCAGTGGACATGTGTAATGTTGACTGCTTTAAATGGGATGACACATCTCATTATAAATGACAGAGATGGAAATACTTACTCAATTACGGCAATGCTTTCAATACAAACAAGTGTAGAGAGCATGAATTTTTAGTATTGCCATTATCTTGGGAATTTACAGTCAATGTTCAACCACATAAACTCTATTCTTTTACCCTGCCATTCCACATTTTAATGTGAAAGAATGGATTAACTTTGAGCATAGGAGAAAAACATTTATATAAGAAAACAGAACAGGTTTAATTTTTACTGTTGATTTGCTTGGGATGAATGTGATCTCTAAAACTGACTGCTGTGGGGGTTTACTCTAGAGTGAATGGGTTTGGTTAAACTGCCAGAGGTAAAAGATTTGCATGTAAATGTTCGCTTTTTTTGTGACATTACAAACATTATTTAGAAACTGCCCATTTCGGCAGCTTAGTCACCACATAAATGAACTGCGGCGTGAATGTCAGGTTGTGAAGCTTTGTTTACATGGTACATCGAATTAAAATTTCTGTGAATCTGTAAATGGGATGTGTGAGAGTAAAATGTGTGTGAAGAACTTTCTTAAAATTGCAGTAATCTCTACATAATGTAAAGGTTTTTATCAATTAACTCCAACTATTTACTTTATTTTATATGTTATGGACTGTTTGTATAGTGTGATTAAACATGTCTAGTACAACACACTAAATAACAATACAGGCTTAGAGCTAGACTCAAGGCCCAACAGCAAATATAATACAATACTGTAACTATCAAGGGCAGGACAGTTCTTCCATATTCTTTCAGGAGGGCTGTCTGCCTTTGACCCAGCGAGACCTGGAGTGCGAGCCAGTGGGACGTCCTGCACAATCCAGTGGTTCAGGGCAGTTCCACAGGAAGCACAATTTATGACCGCTGCCGTTTTCATTACAGGGATTCAAGCATGCCTTCAGTCTGTGTTTTTTATGAGCTACAAGTTGTTTAAGAGAAGTCCCAAAAAAACTGCTATCATTTAGCAGCCCTATAAGGCTCCCCGGAACTTTCCACCGCAGAAACAAAATAGGAAATCATTTCAGCCAGGGACCGACAGCAGCCGCTGACTCCCTCCACAGATGGTTGGTGTTAACAAAGCTTCCTCCCTGTCAGCCTCCTGGGGAACAGATTCTCCTTCACTGAGAAAGAAGCAAAAATCCCTCCTGATATTTATTGGTGGAAAGAATCTTTTTTCCCCCCCTCTGCTTAGGTCTGACTGGAAAAGGCCTGACAGTGGTTAGAATGTATAGGCTGAAAGACCATTTATTACAAGCACAATTTATTACAGTGACCTGTTGTCTCTGTCTCCCTGCACTCGGTGTATAATATATGTTAATCCACTGGAAAGAATCTGGGGAAGGATCCGCAAACCTGGAGTACACGGCAAAAAAAAAGAGATTCGAGCAAATGATGTCCTTTTAAATCGAGTCAATCGCTCTAATGTTTCTCATCTCTTTTTGAGATTGTTGTCAGAGTTGTAAGATTACTACACACACACACACACACACACACACACACACACACACACACACATATATATATATACATATATATATATATATAGAGAGAGAGAGAGAGAGAGAGACACTATCTAATAATCTGTATGATATTCTTGCAGTAGTCTCATAATGAGAAAAAGTCAACAGTGCTAGCGGCTTCACAGATATTAGGAAATCTGAACATCTCTCTTGTGAATTCATTTCATGCTCACCTCCCTTAGGATCTAATATAAAACACTACTGATTACATATTAAACACTTCATGGTCTTGCCTCTTTATATTTGAGTGAATGACCGCCTATATAACTCTACTCAGACCCCAAGAGGCTGGTCCTCTCACCATGCCAAATACCAAAGAAGCCTTTATGGACAGTAGGTCCTTTAGCTTAGTCACTGTCTAATGAAAATAGTTGGGATACTTCTTTTCCTTCTTTTAAAGTTCAGACTTATTTCAAAAGCTCCCATGTGATTATTTCTTTTCATCTCACGTCTGTTTCCATGTGCACTGTGGTCTACATTGCTTCTTTTCCAAGTGTCCTTGGATTGGAAATGGTTCTATATAAATTCAGCTCCATCTTCATCATCGTCATCATCATACATTGACTAGACTTAAGAAATTTCATTGATGTGCCTGATCTGCCTTACATGGCTTATATTTTTTGTATTCATATCACTTTTACTGTTAAGAGCTTGAATCAATTACAGGCATTAAAACCCATATTTTGTTAATCAGTACATACTCAGAGACCCTGTAATTATATGAATGATTACATATTTATGTCAAGCTTTACATGTACAATTTAACGGCATATTTTATATCTTGAAACATTTGGTGTAAATAACCTAAATGTAAGAAAAGGAATCTCTCTCTAGCCATCTATGAAGACATGATTGCCTTTAGTGACCACAGCCTGCCACTCTGCTCCCAGACGGAGAGGTTAGAGTCGAGAAATGAGGCGGAATGATGCAGGAAACTTTGTCCTCTCTTTCCTTTTAATTAGAAGCAGGACATGTAGTGGTGTGGCATAGTGGAGCCAGATTTACTTGAGGCTGAGCGAGGGGAAAAAAAGAAATAGAGAGAGAGAGAGAGAGAGAGAGAGAGAGAGAGAGAGAGAGAGAGAGAGAGAGAGAGCAA
>JBBJLR010000037.1:2443459-2462867 GCA_037577145.1 Brachypetersius gabonensis
GTGTAACAGTATACAACAATGTAACAACAATGTAACAATTTAACATAGTGTGGACACTATGTAAACCTTCCAGAGTGACTAGATTACACCACAAGAATGATTATTGCATGGGAGGCAGTTAGCAGCATTGAACCTAGTGCGAGCGGTGACAGAAACCATGCAATAAATAGAACTACAGCAGTGTAGCAGTAATGTGAATGGGATGTAAATACGAAACAATACATTAAATAGTCAGTACAGTGATGCAACAATAGTGTGGGTGGGGTATACACTATAAACTCAATTTACACCATACCATACAATCAAGGGATGAGTCGCTTAATTATATACATCTTCCCATAGTTTACGGTGACCATCTGTTGGTTTTCTGCTCTCTGCATTAGTTGTGAGGGGTGAGCAGGTAGTATTTTAGAGGTGGGCCATTCACAATACTTTCATGACACTGACGGGGCAGTGAAACGGTAATATGTGTTGTTGGTTGATTGTGGTCCACCACCTGTGGTCAGAAACTGATAATAGCTGAGGGGTTACAGCATGGCTGAGCAAACTATACATCAGCAGACAGTTACAGTTTCTGTGCATCAGCAAGGTGGAGCTACAAAGTAAAGCTTTCTAAAAATGTGGCCACTGAGTGGATTTTTAGAGTAGATCAGTAGAACTGCAAAAGTGCAATTCCTAAAGGAAATGCAGAGTGATTGTGCAGCTTTAGCAATTCCCAGTAGACTGCTTGGGTATTGTCAGATCTTTATTGTGGTATTTAGGTGTTTGACTTGGATTGTGGCTGTGTGTGTGTGCTGCACAGAGGGGTGTAATTTATCTTTAAACATCTAGCAATAGTTTTCCTCACACACACTCTTATACTGCATAGTTTTTATGTGACTGAACCGTGACCACTGTATTAAACAAGCTCAATTAACACTCTGCTCTGCATGAAGGTTGCAGTTCCTGGTTTAGAGCCCATTGTAAACGGGCAGCTTATAGCACTATTGCATATTTTATAACATAAGCACTGATGCAGCAATTAGGAGGCCCAAAAACAGTAGTTTAAGGACACATGAAAGCAAAACAGACTTACCAAAGCAAAACAGTCTACAGCAAAAACACTATATATGAAGAAATACACAGTCTAGCAAGACAGAGTTCTTCACTAATTGACTGCATAACTGTTTTGGCCTGAATGGGATGTGATGGGTTTCTCATCCTTCAGGCTAAGTAGTCGCTGGCCCAGCTGCTATAGAGACAGGCATGTTGCCTTCATGCTCATCAAATTAGCCCTAACTCTTCTCCTGTGCCCAGTTTTACAGACAGGGAGAATGCTACCTCCACACTGTTGAAAGAAATTTCTGCAAATTCTCTGAAGTCTTGCGAAAGAAATAGTGTTTCATGAGTTTGACCTCAGAAAGAGGGTGAAGGTCAATACTGGCCAACATCCTCATGTATTTTACAAAAAATGTTCATGGTTCTAATACTCAAACTTTTCTCTCCACCAATATGAATAACATAATTATTCTCGGTCTTCAGAGCTGGGCAATCCAGTGGGTTTCTTGCCGAAGCTCGGCAGCCATTTGGTGCTTGATGCACCTGGAGTAAATATATTTCACTCTGGACTGTCATATCATTTCCATATGACCCAGAGGACCCCAGTGTGAACTGCAGTGGGTGAACTGAATGGCTTTTTAATCTTTAATATAGTTCTCACTGCCAGGAAATTGGTATTATGGAAGCTGTCGGGATCTTTGCTCTTAGATAGACAGCTTGAGAGAGAGACAACAGATGAGGACAGACAGAAAAGGAGAACATCTAAGAAGTTAGCTGGATTAGAACTTGGTAAGACATTTATTCCTTCTGTTTTATAGTGCCTGAAACATGTTGTTTTTATTAGCGTGGCGCTTAATTTGTGCTGGAACAAGTCAGATCCTTATAGGCTTCCTGCTAGGTTGGATCCATCACTTACTTTGGTGGATCTGCCACCATGCTCCCATCTTAAACACATTCATGCAATTATCTGTAAAGGTGTCCTATAAAAGCAATCTTTTAAATAATTCATTATGTATAAAACAAAAAGTGGAATTGAATTAGCTTTTTTTTTTATTATTAATTATTGTCATGGCATGACCTCACTTCTCACTCCTGGTTCAAAATTAAGTCCTCATTTACAAGTTATGCCCCAACACAGTGGCACGAGTAGCAGTGGTAGTACCTCTGTTATTTTTTTCTAATGGAAATTTAAGCACAGTTAAAAAGACATCTCCTACAACATTAGAACTTACAAACTAATTACAGATGAGAGGGAAGGCCAGAATGTTTAATAGAGAAAGAAAACAAGTACAGATGCTGCCAGACAGGTGTGCTGCAAGATACAGTGAAGCTGTTAACATCCTTCCATGCTCTGTGGCATATATAAGACTACCGAGCAGGCCTAGCTGACCTCGCTTTGAAACAAGAGGAAAACACAGGTGGCAGAAATGACGTTCTCATAAACCGTTTAACTGGCTAGTGGTTGAATAGAAAAAACATCAAAGAGCGTTTTTATACTATGAAATATGGTATATTTTATATTGTATTTTTTTATTTTATTTGTTTATTTATTTTTTACCCTCACTGTTAATCTGTCTGCTGTTCTGTTTTGTCTCCCTGTGTACTATATGTATATGGTTGGGATGAACATAAAGCTCTACTTGCCTTGACTTTACTTGAATAGCCCTAGGAATAAAGATTAGACCCTCTTACCCTTTCATTTATGGTTGTCCCAATGGGAAGATTTAAAACTCTAGGTACAACTCATCCATTATTTGGACACCTAAGGCTTTCCCAAAAGATCTGTCCATGCTCCATAAGAGTGTTTTTACATTTAAGACATTTATCAGATGCTTTTATCCAAAGTGACTTGACTACAGGGGACAGTCTCCCTGGTGCAACTTGGGGTTAAGGGTCTTGCTCAGGGACCCAGTGGTGGTGTGCTGAAGGTAGGATTCGAACCCATGACCTCTTGGTCCAGAATATTGACAGTCTAGTGACAAACTGTAGTGTACAGTGTACTTTTTATAAACTTTTACTAATATCAAACAACAGAGTTGGTTAGAATCACTACAAAATGTTGTATTCCCAGTTTAAAGCGCTATGCTAGCAAGTTGAAATACTGCACGTTCTTGCCTTAGGCCATATTTACCCAGGTGCCCCTATGATAGAAACAACATTGTTTAGTTGCCTGATGATTACTATAAGACCATTCATTGGCCCCAGTGGCTCCAGTACGCTGTCTGGAATGCCGTTAGCATTTTTGCATGCATGAATGCTGCTTATTTGACACAAACTTACTCCTACACCTCCAAGGCTCAGGAGAACTAAAACATCCCTCGCAAAGAAATATGAATGCAATCGCTTTCTTAAACTGCCTCACAATCACAAAAAGAAAGCGTTGCATGAGCAGTGCGCTGGTGTATTCGAGTAGAACTGTGTGGGAGCTCAGCAGCATATCGTGAAAGAGATCGCTGATGCCAGAACATTCTCATACACTCCAGGGCTAATAGACTGCGCTGCTCTGGCACTTTAGCTGAACTAGATTATTAAAAGTCTTAATCAAATATTAGGCCTCATATAAAACTACTGCTTTTTTATTCATATAGCTTAATGATTTAAAACCCTTCACAGTTAATCCTCAGGAACACACTTGAGACAATTCATTAGAGAACAAAGAGTGTTTTTTAAAGAATATATTAAGCCCAATTCTTATTACATTCCTTGCTTTCTTTATGCTTTCCTTCATTAGAGACATGACCTATAAAAGGCATGTCATTTTCCCCTATAGAAAGCTCACTGCAGTAAACTGTTTCTCAATATGCTTCCTAATATTCTTCAGTTAAATAGAGAGCAGTCTTACTAATCTATACTGGACTTAAACTTGAATATAATTGATAGAAAATGATCTATGAAGTTATTGAGATGTCAGACGCCAGGTAGGTTGTTGCCTGCTGAAAGAAACTGATAAATCAACAAGGTAAGAAAATACATAAAAAAAAATGCATGATAGTTCATGCAAAATTCTGATTTTCATCTCACCATTTGTCAAGAACAGAAATTCACTGAGAGCACAATGCTGTTCAAAGTCTGTGTAAGTCTGTTTAATGTGTCAGATGATTTAAGTAATGAGCCTTTTGTAGTTAAATAAATGTCATTTTTTAATTAATTATTCACTCTGGTGTCTGTCAATCTAAGGTTGGACTATTTAAAACATATAAAAAGTATTTTATAACTCCCAGGTCAATGGAGGCTCAGAACAAACAGAACCTGAAAATTCAGTGGTTGATGAAAGCAGACTGAATGTCAGCAAGTGCACTGTTTGGTCCTTCTGGTTCACTCCAAGGCATCCTGACATAATGGCACCATCAGACAGGCAACTTGACACAATGGGCGTCTGAGCACTATAATTCAAATAATCTGCACATGTTACGAATACATTTGACTCCTGTGCTCAGAATAATGCTGTTAAAAAGGTGCCTGCAAATGTGTGACATACTGCTGCCCAGTAGGTTTTTCAAACTAAACAAACCATTTAAAGTTTTTAAAACTAAACTATTTAAAAACTAATTCATGTGCCCTTGGGAGTTTCACTGAAAAATGCATGCCAAACGAATGTGCCAAAGAATACGAAAAGCGATTCATTAAATGCACAGATTGTATTGCAAAGTCAGTCTATTAAATTATATGAATAGTATTGTTAAACTGTTCTCTACTTTTTTCTTCTTCCAGCTTTTTGTCCACTAACCCATCCTGCAGTTTTTGAGGTGCTTGAGATTTTTATTGAGAATTTTATTGGGAATCCACTCTCAGTGGACGTACAGTTTCTACACAGCAACCATTTGTTCACATAGGAAACACTGGCAGAAAACGCCTCACTTATTCCACCATGATACACCAACAAATACACTAGCAGCACCCTGCTAACCCCTACCATAGCAATCACATGGCAATCACCTGAAACACCACTGCAACTGTGTAGAACAGCAATCGGCATAACATAGGAACCACTACACAGTAATCATGTGACAAGAAAGGGGCAGCTGGAAGGTTGGATTGGAAGGTTGGAAGGTTGTGGGTTTGTACCCCAGAATTTCTAGTTGTACCATGATACCCTTGAGCAAGGTACCGTCCCCACACACTGCTCCCCGGGCGCTGTGCCGCTTGCTGCCCACCACTTTACTTGGGTAGATGGGTTTGGTGCAGAGAACAATTTCACACTGCTTAGCCTGTGTGGTGTGACAAATGAACACAACACTTCATACAAGATTCCAGGATCACCTTGGAATTGCTTAAGCTGCACAATCATTCTGCCTATTCGTTAGAAAATGCAGTTCTCCAGTAAGTATTGTAAGTATTGTTATTATTGTAAGTATTGTAATCCTGCACAGAAATTTTGACTCTCTGGCCACACTATTAGAAACCTTTACTTTGCACCATTTGCACTAGCCATGCTGTAGTCCTTCATCCGTTACCAGTTTCTGTCCACAGAGTCACTCCACTGGGTGATGGACCTCTCTCAGTCTAGCAGTGAAGTGTGTAGTGACCACTGTGCCTGATATACTACAAATCTTACCATTGCACTGCCCTGTCTCTGTTGTGTTATGAATGGTCCACCTTTCAAATAATTCCTTGTCAATAGTGGCCCTGCAGTCAAAAACTGACCGGATGATGAATGCAGTAAGGGGGGTGGAGGGGGTGTAACTATTGTGACTGCAGATAAGCTACGTCATGTAATTGTAGACCTATATAATGAACCTGTTAGGTAGGTTGGACTCAAGAAGGAGGCCAGACAGTGGAAGAACAGTGGAAGTGTTTCCAATAAAGTGGTCACTGAGTGTATGGCTCATGTATTATCTAGAGGTCTAGGCTGTGTTCCTTTTTCAGTGAAGTTATTGACTTTTACAAGCTGACCTTCAGCAGCAGAGGAAGAAATAGCATTTGGGAGAGTGTGGGAGACATATGGCACACGCACACACACATATACATAAACGCAGGCACAGAGTAATATATGGTAAAACCTTTAAACTTGCTTGTAGTTCATACTAATAAAAAATACCCACATTCAAAATAAGCCATGAGACAGTTTCCTCTGAACACTTCCCATTGTCAAGATATGTTTTACTGTGATGACTATTAAGGCGTGCAGATGTTATCCAGAGCAGTCCCAGAGTGAAAGAGCGGCTGTCTAGCGCCACCAGAACGCCATTAATCATGAGAATGCAGTGGGAGATTGCAGGAACCAAGAGAGAGCGGGAGAGTCAGAAGCTCAGGCTACTGCTACTCTTAAAGTCCAGATGTGGTTCAAAGTCTGCCTTCGTTTGAGCTCTTCTGCCCAAGAGGCCCAGTCCTGTGCTGTGACAACTTTTAAATGATGGAGAATTAGGTCGGAGAACAAGGATCAAGTTATGTAAGAGCTCAGATCATTGTGGATATTTTATACTGAACAGACCACTGTTAATTCATTAATTTCATAGAAGTAATTAAAGTTCATACACAGTTTATTTATAGTGCCTGTACATCAGTATACTCTAAACTGTCCTGTCAACATTACAATTTTCCGTTTTTCAGTGTTGCAAAAATCAGCATGGGAAACCTAACTAAAATATTTGCAGCTTTCTTTCTTTCTGGAGACTTTGTCTTTTTTTAAAGATATTTTCTGTGTTCAGACAAATGTGCATGAATTTTTCCCAAGCTTCTTGTAAACACCCCCAGAGTTCCAAAGTTTAGTCTTATAAGTTGGCTGCTTCTACTTCCAACAACTTTGTCTAAATTACTAATAAATGAGTTCCTCAACCTTCCTTGAAATGTAGCTCCTGATGTAAATGTAGGATTGGGAACTAAATGAAAAGGTTATGTGCACAGCACAGTATAGCCTCTCAGCAAAAAGTATGGATCAGAAAGGGATTTTTACATTTTCAAAAATATTTAGCAATTAAGTTAACCAGCAACCAAATCAACACATCATATTTGCTAAGGTGTAATTCAAGAATATTTATTAGTTTGTAGTGAAAATGTTTAGTGTAACACATTCTGTGAGAAATCCTCCACAGTGTGTGATGGTTCTTTACATTGATCAGTTTTTAATTATTCACAAAGTCCTTTTAAAGTAACACCTGATTCATTTCATCTAGCCTTCAGGAGCATCTGAATAGAGGAATCAGGTGGATCTGATTAGAGCTGCAATAAAACTCTGCAGGAGAATCACCAGGAGCTAAACTCATTAAAAATCAGTTTGTTATACACTGTTGCTGCAAACATTTAGTCAACATTTAGGTTTGCAGTTACTGACTGCAGCCCACCTGTTGTGGTTGTAATTTGTCAGCCCCCCCTTTGCCATATCCATCACTGTGCAAAGACCAAAACAGGATCTTCCCTTTAAAGGTGTTATTGTGGGGTTGCCATCCTATATCTCTACCATGATGCCAACATGATAGAGATACCGAGCTTACTGTAAAATACATCTCACAGTGTCTTGGGTACTAAAGTGGTAGATTGTACACATTATGGTTTCTGCCACTTGACTAACTATGCACCTGCTTAGTTGATGATTGTCTTTTCTCCATAATCAACCTAGAATCTAGTGATAGAGGGTTTTTTTTTCTGTGGTGTTAAGCACCGATTTAAGTAGGTTAAGTAAATTTCTCTGGCAAGAAAATGTATTAATAAAAAATGGGTAAGCATGAACATGCAAACACCCAAGAGAGAACAGTACTTCAGTTTTATGTTTTGTTCCATTGTGTTATACATGGAAAGGTACACTGGGATGTAAAGGCATTAATATGAGGAACACATAGGGAGTAATTCTTGCACTATTCAATTTTCTGTGACTGTACTAAAGTCTAATTGTTTTCATTTAGGCCAACTGCCGGTTTGTTGTTTGCTGAACAGCGGGCTTCCTATGAATTTGTAAATGTAATGTAAATTATAGAGGAATGTGCTCTATTTAAGCATGTTGCTGATGCTTTGGAGAGTGAGGTCCATCCCCACAGAGAGTGCTTCTATCATTTTTCCAAGGCACATTAAGATTTAATTGCCAAATTGAGGTAACACAGTGGGGCCATATATCACTGTCATGGTGCATTTTTGCCCCCCTCCACCTCTCCTTAAAACCTTTGCCTTGGAGCATCAGGGAGGCCCAGCGTTATTTTCAAGATAGGCTTTTGAAGCAAAAAGGGCTTCAGTGACTTTTCAGTTACATAACAGGTTGGGTTGATTTATCTCTGTGCGAGGTTTCACAAACCTGCTCCTGCCATAATTCCCAGTGTCAGCTCATGCTGGAATCCCTTCATCGCTTTTCTTCTCTTGTAGAGAAAACTCTGATTTGTAGCTTAATTGCTAGTCTAAACTCCCACAGCTCAGATGTTCAGATATTTTGTGTAAATGCACTTTAGCTACCCGCCGTGGGCCTGATTCTGTGGAGGACCCTGAGGGCCCGATGTACTAAGACTTTTGCATGAGTTCGAGACACAATTCGTCGCATTATGTATAAACTGGCGCACGCATCCTAATTGTGCAGATTATGGGATGTGTGCTTGGTGAAACAAAGCATTTGCTTTTCTCACTCATGTGTATGTATTTGACTGAGGGCTGCACAAATAGGAAGATCATGCAAATAGTGACTGATTACATTCCTCTCAATGTACTGAAGTTTTGCAATGACTTTCCTCTGACTTTGAAAACCAGGTGTAAATTTGAATTTGTGTTACAAAACACGTGTTGTTAAGAGACTTCTTTTTTAGGCACATGTCTCGAACACGTGCTGAAAGAATGCTCACCCTCAGGATAACACTGTTAATCAGGATCAGATGAACATGTGTGAAAAGATGCAATTATTTGTCTGCAGTTTGCACGTACAGTTCGTGTTTTGTTACCGTCTCGCTTTTGTTTTAGTGAAAAAGAGTACCACCATCTCTTCATCACTGAACTTTCATTTTGTGTTTTGTCTTGAGCTTTTTGACAGCTCTATTATTTAACTGTGCCTTTAAAACCCTGCACTTCATGAGCACACAGTTAATTAGGCGAATAAGCACAGTTTGCGTGATAAGCAGCAGTCTTGGTAAAATGAAAGTTAAATTCAGGTGCAGTGTGAGGGCATTTTTTTTGTCGAATCAAGGCAAGTTTTGTTCTGTTTCTTTGCTTGTGCATACATCTGGCCCAGAGCCGTCAATGCTTTGCACAGTGTTGGCAAAAGTACTGTGGTTATTAATGCTAGGACTTCAGTTTTGACATAAAAATGAAGAAAAAAACACCCCTAAGACAAGATATCAAGCAGTATGGTAAACCTAACAGCATTGCACATTTTTGGCTTTTCTAAATTAAAATCAGACATCTGAAGTTTGTAAAAGACATTACATGTTTTATCTGAAGCTTGTAACAAACATACTAACATTGCTTTTACCTGCTATATTGTACCTTGTATTTCCAGAGTGACCTCTTCATTAAAGAGTCCTGGCCTAGAAATGCCACTGGAAACTCTCCTAGAGTCACATTTTCCATAAGAACAGTTTAGCCCTATTGATTTCAAACAATACTTTAAAACTAAAATGAGTAGTACTGTATTGCAAGTTTTAAATACTGAAAAAAGTGCTAAACATTACAGCTTTTTTTTTTAGTTCTCAGTAATAATCTGGGTTTCTTTGAGGGGCCTAAAGGCCCTGAAGCTTACCATTTGCAAAAATCCCTTCCCATGAATTTAGACTTCCAATAAAATGCTATGCTGTCAGACTGGGCAGTTTTTTTATACTTATTGGAATTTGAGGCTTTATTGGAACTTTTTTACACTTCATTGAAAATACGTTTTGTCAGTGTTCTGTAAAGATTGTCCGATCTAGCAACAACTGCTGTAAAATTAAGCCAAGCATAAATAAATAATAGATCATTTGGAGTCTAAAATTATGGAAAAGAACATATTCGTGGGTGGAGCGTTGATAGATTAATAGGTCTTGGCCACAGGGACAAGCCAACTGAAGCTAGAATCCCTGTCTGAACAAATACTCTGTACTTTGCACTCTCCTTTGTGACTTATCATCCAGCTTAAATAATATATTATCGTCCCAATTATGTAATATATAGATGCTGTCTCAGTAATGGCATTAATTGAAAAGCAATAGGCATTGGCATGAGAGAGGGAGTGTACTAAGTGATCTCTCGGACTACCATACATAGCTGAGGGGAGGTCAGTGAGTCATGAAATTGACTTAGGTGATGGCACCCATCTCCACTGCCTCCCAACCCACCGCACAATCAAGGTGAACTAGACTCGAACGTAATGCATGGGTGAGCGGCTAGTGACCTACGGCTCCCCCACATCCAACCTATAAAGCCTCCAGCCAACAGAGTCAGCGAAATAAAGTGTGAAACTGCAGACTTTTATGAAATCTGTAAAAGCAGTAAAAAAAAAACATTCTGAAACACATAGCTGAAAGATAACAGACTTTGTCCTGTTCTTTCTCTCTGCACCATTTATATTCTAATCTTCTCTCCCCAAAAATGTCAGGGAATTGATACAGGCTCTCTACAGTCGCATTTAGAAAGCATTTGTTTACAGATTGACTCTAGAAGCCAGAGTAATGAGCCCACACCCTCCTGCATCACTGTATGAAAAGGGCCACAGCGGGGGCATGCTCAGAAATGAGAATTACTTTTCTCTGATTGTTTGGCCTTGTATTTTCCCTGCTGCCAGCGGCTACATTTTACATTTAATTAAGAATGCCGTCTGAAAACCTGCTGGCACAGTTTCGCATTTATTCGGTTTGGGATGCCTTACGATGCGGATCCAAGTGCAGATTCAGTGAATAGATGATGTGCCTCAGGCCTTGTGTGACTGAACTGTAGCGTGCCTGGGCATTAGCTGAAAGATCACTTTAGCTAATGTTCAGCAAGGGCCAAAGAAAATAAAGGTATCAAAAGGAATTATTTGGCCATAGAACTGTTTTTGGTGCCCTAAAGAACATTTCATTGAATGTTTTTCCACAGAATTACTTTTTGTCAACACAGTGCTTTAGTGTTAGTATCTTTCAAGAAGCTAGACCAGGATGAGTTTCTAGGAAAACTACTGAGAGCTCATTAGAAATGACTGGGATTGCACACATCAGAGATGGGGACTCGCAGCTCAGATCGGACTCATGAACAACACCAATTAATTATGACAACTAAACATGAATAGGGTGAATAAATAAAATGTTTGTTGCCCAGTTCAAGTCTCCACTTGGACTCACTGAAAATCTTTGACACATTCACTTACATACTGTACAGTATGTGGTCTCAGTTTTATTTTGTTTTCTATTTGTTTATTACATTTGTCAGTGCTCACCACGCTTCACAATGTATGACAATTGCTCAGTGAATGGACCAAAAGAAAGATCTTGTTACAAAAGAGTATTTTCTCTTTTTAAAAGCAGCAATTTACAAATTGTTCAAACAGCAACAATGCGCATAATGACAAACCAACCAGTATGGCCTATTTTCCCAGCATTAACACAAATACAGTAAATTAGCCTTATATAGTGTTAACCGCATCTTACATTTTGTGGTAAATGACTTAAGATCAATGCAAAAATAAAAAAACCCAGAGTGCAACACATGCTTTTGCCGACCAGCAGAACTACTTGGTGACAATTTCAGTGAGTTGACAAATGTATTATTTCTGGGTTTCAGGCTGAAGACTTTACTAAAGACTCTGTTTATTTTGTAATCGACCCTCTCATGTGCTCCGAATATCTCTCACAGCAGCTGCTGTAGGTTCAGACCAATCATTATTGTCAGTCTGACTTAGATCTCATCTCATACATGATCATCATTTTACAGTCTGCTTCCACAGTTATTTAATGGTCTGTTTAAAATACTGATTGTCTTTATGTTAATTATCATTTGTATCCAGTGGCTTGGGGGCTCAGATGAATTCCATTAACTTCCTAAATTGGTTATGCTAATAAGAGACCATTTGTTCGATTACAAATGACTGGACGAGATCAACCATACCATCCACATTATTTCTTTTGAGCTGCATACCAATGACAATCAACATTCATGCTGTGATTGCGCGGCTGGTTTGTGCGAGGCGGAATTATTCTCATTACAAGTCCTTATTTAACAACATATCATTTAACCACTTCATTTAGAACAGCTGGTTGTCAAGGTGATGTCGAACGATACAGCCAGAAGTTTGAGCTTGGCAAGAGTAAAGGTGCTCCAGCAACTGTGGGCAAGTGTGAGATAAAATATCTTGAACTGGAACATTTTTCAATAAATTATGTGGATGGCTGGGTAATGTGTGAGGTAGTTTTCCTCCTCAGACTTTTTCCCATCATGACAGTGCACAGCTGGAGAAGGTTTGAATTCCTTCTTCTGTCAAAGGGTCACTGGTAATGCCGCCATCATGCTATCATATATCCAACTGTCTATTTATTCCACATAATGCTCCATTCATCCCGAAGCCACTGGGATAGCCTTACGGGATCTGAGGGAACATCATCAGCAAGGTATGTTTAAAACCCACTTTACAGTTCACATGAAACAGTTTACAGCTCCACTCATCAACTTTTTCAGTAAGATTGAAACATAAACATTGTATAGGACAAATATAAATCACGCTCACATACCATAAATGAAACAGAATGAAGGTTAGAAACAAATGTAAAGCAGTCAAGACAAAATGAAGATAAAACAAAAGAATAAATTTGTAAGAAGGAGCCTACTCAATTATAACAAGTGGTATTTAAGGCCCATTGCCGAATTCATGTCGTCTGATGTGGATCTGCAGGATTCTGAACAGTTACACTATTCTAATGCAATTCAGGACAGTGTTTTCTTGAGCATTGTTCCTCCAGAGGATGGTTAGTATGGTCCAACAAATTAGACCAGTTTTATGAGCACTGTACAGTCCTATACAACCCAAATGCCTTAAATGGCATGCCAATTTCATTAAACAAACCTGAATTTTCTATTTATTTTTATTTATTTTGAACATACTGGGACTTAAATAAATCTGAAATGTGCCATAACATTTGCACATTATGTCAAATTCAGCATCTAAACTATTTGTGCATCAACAAGTGCAGAACTGTGCAAAACAGCTATTATTGCCCTTTTGCTGAACTACAATTCATACTTATTCATATATAACCAGATAGTTTATCTGGAACACAATTATTCCGTTTATATCCCATTTTCATTCTGTATGAACAGATTTGAGACATTTTCATTTGTCAAGCATTGACAAAACATGGCATATCTCTGAAGAAATCTGCCCAAGACTGTGTACACCTCAATAACTCACAGTAAAATAAGAAATTTGTCTTTGAAATGATGAGATGAACCATCCCTAATATGACCAGAGATGAGAACTTCCAAGACAACAATTTTGATTTAAGGACAGCTTTAATACAGTACACCAAATCCAGAGCATTCAAAAAAAATTGCACACCGCACATCCAGATCCACACCCAGCCTCAACAATACTGAGTGGAACATGCATTGCAGATCAATCAAAGCTGCTTCACATCTGCTCTGAAGAAGTGAGTGGTGTGTAATTTCTGTTTGGGGAACATTGTTATTTTGTTCTTGACTACTGTTAGAAATACTACATGTAATGCTGCGTTTTCCGACTGAGGGTTAACTGCTACTTTCAGCACGGCATGCAGCACTAAGATTACAGTAACTTACAAACAATGCTGAAGGCTGTGTGAAACTTATCTTTCAAACTGTAATTGGTGTGCATTATACAGACAGCTGTTTCGCTAAATTTCATGAAGCATGAGCTGAAATAATGTACATGCTAAATGTGCATGAGGACTAGGGGACAGAAAATTGACGACCTTTGGGCAGAGCACTGTTCCACCAATACACTCTCAAAACCCAGCAGAATTTTTAGAAAGAATTATTAAGAGACGGTGAAAAGTTATTTTTGAGGAGTGTGTCCTTCTGTCACTCACTGTCCTGATCACCAGGTGGCTTTTTTATTTCATTCCAGAAGTTTTTGGGTTAAGCTGTGCGGGAGCTCAGTGTAAAAACTCATTTAACTCATGTTACAGTTTTAAATACTGCATGCAGAAATGAGCAACTAAGGAAAAATGTAGGAATATTGCATTAAATGTAAATTTCACTAAGAAATTATTTAGAAAACTGATATTACATTTTACATTTTAAAATGTACCCTTTCCAATTAATGAATCCGTTATGGGAATTTATTACATGAGACAAACAGATCTTCAAGATCTGTAGTTGTGTATTATGTACACTTTTACAATGGGGCAAAATTTTAGGACTGTATTGAGATAACTAGCTGACTGTAAAGATGAGTTTTCCAGAGACCTTGGGTAGCAAATTCTTCACAATTTTGACTACAAAACACAAGCCAAAAACATAATTTCAGCTTCCCTGGTTGCAAAATGGAGCTGCTGAGGACCACATGAAGGGCTGATAAGGACAGGGGTGTTAGAGAGGAACCGTCTGTGGATTTTAGGTTAGAGTAGAAAACAGTTCCTTTGACTTTACTGTTCCCAGGGGTGGCCGCATGGTGCCAGGAAGTGGAAGAAAGGGAAAAGCGTGCCTCCGGGCAGCCATGTGGCAACACCAGCAGCGTTTGTGCTGCGGCCGTCCACACGGCCAAAGGCCAACAACCCCTCGTTAATGAGGTTGGAGGTCGGCCCTCATAAAAGCTGCCCAGGGCCTCCGAACACACTGTTGAAGGAAATGGAATATGTCTGCCTAAACTGACTTCTTATTTTTTGTCGTCACTCACCATCCCTGCTGCTTGAAGAGGCTCAGACTTGTGAGCGTTCAGAGAACATAGATGTCCCTGAACAAGGCGATTAACAGAGCTGACTGATGGGATAGGGAGACCTTGACCTTGCTGCAAAGGAAGAGAAAGGGTAACAGAAAAGAGAAGAACAGAGAGAAAAAACACCTGCTGTTCTCTTGCCCAGGGATTACAACAACCAGGAAACTGCAGTGACATACACACATGAAGGATAGAAAAGAGAATTTAAACCAGCGGGATTGTTTAGGAAGTAAAGGTCCCAAACCTGGTGGTGTATAACAGTTGATTTTGAAATTGATCGACATAATTGTGTAATTTGCATTATTTGCTGTTTGCACAGGCACAGTGACATTTACGAACTGCATGTGATTTCTCCATACTATCTTTTAAAATATATTTTAGACTTTTCTTATGAAAATACAGCACATTTGCTCATATGTTCCAAAACTACACAGTACTGACACACTGATGCACAGTATCAAGTTCTTATGATGAGAAAGCAGAAATAGGCAAGTTCTTTTCACTTTTGAACTGGGAGGAAAGACAATTGCAGAGGGGAGAGTCCACAGGTGCCAGTTCAGACTCTTTGAACCCGGCCTCATAGCCCTAGAACTGGTTCTCTATTGACAACAAGTGCTGAGAGGTGTGTGAAATCAACCTCTTGATCTCTGCGCTGCTGACTGATGAAAATGGAAGCTAGAGCATTGCTGGATATGTTGCCACAACTAATGTTGTCTTTAGCTGTCAACTGTTTGGCGGTTGAGAAATGATGAGCGTTCTCAATTTTCTAGAAAAACCTCTGCATTAATGTTGTAACGGAGGAGCCTTCTGATACAACGCTACAGAAACTGATGCAATCTGAGCCCCTCTGCGCATTGCATTGACTATTTGGCATTGCTATGAAACTTCATTACTTTGCCAAATTAAACTATTTAGCAGGAGTTGCCATACACTGCCTTTATAAGCAATACATTTACCACTTTTAGTAAATCAAGCAGTAGGAGGGGGTGGGGATTAAAAAAAAAAAAGCCTTTCTTTTCATTGCGCCATGCTAACGTGAAAATCTCCTTCGGCTCCAAATCAGATTGATGTAAATGATTTGTTTGTTATGCCAGCAATGCACTTACTCCTTGGAGTGCTTTGTAAAACAATCTTCTTGCAGTACCGTGCATTGGCTACTTGGAGGTACGGCTCTGAGGCCTGCTAGGCAGAAAGCTCATGCTAATGGCGCTGACAGCATTGGCTCTATATCACAGTGTTGATGGTTTTCCTCGCATCAGCCAGGGCCTACTGAACATCATGACGGCTGATGAAAGTCCACCTGCTATAAATATGGACTGGGGCCAGCTCACTAGCAGAACTGAGTGGCTGTCTGTCACTACCTTGGCTGTCAGGGTCCTTTCATATGAACATTTGTGTTGTTACAGGTGGCATTGCTCTCTCTCTCTCTCTCTCGGTTCGACAGACTGACTGGCTAACTACTTAGCAAGGCTCTTACTGGAGCGGCGCAGCTGGTAACCAACTGCCTTGATTTAAAGGCTTCACAAAAGCTCCCGCAGATGTCCTGCGAAACGCGTCTGGTGGAGGCCCCCTCACTGACTGCTTCTGTAGCAGCGGTCCCCCATGCCTGCTGCCACTAATGTGGGAGCTAGCACCGATCCCTAATCACCAGCGTTAATATATACAGCCTGTCGCCTCACGCTGTGAAAGGCCTCCTAAGCTGAGCCGTTTCAACTCTGTCCTCACACAAAGGTAATCAGATGCAATGAAGGTGCAATCAATCAAAAAAAGGGAGTTACAGTGAATTATGGAGCAATACATCACCCGCTGAGTCAACCGCTAGCACTAGCAGGTATGCTTAAATTATGATATAACTATGATGTATTGCAAGCCGGAAAGTGATCTATTTTGCTAAAGTTGCGCCAGACGTGACAAGGCAAATGCTTTTGCTATATCTTCTAGCATTGCCATTTTTAATGTACTCTTTTTAAACAAGTAACCAGCAACACATTGCTCATAAAACCCTACTTCCACTTTGGCCCCTGGCCTTGTCTTAGCCCAGCAACTTCTAGTAAAAATCCACCAATATACATAATGGTGGGAAACATGTGAACTTTACCCTTAGACTAGTTCAGAGACAGGACGCTGCTGACCCTTTAGTCTAATGAAAACAAGTGAATGTGACATTCCATTCTTATACAAAGCAAATATGCACATCCATACAGTACGCTGGATGAATATTCATGACTGATTCCAAAGACAACAAAGCCTCGATTTGGCAATTAGTGGCGAGGTCAAGCAAGTCAGATGCAATTGAAAATATTTTTGAGGTGAAGCCATGCTTTCCAGAGCTCTTCCGGAAGTTATCTGCTATCGCTGCCCTTTAACTGAGTTCTGGTGTTGCACTTGGAAAGACATAAATGAAAAACTGGAGTCACACCCAGTGACCTTAGGGTGAGATCAAATAGATGTTTCAGTACTGTTAATACACATACTGACCTCCAAAGGTTTAAAGATGCCACTGTTACCAGTGTTTTTCCTCTCCAAACTACTTTTTCTCTTCACAACTCCCGAAAAAGAAGATATGTCAACAACTTTTCTCATTCAACTACACATACATGCATAGGTTGTTATAATATGACAAATAAATTCCTACCCTGAGACGTGCCATGTATCATTGTTAAAGAAGCAGTTTTGGACAATGCTGAGAATCCTTTCTGTCGTGGGAAGTCAATGGAATGTGGGCCAGCAGAAGTGATTCAAAATTGGTCAGCATCAAATCTGGTAATACATTTAAACAGGTTTTCCATTTGAATCCCTCATCTGAACTATGAACTACTGATTGAATATGAATTTGAATGGAAATGTATATGGTATTCAAAACTGGTAGCAAACGTACAACATTGGCAGTCAAACTTGCAGTCTCCCAATGACAGGGCCAGTGCATGTACACTGTCCATCACAACTGTCTTTGTGGACATGTTGTGCATTATTCTCACAGCAGAGAGTTATTGTGTCCCTTCTTTTGCCCCTCACTGCTCACTAGCAACTCAACATAGTCATAACATTTCAGACACAGAGAGACAATACTGGCCTAGTTAATCTGATAACAGTGTTACAAGAACACTTTTTATTTGATTATTTTAATAAAAAATACCTGTGTCAATTTGCACAAGCCTACAGATGTGTTTTCCTTCTCCTATACAGTTACCATTTCAGAGATTTCAGGTTTTGTTATGACAATTGATATATAACAATTTGGCTGTTTTTCTTTTACAGTCAAAACTATCCCTCACAATCTACGATACAATGGCACCTGAAGGGTTAAGAACTATAGCAGTGCTTTCATTGATATTTTGTATCATTAAATCCCTCTTTTTAGCCTTTCTCTGTGCCCCTCACTGTTTAATTTTCCATCTCATCCTGTCCGTTTTATGATCTTTATCACTTTGACCAGTGTAGGAGTCCACTGAGGGGAGTATCCTTTACCCAAGTATGTCCGCTCAGACCGAGTGCTACAAAAATTCCCTCGATCCCTTCTCTTCTCCCCCTGCAAACGAAACGCAGATTCCTGCCCCGAGGCGTTTGCAGACATGCTATCACTTTCATAGCAAGCCAAGCAGAAGACGTTGGATCACTCTCTCTTCAGAGATGGAAGTTGAAGTGACCGCTGCAGGTGGTGTCTCACTGAGGCATTCCCAAGCCTTGTATGTGTAATTCCAAACATGCTGCTATCCAATTCCATTTCTCCACGGCTGGTTTCTCCCTCAGGTCAGCCCGAGGAGTAGTTCCTTATGTTTTTCCAAAGGCATCACAGAGAACATATGTAGGGAACTTATTCGAAGGGAACTGAAGGCCCAGATCAAATCAAGACATTGAAATGTAAACAGATGCAACAACTTCACCTGTACTGACACCAATTTAATCAACTCATTATATCTATGGAATTACGTTACACGGATTTCATTTCCATATTTTATTTTAAGACATCATAGCCTTGTAGATGCCACATCCTCAGGGAGCGGCTCTCTCTAGGTACTATAGGTTTCAACCATGAGACTTACAGTTTTATATGCCTATAAGTACGGTCAGAAAACAGTTATGTCATTAAAATACTTAGTAACTATTGTACGAGTATGACTTTATATTCAAGTCATACTCATGGACAAAGGTGACATCACTCAGTACAGAACAATTATTTTTGTGTTGATTCAGTGGTCTACAGGTGACAGGACTATTTTGACCACCGGTAATTTTAATGTTATGATTTTTTACACAATACGTGATACAGCGTTTGATGTCCCAATGATATTTAGGCATTTAGCAGATGCTGTTATCCAGAGCGATGTACACTAGTGCTCAAGTAATCCTGAAAAATCTATACTTAAATCAACAGTTATAATTAAGTGTTTTCTGTTTACTATTAACTGAACACCTTCTTCTGCAACTGGATCATGGATGTCCTGACTGTACAATCAACAATGCACAGTTCAAATCAAATCCGTTTGCTGAAGACATCTGTGGTGGACCAGTGAGAATGACGAGGTGGTGTAAGCTACACAGATTCTTGTCCAGTCCCTGGTCATTTCCAAACTGGACTACTGCAACTCTCTACTGGCCGGACTTCCA
>JBBJLR010000037.1:2476239-2487095 GCA_037577145.1 Brachypetersius gabonensis
CACACACACACACACACACACACACACACACACACACACACACACACACACACACACACACACACACACCTCTAGGGGAAAATAAAGCCTATAGAAGAGATTTACTTGTGTTGGCGCTGAACATTTTCCAGACCCAAAGCCCTGTACTGTCCATCATACAGGCTCAGACAAAACCACAGTTGGTCAACAGCCCAGGAATGACCTGATGGATTTCTTCAGATTCTACTGTCAAACATTCATCATAAAAACAGAGATATCAGGATCAACAGGACTGTGATATCTTATAAATGTTCTGAAAAGGTTTTCCATATATTTTAAGTTTTCCAATACATATATTGCACCAAACATATATTTTAGGCCAAATTCCAATGTCTTTACCGCCAATTTGGAGTCTTTTGGTCATTTATTATTAATAAAATGATAACATTTCAAACTAACATAGATCTTATAGACTTTACAGGTAAATGAATCCTAATACTTTTCTTTTAGGGGTCAGTTTTTGACTGACCAAGTGTACAGTGAAGAATAGCAAAAAACACACGAATGCTTATGTGCTGGCAGTCAAAAATGGTATGTTTTGTAAGTAAACCACAGTAATGAACAGCACTGTACAGGCCCAGTTTCATTCTACAGCAAGCTCAGAAGACTGAGAGGCTTTACTGTGCTGAGAGGCTTACATGCTCCTTTAAAACGAACATTTATTACATAATATTTATTTACGATTTAATCACACTCATATTTCCCTGACTCAGTCATTGTACACTCTACTTTCTCAGATTGGTCACTCGCTTGGTACTAATGAGGGGTCTTTACTTTTTAAACATTATTATTTAATCAACTAAAAACAACTGGAATTTCTTTGTATATATATATATAGATGGATGGATGAAGGGATGGATGGAGGGATGGAGTGATGGAGGGATGAATGGAGGGATGGAGGGATGGAGGGATGGAGGGATGGATGGATGGATGGAGGGATGGATGGATGGAGGGATGGATGGATGGATGGATGGAGGGATGGAGGGATGGATGGATAGATGGATGGATGGATGGAAGTGCATTTAAACATTGTCATAGTGATTTAAAGATATGTTTCCCAATGAGGTTAATGGTATTTGTGCTGCAATGAATATTACAATTTACAGTAAGTTCCATTTTGCACACATATACACATCCACACATCCACAGCTGCATCTCTAAGCAGACACATCTTGTAAAAAAATATTGTGCTTGCTGCTACCCAACATAATTTACAGCACTAATCTACACTCTTAATGTACAGTGTTAAATGAACTCATGCATACTAAATGTGAGCCCACTGAGGAGCAGCATATGAGTTAGTTTATTAGGAATTCGTCTGTGAGTTCATTTAACACTGCTGATTTTATTGCTCAGGTTATTTTTCTCCTTGACTTTGAAAGAGAGAAAGTAGACAACCGTTCATTCATTAAAGGGCCTGTGTTGTGGATAACTTTTTTTTCAAATGAGCAATGCAAGGATTTCTAATGGTGTAAAACAAACCATTCACTCCTCAACCCACAAAGTTTATATAATATGATAACAAACCAAGAGCCAATTCTGTGATGTAACAAAAAACAGCTCAGTTTTGCCATGCCCGTTCACATCGGAGTTGTTTAGGAGTTGTTTAGATTTTATTGAAAGGAATGAAGAGAGGTTAGAAGACACAGTCTTCTATATGTGACTTATATATATATATATATATAAGTCTCAGGTTTCTCAAGTTTTATCTTTAATAGCTTTTTACAGCTTCTCCTGTTTTCAATAAATGCTGATTACTTTCCTAATAAAAATACTGTCCTTTACATTTGGTATAATAAGTATAATTTTAAAGGAAATGACAAAACATCAAAATAAGAGAAATGATGCAGTGTCGTGCAGAACTTGAATAATTCAACAAAAATCTCTTGTTCACTCGTAAACAAACTGACAGTAATTAACTTTGATGTACTTCTAGTAGTGTTTTGCCGTCCAATTAGTCTCAGTGTGAGAGGAAAGTGTCGATTACAGCAGTGTTTTTATACTTTTCATCCTAAATAAGGTTTGATTCAGGTGATCAGTAATCAGTATCTCATAAAGCAGAATGAGGTGCTTTTGTAGGAATTTAACAGACACTGGCATGTAATAGTTGTCATAGAGATGCTGATTTAAAAATAAATTGCAGTTTTCATCTGGAGCTGTATTGTCACAGTTCGGGCAGGCTCCACCAGGTGGAGCTGTGTTTTTGTGTTTGTTTGGGGTTTAGGGGCTTTTATTTTGACACACCCTGAGTACCCGGGCCTGGGAAATGGCGCCAGCTGTGGGTACTCAGGGTTTAAGTGATTAACTCTGTGTATTGGTTCTGGGTTGATGCATTCACATATTTAAGTTCTGTTTTGTGTCTCCCTCACTGTCGGGTCATTTTAAGTCATGTTTATGCGTTACTGTGTGTTCTTATGCTTGTGAGTGTTCCTGTGTTTCGTGTCCACGTTTCTGAAACTGAATCGGCCTTCAAACCAGGTTTTTGTTCCTAGTTTTGTTTTGTTTTTGAATAAAGTTCCCAAGCAAAGGCATGGCTGCCCCGAGACCTTCTTTTCCACCATGGGTTCACGGGGCTCCCCGTGACATGTATACATACATGTGTATACATATATAAACATACAGTCACTCATACACATATATGTGTGATTGAGAATGACATGACACTACAGATTTTTATTTGTCCCTGATTTTAGTATAAAAAACGTCTGCCAAGCAAATTCTGCAGCCATTTGTTTTTCTTATTCCTGTCTGCTCCTGCCTAACATAAAGCTTGAACTATTTTTTCTTCTTCTTTTTTAACATGCATTTTCTGTCATATTGTCCCATGTAGATCTACATAAATAGTTTAGTGTGGGATGTAGCATGGTGGCATATTTTGGATCAAAACCCAGATGTGTTTGTGTGTTTGCACTGTCGTTCAGCTGCACAGTAAGGATACGAAAGTGGGGCACTGGGGTGTGAACTCCTTCTGGGTTTTACACGCAAACGGTTGTGTTGTGCTCGCTACAGAACAATAAGAGGAACTCAGGAACCCATTTCGTGTATTTCCTTATTTCTTTCTTTCTTAATTTTTGCATACCAACGTTTGCTTTCCCTTGGAGGCCCCGAAGACTGTCAGCAACAAAGCAGAATATTTCCTATTTGCGTTTTCCGCTGATAAAAGTTTTATTATAGTGCCCCACAGCATGCTGATAAACACTATTAAAGAAGTTTAAGGAACGGTACGGAGCTGTTGCTAGGGAATGAGGTGAAAATGCGTAGTGACTAAAGAGCTAGCGCTGCCCCTGCTTACCCCTTAACCTAATCACTGAGATGAGAGTTATTACGCTCGGTTCAATTTTCTACAGTTCAAGCCCTGGAAAAGTATACAGATGTGCTTTTTCCAAGGCCATTTTAGAGTTTAGCATGCTAACGCCGCTTTCAAGTGGCCCTTAGAAGCTTCCACTTGCCAAGACAAAATTACGAGCGCTCATTTGCAGAGCACAGAGTGTTCTAGTCTTGATGAGTTCTTTCCTTCATCAGTTTTTTTTGCAGTTGTAGAGCTACAGCTGAGCTACAGCAGTCATGACCTTTTATGGACGTCATCTTATTGATGAAGCTATCACCCCATTGCCATTGTGGGAAAGTCAGTCATTATATATGAAGGTTAATCCAGCTTTCCGACTTAATGCATTCACCTGAGGGTCCTTAAGTTGAACCTTCTCGATTAGAAACCCACCAATCATTCCAGTACTTCATAAATCAACACAGCACTGAAACTATTGCCAACTTTTTATTTTACATACTACATTGATCCTAGAGGAAATTACTTGAGCATTTAACACATTCGCCAAGTCAAGCTGTGGGCACTTGGGACCAGTGTGTGGGGACGGTAGCTTGTCAAGGGGGCCTCTGTGGTGTCACTGTTAGGCCTGGGATTCGAGCCTACATCCTTTCAATTGCAGTGGCAACTCCCTAACCACCAGGCCACCTACTGCCATTGATTGATTATATATTTTAAACCCATCTTCACAGATCTCAACATTGCCACACATTCCTCTAGCTGATATTAAGACAAAGTTTTAAAGTAATTTGTCTTAAAGGTTAACCTTCTAATAAGTGATTTATTTAAATGTGCACCTATTACTGGATGAATTTTGCACACACATCTTAGATAATTGATTTTATATTTTAATCTCTTGATTTTATATTTTAATTTGTGATCCAGAACTAATCCTCCAACATTAGTACCTGAGCTCACTAATACTCTTCTGGTTGAATGCAATCAAAGCCCCAGTTATGTCCCAAATCCTAGAAACGTTCGCAACAAAGCAGAAACAAACTCCTTAATTGTGCCCTTGATTTCAGATACGTAAAACACCCATGTTTTGTAAAAGTACATCTCCTATACATCAGATACCTCTCTGGTACTAGTAATTCAGTTAAATCAGGAAAGTCACCAAACTGTGATGAACACGGACACTTCAAAGCCAGACTTCCTGATCTATACATTTCTTTTTTCACAGATTACCTGCCTGTAGCTCCTCTCCCTCTGCATTCACATACCTCAGTAGCTCTGTGTATGTGTTGGGTGTTGCCAGTGTTTCTGGAATAAGTAGATAATGTGTTTTGCCTTTTTGTCTGTAGCTTGACTCACAAAGCTTGATTTGTGTTTTAGCCAGCAAACTTTTGATCAGTCTAGCCCTGAATGTTCCGCTTTATAACGATGGATCACTTTTTATCAGGCTACATCACCATGGCAACTCGATGGTGCAGGTATAACCTGGTCCAGGGCAGGTCACACTTGAGATTTCCGACAGCTGTCTGAGCATCGTGATTGAGGTGGACCCCTCTTGACTTGATTTAGTTTGGTTTTTCTTTTATAGTTTTGTTATCTTAAGCATCAATCACCAGAAATCAGTTTTATGTGTTTTACTCTTTTAAAAAGTAATGAAACTCATGTGCACATTCTAGCTTGAAGCCTCCTTGGTGACATTTTTGAGTGTGATTATGTGTTGTCCTCTGTGGAGGATAAGGCAGCTTTGCATTTCGTAGTCGGTTTGCATTTTTGCTGTTTTCATGGTCTGTACAAATGCCAAACTGATAAAAGTAAAACAAGTCGGTGTTTTTATTGATGGGCAAATGCAGACGTTACTTTAGACACAGGCAAGCATGAGTGTAATAAGCCGATGAACTGTGGAGGATCAGATCATGCTGGGTTTGCAGTAAGGTCAGGGAGATTTGGCTAATCACAGATGGAAGAGAGAAACTATTGATTCTACAAATCAGAGCAGTTAGGCAGAAAGAGAGAACCCTCTTTTTGATAAAGTGATTGAGGGATGCTTGATTTTGGCAGCAAGCTGTGGTTACTCATTTTTTAGGTCGCAACAGCTATATAAAACAGTCTTTCAGATCCTGCTGTGCCGTCGTGTCACTACTTGATTGCCAAATGCTAATGTTTCTGAAGTGACTCTTTCCAAATCCTGACTGGCAGTGGGATATTGCAGATTTTAATCTGGCCTAAAACAGCTCATTTTGTTGTCAGATTAACCATACAGTAAAAGTGTGGTGTACTGTTCTGGTTTCTGCAACCACCTCCACCTTTCTGGCCGCCACTATAATTGCATTAAACATTCTATGTAATTCAGACACTCATGATTTCAGCTGAGTTTCTTTGAAGAGAACGGAGAGCTTAAGCTTGATTGTGGGGTGTGGAAATAGCAGGCTAGGCCGCGCAAGGACAAAGTGCCCTTCTCCTCCTCTGATTTACGCAGCTTTAAGCTAATATTAAATGGTAATATCCCCATAATTACCCTGACCTACATGAAACATAATTCACTCTATAAAGGTCCCCTTTTCCCCTGCTTTCGTTCTCCTCCAGTTGAAGAAGGTTAGCTGGTATTGCTCCATACCATCTGGCTGGCTTTCATGTCCGTGTCTGTCAGATAATTTTCCACACTGTATTCCACAAATGTCAGGGACAATGTTTGCCTCGATTGAACAGAAACGTTTCAGCCACACAGCCACTGTGTCCACTTCTGTTTTTCCTACCTGGAGAGGAAAATTATGTGACAGATCAATAGCCAGTGTTTGTGCTGAAGTTTATTTTAAGACTAGAGACAAAGTGAACTTTAAAGCTGGGGCTAAAAAAAATAAATAAATGAAAATTTTCTGCGCACATCTTATGATGTAGTATTATGCATTCATGCAGTCAGTTCTGTTATACAGGTAGAAATATTAAGAACAAAGAATAAAAAGTCGAATCATTTCTGACCAGTCAGAGGCCGCAGGAGGTGGTCACATTAGTGGCGTCAATCATGAAAAGTGGGGGTGGTGGAAGCAGCCTAGTGGGTAGGATACTTGCCTCTGGACCAAGAGGTCAAGGTAGGTTCGAGTCCTACCTTCAGCATCCCACCACTGGATTCCTTAGCAAGACCCTTAACCCCAAGTTGCTCCAGGGAGACTGCCCCCTGTAGTTAAGAAATGGAAATCCTTTTGGATAAAAGCATCTGCTAAATGCCATAAATGTAAGTAAATAGGTTTAGCATATGAAGCTGTTCCTACCATATAAATAGCAAAAAATAATATTACTTGCTCACTTTGTATGAAATCAGAGCTTTGCAGAAATTAAAAGATGATTTTTATTTTTTTCTTTCACCCTGTTTTCCTTTGTTGCATTGTAGCCTTTTTTTTTTTTTTTACAGTTATCATATATCTGGAAGTGTGAAGCTTCTTTCATCTTTCTCCAGCATGAACAAAAGGTAAGCAGCCTCTTCTTTAACTATTTGTCTCCCAGTGCCTTAAAGCACCTTGATGTTCTTGAGGAAGAAGTGGTTCAGCTGCCCGAGCATCTAGAGCTCCAATTCAGCATTCCAGTTTACCTTCTGGCAGTGAACAGCTGCACCCTCTGGAACCATGGATTAGCTTGGGATGTAATCTGAATTCCAGATAGAAGATTTACCTCTACCTCTGGAGGAAGGTGTAGTTTTGCTGTATCATGATAATTTACCAGTTGTTCAAGCATGGATTTGTGCCACTCACATTCTAAAGGAATTAACCAAAATACATTAGTAGATATTGTACAGTAAAGTGTCAACTAATATGGTACAAATGCAACTACACTGTTCACTTTACTCCATGTTTTCTTGAGAGTATATGCACTATTTCTTAATTTTTTTTCTGGCTGCCAGCTCTACATGACATGCAGGAAAAAAACCCTGTAAATAGTGTGTCTACACTCATAATGATTTTCAGGAGGCTCCTGCGATATTAGCCTTCAGAGTGGCCACTTCAAATTGCATGCATTTAGTTCCATTCTGCATCAAGATGTGTTACAATGATCTGCAAAATAACCTGATTAATGGTCCGTGTCTAAGAGCTTGTCAGCAAAAAATATGAGTTTAGAGGCATTTAATGTGATATGCATCATTTAATGCCAGTACAATGGAAAATGATGTTAATACGACATCATTCCACATTTGATTGATGTTCTTAACATATGGTGCTATTTACCTGGTTAAAGCCCACAGCAGCACAATCACATACACGTTACATTTGCTCTCAAACAGAAAACTAGATTTGCGCTGCCCAGACGATGGTTTCAGACCTATTCTAATGCAGCTAGGATATTATGCCAGAAACAAAGCTAAGCAAAGAGGAGACTGAACATAATCAGTGGGAAATGCAGGCTGACAGGCACTCTTAAAATAAAAATAAAGGTGTCAAAAAAGAGTTCTGGGAGCGATGCCATAAAAGAACCCATTTTAGTATCTTAAAGAACCTATCAGTTGATATTTCCTTAAAGTGCTGTTATGAGATGTGAGATCTGGAAGTCTCCACATAATGTAAATGTTTCACTTATTTTCCCCCAATTTTCCACACATTTTAGGCCTCGTTCACACGGACGTCTGAACCAGGCGTTTTTCTGGCGTTCGGGACACCAGGTGAGCGCCTATTGAACGCCACCCGTTTTTCTGCTCATTGAAGCAAATCAAAGCGTTCACACGGCACTCAGCCCCGGCGTTCGGCCGGCTGCGCATTCTGATGTCGACAAATAAACGCTGCATGCAACGTTTTCTTGGAGTCAAAATCCCGACGAACGTGAGGAAAAGTACTAACGTCAGTCGAACACTTTGCTGATGTCGATCAAGCGTCGCTACAAAACGCCACAAAAATGCTTTCAGAGCGCGTTCATTTCGAACATCCGTGTGGACGAGGGCTTAGTCCAATTCTACCCACTATTTAGATCTCCTTCACTCGCACAGTACTACCAATGCTTTGAGGGTTAAGGCTAGTACTTTACAATCATTTGAAGCACCACTATACGTTTTTGCTAACAGGACATCATTGGACAGCCCAACACACTTGGAGGAGAACACTAACTACCAGTTCTGTTATGGAAGCTAAGTAATGGGTTAGAATGAGGGCCGTCCTACTTCTTAATGAAACTGTACTGACATTGCCATCAAAGTCTTCTCATGATAGGCTCAGCACAGAGCCATTCAGGTTCACACCAACTGAAGTTTAATCCTAAAGCCATATCCAACCCAATAACTGTTAAGGAGCCTTATTTTAAGGTGTGAACATCTGACATACAGTCATTTCTATTTCAAGTTATCATCTTAGCTCAATGGGGCGGCTCGGTGCCCTGTAATTTTAAAACTCTGTGTGGAAGGACAGCGTCCACAGCTCACCCTGAAAAGTCCCACACACATCCAATCTCAGACATACATGCCATTCTCTGCTCTACCTCATATAAGAGTGGGCATCTGTGCTGATGGGTTGTCAGGAGTATGGTTGTAATCCAATTGCAAATCATGACAAGTGCTAATTTTCTTCAGCAGTGCCTGGTCAGTGAGTTCTTTCTCTTCATTTTGCTTGTGACAGACACTCAGATGAGTACACATGTTTTTGAGAGGGAGACAAGCAGCCATGCAGATTATAAGCATTTCTTTGAAGATCAGTGTACAAGCAAGTTGCTTTAGGTATCAGTCCTTTTGAAGTGTTTGACACATGATTTTGCTGCTGTTCCATGGACCAGGACCTCAGAGAAAACAAGGAATCCTTGCACTGCTTGTTCTGGAGATCTAAATGTTAGGATATCTGGACGTGAAGACTGTCACTGACAGTAAAAAACATCACTGTCAGAACGAATTCTAGTGTCTTCATTTTTTGCATCCATCCTTGAGTAAAAATCATGGTGAATAGCCCACAAAAAATGGTCCAGAATCACATGAAATTTTAATCTTTTCACTCTAACACCCACTGTGAATTAAATACATTGTTTCCTTTTCCTCAAAACATTATCATTTTAGGGATACAGCAGTGACAAATATTATCTTATTCATGCTCCTCAAGCATTATAAATCACTTCAGCATAAAAAGCACTTCAGTGTAGATCACATTTTATCCCATTTGTATTGGAACAGATGCATTTAAAGCATAACAGACATTACAAGTACAGTTGTTATGAACAAGTGTGAGAACATAGAACACATAGTATTCACAGTGTTCTGATACTTTCCACAAATCCCAGCAGATTATTGCAGCTCATTGCTTGTTTATTGAGCTAATACGCCACATAAATCATGTATTTGAACAGGACTGCAGTCATGTTGGCAGAAGGGTATTATCAACACATTTTGAGCTTATGGTTTGCATTGATATGGTCTGAGAGGTGGGTGGGGGATTAAATGCATGATTTAAATGGAATTTCAACAGACTGGTTGTTTGGATATGTTTGTCTGTTTCTCTTGGACCATTTCTGAACTTAAGTACAATTGCTAGCGGAAACATTCAAAGGGAACATGTCACGGAACATGCTGATAATTGACCTACATTTATTTTTTTGGTGTAAATTGAGACTGTTTAGACTTAGCACCACAAAAAAAAGCCTTTGCTTACTTGGAAGAGTTAAGCGTGCCATCGGCATCTTGTTACTAGCAATCCAAACCACTATTTAATCTCACTTCTGGATATGTTTCATATTAGAGGGAAATTCAAGTGTTGGGTTTGGCTGAGCTTCTCTCATTCAGAACTCGGGCGGCGTGTGGCTCCGGGGACATGCCTAAAGCATGAGGGGCAGGAACCAGATTTTCATAAAAACAGTTTACTTCCTTTAATGACAGCATTAAAGGGAAAGGCGTTTCTGTGGCTGGAATCGCTACAATTCAGATGGACAAATTATGGCATTTAAGGAAGCTTTATTGGATTCTGGGAGAACGTTCTCCAGCGGTTAAACTGTAATCGCGAGGAACCTCCCATTGAGCTGCGGGTCTCACCTTAAAAGAGGAAAATATTGCCATCTGAGAGGAAATGTAGGCCTGCTTTAAAATCCATCTTATTACTCTGGTGATGTTGACAAGGGATGCCTTTGTGCCGTTCCCAACCTCTGCTTTTAATTTCTCCGTGGATGTTTGTTCAGATTAACATATAAGCTATTCCTGGCTGTAGCCTAGGGGCCTGACTAACATCTGGGCCGTGCCTAAGCACAAACCAAACAAATAACTACAACAAAGAAAAGAAAAGAAAAAAACAAAACAAAACAAAACTTTTAACCTTTTGAACTGCTGGCTTATTATGCATCTTGAAGAGTCCATTTCCTACAATTTTCATATATTTTGTCCCTGAGGTCCACTTATGTCGTTTATGTGGTTTTATGTATGCTGGAACTGTCATAATTATTTTTTCCATGACCATTTCTCAACCAATCTTTATCCCCTTGAATTACATGCGATGTTTTTGTTACTGTGTCTTAAAGACATATATAAATGTCTCTGTTATGATTGGCTGTGCTCTACTTCAAAAGACACTCCATTTAACACAGACAGACACACACA
>JBBJLR010000037.1:2508667-2526454 GCA_037577145.1 Brachypetersius gabonensis
ACCACACCACTCTACTCCAAACCACACCACTCCACACCACTCTACTCCACACCACACCACACCACTCCACTCCACACCACACCACACCACAACACTCCACTTCACTCCACACCACAGCAGACCACTTCACACCACTCCACTCCACTCCACACCACACCACACCACACCACACCACACCACACCACTCCAAACCCACCACACCACACCACACCACACCACTCCACTCCAAACCACTCCACTCCACTCCACTCCACATCACAGCACACGGCTCCCCTCCACACCACTCCACAATACCTTGCTCAAGGCTACCTCAGTGATGTCATTAGAAATCCTTAGTTTGAAATCACAACTTTCTGATCACAGAGGAAATTCCCTAAACACATACGCAGAGCCTACACTCTAACTCCTCTCCCATCATAGTTACATCAGAATCATAAGCAGATTCATTTTGTTGGTGAGGTATACCAGTACATATAATAGAAAGTAGTCTTGGTTGAATAGGTGCATATATATAATTTACACTCTTACAAATAAAGGTGACATGGGCCACTTTTGGTTTGAATGTTTTGTTGAACAAGCATTTTTGTGAATAAGATGTGTGAGTATGGGTTTGGTTTAAAGTTGAAAGATCTTTCACATAATGTAAAGATACCTATACCGGTGATTTAGGATCTTTTTTATTAGATGTACAGCTTTTTTTAGTTTTGCTCTCCAAACTAAAGTTACCAAAATGGGCTTCTTTACATGATCCCAAAGAAGTGGATGAGAACAATTGTTCTTAAGAGAACCATTTTTGTAACTGAAATGTATGAGTGCACAGCTTAGAGATCTTCCATGTTGTGAAAGTTTTTAAGAGGGACGTTTATGCGAAGGTGTTATTTTAAGCCTTAATAGGTCTCCACCATTTCAAATCTCTTTTTCTTTAGGGAAACAGAAGTAGTTCTACTGTGGCACAGCTCAGCAAACCGTTTGTGTAGATAATTAAGATTAGCCTCCCGATTGACATCAGTTGAATACACCTACAGCAGAATCACACAGTCCAGCTATGCTGTAGGCTTAGCCTGAGTTCTTGGAGAGTTTTTAGAAAACTACAGATGCTCTGCTCCTCTGTGGTCAGCTTCATGCAGTGGCTGGAGAACTACAAGGCAGGCAGCCCCCTCCCTTCTTCTTCCACCATTGACGTCTGCTTGTTTGTGTCTAGTCAGCAAAAGGCATCTGCTGGAAACAAGGTATTATCGGTTTTGAACACAAATCCACAGAGAGCTCAATTGAACCCTGAAGTTGGCTTGGATTTCAGACACGGAGTCACGCTTCAAAGCTGCACACACTGGTATGATATGAACAGTTCTAAGTGAAATTAAAAGCTACAGGCACCTCTCCTGTAAAAGGGCGAGTTTCTCTTAAAAGCTCATTATATCCAATTAGGCTGACATGAGGAGAGAGGAGGTAATCGAGAGTGAATCAAGTCTCATGCAATACAAAGTATCTGTGCCATCTTACCAGCTTGTCTATTATCCCCACCATTCATGAAATGTTAATTTCCCTTCTATAACGAGAGCCAAGTGTGCCTTGACTATGAGGCGCAGACTTTTGTGACTTGGTGCAATTAGATTTATTAATCTTCCACAAAGTGAAAGTAATTAGAAGAAAGATGACCATGATGAAATACAATCATTATGACCAGCAATGAGAAAGTGAACAAGACTAGTGTTGATAAACATTAAAGCCAGAAACATATGCAGGCATTTATTACTACATTACAGCCAAATGTATTAAATTAACCTCATAATTGGTTTGGCATATACAGCTTTGTGCAGGTTGCACTGAACATCAACACAAATCAAGTACAAATGTATCAAACTTGTTTCACATTTGACTTTTACACTACTTGGCAACATCAGTAGCTGCTTAGTGACATAACTCATGCTAACAGGATAGCAAGGTAGAACACTGGTAAAAGCTGCTGCTCCAACAGCTGTCAGTTTAACCTTAAGGGTTTTGCATGAGGCCATCTGTTGACCTTTCAGTGGCTGTTCTTTAGAGCACAGCTTAGTCCCATGTTATGATGCATTGTAGTGTCTCTAATAGCTGTGCAATTGCACTTTAACCATGCATGCAACAACCGTGTAACTGCTGGTGATGTAATCACTGTTACAAATGTTACAGCAGTGCAGCTGCTTCATAAAAGAACTGCTAATGAATCAGGCATAACATCAGTGGGAGACCATCTTCTCTTTCACTTTCTTGCCTAAGATGCGTCAATATATTTTATACTTATTTTTGTTGATTATAATTGGAAATGGTTGCTATTGAGCTATCAGTTTGATGTATACATTAAAGATTCTTTTTATTGCCTGTTTTATGACATTGAAATGTTTGCAGCTCTGGCAACTACATTTCTTGAGAACTGCATTAGGTTTTACTGTTATGGGTGTTGGAGCCAGAAAGTAATAAGGAAATAACATGAAAATAATAATGAGGAACCCACAAGAGCTGCACAACGCTCACAAGAGGAGTAAAATAGGATGATATGGGATATGCAATGTAGGTGTAGTGATAGGGACCAAAGACACAGTGAACAACAAAGGAACACCAGGGAGAAGAGGGGTCTATTCATATAGGACACAGGTGCACACACTGTGGAGGAGGCAGGACTAAGCCAGGGCAAGAGATGATAACAATAACAAGTGGCACATGGACAGAAAGCGCAGAGAATCAGAATCAAAAAAAGAAAACTTATTGATCCCACAGGAAATTGCTCGTGTTACGACTGCACAGACACACAGAGACACAGAGACTAGAACAATATAAAATATCAAGTCTAAATAAATCCAATAAAAACTCTGCAGAAAATACTCAAAATGAAAAACACAAATATACTATAAAATAATATAATATAAAAAATACTAAATACGCAAATGCTGTTGTATAAACACTATGTAAGTTCCATATACTATATAACTGTTAGGTGAATCACTAATTAAACAAGTGGTGGTTAGGAGCATGCTATTGCACGTAATAAAGGTATATAAGAAATTTCATAAGACTATTGCACATCATCATAATTAAATGATTTAACAAAACTTCACATGGTATGACTATTGCACGTAATAAGATATTGCACATAATGATAATGTTTTAGCACCCGATAAGTACATTGCATGATATTGCACGCAATTGCACGTAAAGCCTAAATACAGTCAGTAAAAACTCAATATGAAATATTGAACACTATGCTATATATACAATGCTGGAGTATAAATATATAAATACTTTAGTTAAGTAACTTAGAGTTAAGTGAATTACTAGTAACACAAATGGTGGTATATTATTGTATGTGACACAGATCAGTAGTGTATAAGTAATACTGACATAAGTAGCGATACTTAGCACATAAAACTATTGCACACAACAAGATATTGCACATGATAAAGTTTTACTGGAAGAAAATTGCACAGTATTGCAGAAAATTGCATGATATTGCACATTCTAACACTATTGCACTTAATACAGTTTTTCTCGATTGCTTAAACACATTTCCTGAAACTATGCCTCCAATTCTCAAAACAGTAAACACAAATCCATAACGTCTCACCCAATTTCCCAAAAATGTTCAGGTCAAAATGAAGCTCTACACTCAAAACCATTCACTGAAAAACCAAACTTTGCCCACAGACATCACACACAAGGTCTCAAAAACACACATACTCCAACATAGTCTTACACATTGGTGCAATAAATTAAAAACGATATTTCCAGTTGTTGTGTTGCTTGTGGTTCTTCCCCTCAAAAACCTTCTCACATGATGAGCACAAAAGATGCAACCGATGTATGTACAGTGGCACATTTTTATTCATGTACTATACAGTACAACACACACCAAAAACATTATTCCACCTCAGCATCCTGTCTTTGGTCTGGGTCAGGCCAGAGAATCTCATCCACATCACAGGCTATATTGGCCCTAGCCCGGCAGTGGGGGGGTATAATCCTCTCGCATGCCTGATCCACCCCTGGCTTGCATCTACTGATATGTCTAGGCAGGATTCTTTCATGACCTGGAGGAGGTGAACATGGACATAAGGTACTCTGTCTTACACTTTCCACTGCCATGCCGAAAAAAAATTGTCTATCTAGTTTAGAAAGGAAGAGTATGCAGGCAGAAAGATATTTGAAAACCTTGGGTTATTGGTAAACCAGCCATGAACCAGAGCAGAGCGATGGAAGCTAACATTATCCCAAACAACAATGTAGTGAGGCTGCTCTGGCTGTGCTGTTCCCTGTATTCCAGCTGGAACATATGTAGTCTTAGACCATCAAGAAAAGCAAGGAGAAGCATAGTGTTATAGGGTCCTAGAATGGCATTGAGTATCCCTCTTTTGGCTGTTGGCTGCGCAAATAGTGACATTCCCTCCATGCTGACCAGGGACATTTACAATAGCCCATGGCCAATTATGTTCCTCCCCCTTCTCCTCCTTTTGGTCAGGTTACAGTTTTGCTCCTCCTCCTCCTCCGCCTCCTCCTCCACCTCCTCCTCCCTGGTGTCCCAGACCTCCTTCTCCTCCTCCTCCTCCTCTCCTTCTTTCTTCACCACGTCCTCCTCCTCTACCACCTTCTCCTCCTCCTCATCCTCTCCCTCTTCTTTCACCACGTCCTTCTCCTCTACCGCCTTCTTCTCCTCTTCTTCCTCTTCGACCTCTTACTTTGTATCTCTTTGGATCCATTGTTTCAAACCTGAATGAGCTGACTTTGGCCCTTTTTATCTATCCATCAAAGTTTCTGATTGGTGTGTGATAAATTTTGACTCATACTGCCTCCACTTGGTTAATTGTGTGCTAATTAAGCTCAAGCTGTGCTGACTAAAGTTAACTTTATTATTACCACATGGTGAAAGCACTGAAATATGTAGGGATTTGTGTGTAGAGTTTTGCAGTAACATTTCGTTCACCAAATCTGACTCATGTGTTAAAGCAGGGGAATAGTGTTTATAGTGCAGGGAAATGGGTGTGCTTTTTGAAAAATAGCATTGTGGCTTTGAAATTTTAGTTCAAAAGATTGGTTATAGTGTTTTAGCAATCGAGAAAAACTGTAATAAGATAATAATGCACATAATGATAATGATAGCAAATGTGTACAAATGACAGAGGCACACAACAGGACAAAACAGGGGCTAAATGTTACACTTACACAATGCAATGCACTTCATGGGAGATTTAAGCAGCTAAAGATGCATAAGTTACACTCAGTAATGACAGACTTCGATGACTCTGCCAAAAACGTTCCCCTTCTGAGCCAGTAGTGTTTAAAACCGACAGCTAATTCTATTCAGTTAACTTCTTCTTTCTGTTTGTGCCTTGCCAGCTTGCTCTGCTGCTTGGTGTTGAAAGGCAATGTTGTGGTAAATCGCTCACCGCAGGCCCAGCCACTGCAATAAGTGTCTGAGACAAATGCCAGAACACCACAAATGTGGCACGAGGCAGTTTGGTTCACAGACTTTTATGTAGCGTGTTTGCAAATTTCTGTAAAACCCATTCATTCACCGAGAGCTTTGTATTTTTTTACCCCTATTTGGTCACACATGTGCTTTGAAACTCCACTCATTTACTGATCCGCCTTAAACGCTGACCTGTGGTGGGCGGGCCACATTCAGGTTTGTCCAGTTTGACTTCACACGAGTCTCTAACAGATCATTTATTTCCATGTTTTCAAGCCATTAGCTGCCTAGCTGACCTGCTAAATGGGCTTGGCAAGCAGGAATGCTTCTAATGTAAATGGGACACATTACTCAGCAAAAAAACAGCACTTTTCTACACCAGCTAATTAACAATGGCCCCTACTGGATTACGGTTCCTGTGGTGACTTCTAAAGGCAGCCATAGCCCGTCTTGCGCTGATTAAGATAAAATGGATTGCGCCACAATAATTATGCGTGTCTTGTTAGGTTAATGGTGGGACATTACTATAAATGCTTAATTGATTCACGCTGTACTGGAAGTCAGGTCAATCAAAGTCAAATAATAATAACGGTGACACCACAGTACTAATGGTAATGTGTTTAATTAATGCTCAATAGTGAGTCATTACTTGAACATTGCTTCTAAAGTGCTGCATTACTTTGAGTTTATAGTGTTTGATTCGATGATTGATATATAGAACTTGTGGCTATGTAACCATGTCCCTCTCAAAAATGCATCAAATGCATAAATAGTACCTTTGTAACTATTTGGTCAAAAATGTAGTAAAGTTCATTTACATAAGGACTAGCCCAAGTGTGTAATGTTTTTAGTGATGATTAAATAATATAAAAAAATGGCATTACCTCATGAATATAATTCAGATCATACATACACATAATGAAAAAAATACATATTGGGCAAATTATTGTATTGTTCAGTTTTGTTAAATATTTGACCAAATATGCAAATACAGTCTTGGGCACTATTTCACTAATTTTATTGAGAATTTATTAAAATTTTGAGTTTGTATGTGTGGAATTAGGCTAGATATGCTCTGAACTGAGTGAGAATTTGGCACCGAGTTCATTTGGAAAGGTGCAGGCTGACTAGCACAGTCGGCATGGCAACATCAGAGCAGACTGAAAAGAAAGAATAAAGAGGGAGAGGAGGAGAAAGGGGGCATAAGATGCTCACAGAGATAAGTCACACTTATATACAACCATTTCTAGGAATTTAAAGTATACTCCTCGTGATTTGATACTAGAGGAAAGTGGATGGATTATTTCAGCACCATGGACAGCACCTCTGTGATTATGTCAATTAATAAACTGCTTCATACTTTAGCACTCTGTCTTAGTATTGCTAGAGATCATCAATCAGAGTAAATGAATGTCTTATTTAACTCAAATATAGATTAACAAATTGTAGTTTTAAATAATAAAATTAATAAAGTTTATAAATAATAAAGTTTTTAAACAGGATATATTAAAACATCTGTTCTGAACAAACTGAAGCTGACTTACACTGAAAAAACAAGACATTTATCATGCATATTCTACAAATCTGGTTTCTCAGCACAGTTCTGTCTTACTTAGCTTCTGGCCATAATTGTGTTCAAGTTATGCATTTTATTCATGTTTAATTCAAAGGAATGCATTTAATTGCATTACCTTTTCAGACAAAACCAGACCAATTCACAATAATATACACTCGTTAATGGGCATCAAGGCTTTCTGACACAGGGGTGGCACTGATGGCAATAATTTAACAGAGACTGTTCTGTACTTTAGAATCACTGGTCAAAATGAGTCAGTATTATTTTACATTCAGTAACAATTTAGGATAATTATCTTTTTAGAACAATTTCCTGACCAGTGAAATTGTTGTTTTGAATATGTTTAATTTGATGGGATATAATTCTGGGCACAATTATCACTTTTTCCTGCTAAATTTAAAACATGTGACGATCCACAGGACTGGCACATTATGCACTTATCTGTAACCAAAGAAGTTTTCTTTTATTGAAATCATTGATTCTAAACTTTTCCAACTAATCTTTTTGAAATCCCCTGCTGTTTCAAAAAGCAGCTACAGCTGAGAAAAAAAACACACTTACCAAAGCTCCTAAAACCTTCAAAGTTTCCAATTAGTGATGGAAAAAGACCCTTAACCCTGTAAAATATATCATAACTGAGATGTCAGTCATGTTGTTACAAGGTCTGTAATGGCAGTTCATTTTTGAGCTCACCAGACATCACATGCAGAAGTCAAGCCTCCAGGTGGGACAAACAAATGTCTTCAATAAAAGCTGTAAAAATTGAAGGTTTTTTCTAATGCAGAAAGCTCCCCCAATAGCCTCATAAGGCACTTTTCCAGAGTCACACAAAAACGGCTGTATTTAAACTGTACTGCAGTGGCCTGGAACTTGGAGCACGCTTTAATTTTTCCGATTTATTTTAGCCTGGTTACTGTGTTTCTGCCACTCAATTCTCTCCAAACAATTTTTGGCCAGTTGTGTCCATGTCAGACCAGATAGAGCTACTTTTGTTATTGTGGTCTTTCATTATTGATAGTCTTATTTAAGTTTTTTTACGTTTTGCAATGTGATGAAAACCTAAGCCAGCTAACTCGTTGGCGATACCCTGGTATGCCTTCGCATTTCTAACAGCGTTAAAGATATATTTATTGGCATGATTGAAATCTTCAGACAGACAGTAGTGCTTGTACTACTACCCAGTTGTTAGTTTCTGCACAGACAGTAAAAAACAAAGGCCTCTTTCCATGTTTGATGATCATTTTGACCAATCAGAAAGCAGTGACACAGTCAGTTTGGAACATTTTTGGCCCAGCTGTTGAGTAGCCCACTGAGCAGCACGAGTTGCTGTATTTGTAATAAAAAACATTTACAGCATTGTTCCTTGTGCCAGTGAAGTGCCAATAAGTTCCCAGTGAATCCTAACATCTGGGCAGGACCTACAATGATACTATAAAGCCTGCTGTCCAAAACAATCATCAGAATTCATATTTGCTACATTGAAATCATACCATATTTTAATATGCCATAAACTCCCAACAAAACCTGGCTTTAATGATGTAGCGATGTTATTTTAAGAAAAGCCGTGTGTCTCATGTAGTCTTAAACGAAGTACTACAGCTACAGCTTATCCTGTGGTTACTGTGACTTTCATTAAGTGTTTCTCTAACTATGGCTCTTATTTAGCAAGTGACTGCAAACAAAACATGAAAGTATTTCCTTTTTCTTACAGAGTGAGCGGTGTATGGAAAGTGTGTATACTGTGAGTGTGTATTGTAACTGTGAAATCTGTTCAGGCACTTTACAGGCAGTGTTTGATGAAATGTTTGCAATTAGGCAAAGCTCCCATTAGCGTGAACGCTGATGTTGAATCGCATGTCAGATAAAAGTAACTCACTGTTATTGCTTTAGTAGTGCTTTTCTAGAGCGCTGGAGGATGAACTCTCCCTCAGGACCAATATTCTTCTTAAACAGAATTAACACAAAATTTAACTGTCCAGACAGAACACTTGATGGTTGGATGCCTTGCAGTCTGTAGTTATGGTCAGAGTGACCTTTCGTCCATTATTTTGAGACAAACAGATATTCAGCTTCTGGACTGGAACAGCTCTGTGTTCCTGGGAATGCGGCCATTTCCATTTGTGCAGCACACGGCTGAATGGAGTAATAGATTTCTGTAGCGAAGAGTCCATGACAGCTTCTGATGTGACTGTTCTGAGTGTTTTATGGAAGGGCAGACGATGGGCCTTGTTCTGAATGTGAATGCAGTGGAGAGCATCACCATTCCTCTCAAGTGGCTACTTATCAGAACAGACACTCCAATCACAAAAACTCCCACTCAAAATGTGTGTCGCGCATCTTGCTTTTCACATGGGCTCATTATAAACAGACATAGGGTATAGTACAATATCAGAGCATTCGGTGCATGGAAGTTGGTGAAACCTTTAGAATTTTACAATCATTAGAATCTTTCTGCATAAATAAGACCTAAACTATCATCAGATTTTCACACACAGATCATAAAAGTAGTCAAAGACAATCCAACTAAACAAATGTGACAAAAATGTTGTAGATAGTCTACTAGTTATGAAGGGTTAAAAATATTTTTCCTAGTATGTGTAAAAATGTTGAGCAGCCACTGCTGCCCTTGATTTTGGATCAAGAGGAAAAGATCTAGGATGCTTTGAAGTAGATGTTCAGTCACAAAGCTATATATATATATATATGTATATATGTATGAACTAGCCAGCTGGTCAGTTTTTGTGGCTGGAGCTTTGTGGCTGAACATCTACTTCAAAGCATCCCAGATCTTTTCCTCTTGATCCATGTACATATACATATACATGTAAATATATATTCCCATATATATTAGTACTGGGCAATGATTAAAATATTTATTCATGATAATCACGATTTACTGCCATCAATCATGATTAATTGCATATGCAAAATTCAATAATTACATTTAAAGTAGTGTATTGTGCACTGCTATATGAACAAAAGTGCAAAAGAGCATTTTAACAGCGGTGTTCCCTTTAATACAGTTACACAGTTGCAGTTCAAATATTTATTGTAAATTTGTAAACTATTGTCCAGAGCATGGGGGGCAAGCCAAGCCATAGAGTGTTGCGCATTCTAGCAAGTGTACCTGATTGAGTGAGGTGAAGTGTTTGAGCACAAAAGAAACACAGAATTTTCTAAATAAAAGTAATAAAAGCTGCATTAATGTGCAACAAAATAGAGCAGCTGTTGACTGAGAATGTCAGTGTAGGATGTGCCAGCAAAGACGGTTCATCCATGACTTCACAACCAGGCATATTATAGAAAATCAGTGAGAAAAAACTCTTTACAGAGTCAAATGATCATTTGAGAGATCTGCGGTGTAAAAACCACACATTCTGGTCTGGAGAGTTATGGAAAACAGTGATGTGGCCAGTTGAGTTGTCCACTACATTCTCCCCAAACGGTTGAATACATGTGGCTTGTCCCTGAAGGACCCTGCTGTAAGACGGTCTAGTAGCTCTGTAATGCTGTGTGAGACATTTTGCCGGTGTTGTCTGGGTTCACTTCTTCCTTTGGAGGGGTCGTTACAAATCAATATAAAGTTAATTTGACCCTTTATCCTATGATGAAACATTTCTGTCCTGATGGGAGTGGTCTTTTCCAGGCTAACAATAACGCCATCCAAAGGGCACGAGGGGTCACTGAATGGTTTCATGAGTATGAAAGTGATATAAATCAAGTGCTTTAACCTTCACGGTCATCAGATCTCAAGCCAGTTGAACACATATTAGAGGATTTGGTCTTGTGTCAGACAGTGCTCTCCAACTCCATCATCAAAACACCAACTGAGGAAATATCTTTTGGAAGAATGGTGTTCCAGTCCTCGTAGAATCAGATACAGAAAACTGTACTGATCCCAAAGGAAATTGCTTATGTTACAACTGCATAAACTCAAAGAGACACAGAGACAAGACAAAAAGACTAAATCAGTCAATAAAAACTACTCAATATACTCAACATGAAATCCACTATGCTATATATACTTGCTGGGTATATAGACTATGGATAAGTAACTTACAGTTAAGTGAATTACTAATAAACAAAGAGTGGTTTGGAGAATGTTGCATGTAATCAGATCAGTAGTATACTGATATAAGAAGTGATGTTTCACATGGTAAGTTTACATAATAAATATTGCACATAATAATGATATGATTTAGGACACATTATTAAAACTGCACAAAATTGCACATTCTAAGACTATTGCACATAATAAGACACTGTACATAATGATAATCTTTTAGGACCCAATAAAAATTGCACAATATTGCATATGGTAAGACCATTGCTGAAAATACAAAGATAATAATTCACATACTGATAATGATTTTAACCCAATCAGAAATCGCATAGTAATAAAGCAGCAGTAGGTCATTGCACAGATTATTGTGTGGATGTCTGAAAGAAGGAGGAGTCACAGAGGCTGAACACTTTATGCTGGTGAGTCTGTTGCTAAAAGTACTTCTCAGTTCTGCCACCACACCGAAGAGTGGATGATCAGCATCATCCATGATGGACTGTAGTCTAGACAATGTTCCCCTTTCAGCCACAGTTTCCATGTTGTCAGTGTAGCTTAAGTGAGTCTAAAATATATATCATAGTACACTGATGCCATTCTGAGGACTCATAGTGGCCCAAAATATTAATAATGCACTTCTCAGTTATTTCTTTAATTTCTCAGTGTGTTTCTATATTGCAGAAGTATTTAGGCTCTTAGTGGTGGAAAGATTGACACTTTTTATAACAATCTCTTGAATGCTGTGGAGGTCCCCGACCGAATAAAAAGGGTTTCATTAACAAACTTTTAGTTTATTGAGTGGGCACTGAGAGTGGAAAGACTGCCATAAATATGCTATTTCCAGAAAAAAATAAATGTCAGCCTTTCCAAGGTAATATATGTCTCGAGCATCATAAATCAAAATGGTTTGGGGAAATGAGAGGCCAGCGCAGGGTGAATGCAGCGAAGTCCACACTGTCAAACAAAAGCACCTTGACTGGACTGTATAATGTGCAGAGGACTGGGGTCTGGTTCATTCCAGTTGTTTTTTGACATATTAATGTTATACTGCAATGCCCATTTAAAACCAGTGCTGCTTTCCTTTCCTAAAGCCCTTCCCTAGACCGCAAGCCCACATGATTCCTCACACTCAAAGCTGCATTATTTAAAGGTCCATTTTATAGTAGTTTCTGAAAAACCCATTGTAGTTCCTTAGTAATTTGTAATGTTTCATGGAAAATTCATATTATAATTAAGGTAGTTACGGAATAACACTTAGTAGTTTCAGAATAATTCGTAGTCGTGAATTAATCATGTATATATAGGAATGCATAATGCATAGTAGTTAGAACTGAAGCTAACAATCTTGATAGTAGCTGATGAATAATCCATAGTTGTCCCAGAAAACTATAAATGTTCCGTAGCAATAATTTTCATTTTTGAATGATTAATTAATCATTGCAACAATTGTTGTAAATTAAGGTAGTTACGGAATAATACTAGTTTCAGAATAATTCATAAACATGAATTAACCATGTATATACAGTAATGCAAAGTGCTTTAAAACTAAAGTAAAAACTGAAATTACTGACTGCAGCTTCCAAATAACCCATTATAGATCATTTATATGGTAAATGTAATGTTTCATAGTAACTGAATAATACATAGTTGTCACGGAATAATAGCAGTTAATGAATTTTCCATAGCAATAATGGTTTCTTTCATGAATTATTCAATAAATAGTTGTTGTAACTAAATATATCCTTGTCATTATATAGTAATTTTCAAAAGATGCTAAATAATTCTCAGTTTCTTGTAGTTCATTAATAATTTGTAGTAATTTATGAACAATGAATAGTGATCACAGAATTAAGTTATTGAATCATTCACAGTTTATAATGTTAAATCAATAATTTATCATAGTTGTTACATTATTCATAGTCAAAACAGAATAATTCACAGTAGTTACTGAATAATTCATGGTAGTTACTGGGAAATTCATTGTAAATATTACATCATTCATTTTAGTGACTGAATAATTCACAGTAGTAAATAATAAAGGGCAGCTGGTGGTCTGATGGTTAAGGAGTTGCCCCTGCAATCAGAAGGCTGTGGGTTTTAAGACCAGGACTGCCAGTGGCACCACTATGGTACCCTTGAGCAAGGTACTATCCCCACACACTGCTCCCTGAATGCCCATTGCTTCACTCAGGTGAATGGGTTAATTGACTCTAGTAATTTCCTCTGGGATTAATACAGTGTGTAAAATGAAAAAAAAAAACAACAAACAACTAAGATGCCACATAATTCATAGCATCTGAAAAATAAGCACAAATTAAATGTATTTTTATGTAATACCATTTAAATAACAGTGATATACTTTAAAAAGAATGTGTAATAAACAAGCAATAATAACTCTGTGGGCTTTAACAATAAATATATCCAAGGATTAAACCAAGTGTTTTTAAAACTCAGTAAAGCTGTTTAGTGCAGTGTCAGTTCCTTGTGTTTGAGTTATTGATTGGTCGGGAAGGCCCCAGTTCTCTGCTCAACAGCTTTAACGTGAGTGAAACTAAACTTCCATTGGCACACTTTCACGCGCCATTGGAAACAGTTACCTTTCTTCTAAGTGAATTGTCAAATATAAAGCAGTAGTCATTAGTCTCTTGCTTAACTTTTGTTCAACTAATTGTTACTTTTGGTTAGGTCTACTGATTTGAGTTTTAATTGAATTAAATGGTTAATGTATACTTCATTTCTTAAGTAATATTAAATATTGACATGGACAGTTTAAATGTGTTTATTCTGCATTGATGATGGAGAATAAAGAGGCAATTGCAAGTGTAACCCATGCTTGTCCACTAAAGACCTGATGAACTGATTTACTGATCACACTGATGACCTGATTTATCAGCTTGGATTAATTAGGCTGATAACTTTTGTGTAACTTTTGCAAAATTATTTCGTTTAATGTTTGTGTGTGTGTGTGTGTGTGTGCGTGCGTGCGTGCGTGTGTTCAGCTTGTACTGAAATAAATACTGGACGATCTTCACCACAATTTTTTTTAGCAAAAACTAAAATTACAGAAAGACTCCTGTTTGGTTATAAAAGTTAAGGTTAGAGGTCCGTTTAGATGTGGGTGTAGTATTCCTGAGATACAGTATTACACAAGGGAATGGATTGTCTTTACAAATAGTAATGTTAGTGATACTGTGCTGTTACTAAAGTGATACTTATGTGAGTGAGTACACCAGCTATCTCAACAGTTCCAAAAAGTGGTGGTGAGAGTGAATGTGACAAAAAGGTATTGAGAGAGACAGAGCCGTAAGCAAAACTAAAATAATAGTCTTATTATTTTATTTTTATTACTAGAATAATATGTGTAGGATTAGTAATGGAATTTATATGGTGAGTGTTAAAAATGTCCATATAAACAATAGCAGTTTTAAGCCTCTTATACAGTGCTGTAGTGCTATGTACTGCCATCAGAAATGAATGAATGAATGAATAAATGAATTATAATACATATATAAAAAACATTTTCACAGTATGCATTATGGACTGATCTGGAGACTCCAGATCAAGAGGAAACTGAGTGAAAATAAAATGAATCATTTGCTTCACCTTCGTTCAAAGACAATTAAAGCCTAGCTCAGCCTCCTGAGCCCATCATTTTATCTCGGAGGTAAACAGCCCTTGTAATTGGCTGAACATAAATCTGAGTCATTTAAATTGGGCATATGGAGAAAGGGCATGGAAGAATTATTCCTATAAAATACATGGCAACTGTACCTGCAATCAAGATCAGTGTTCATTGTGTGATTAATATTAGCATCACTTTTCTTCATCAGGTGCAATTTCATGCAGTTTTAAAAAGTGCTTATTTTTAGAAAATGATATATTGCTCCAGTATTGTTTGTTATGATTGGATTAGTTCGGTGTTTGCTGCTAGAGGAGAGAACGTGTCTCAGCTGTCATTTCTAATTTTTATCCCTCGTAACTGCAAAGTAAAGCCTGTTGCTTGGATTTCCCTGTTGGCCTATTGACAGGCAATTTGTTTTGAAACTCCGACTTTTATCGCTAAAGCATATAATGAGCCATAAACGCCAAACCAACTTCTGCGACATTATTCAACCCTAAAACATACTTTGCTCTGCAAACTGGGAAGTGGGCCATGTTCTAATGAAGCTAAAAACAAACAAATCAATCAATTTCACAAAAGCGGGAATTTTTTCAATTAGCAGCCGAGCAGCTGGGGACGCTAATCATACAAGACGATGCATAATTCTGAAAGCTGTCTTCGTGTGTTTGGCACAGCAGGGCCGGTCTGCTGACATGGGAACCAGAATTTACATGTCAAAGAATGTTTATCCAGGTTGGACTTTGGCCCCAGAGGGTTGTACTTCACATTGCAGCGATGGGAAAAAGAGCAGCGTGGAAACAGTGCAGCTGCTGTTAGCAGTTGCTAAGCTCTAGCATTGATTAACCTTTAGTCAGAATGCCATCACCACAAAATACACCATGCGCACTATAACAATTCAGCTGAAACTTGGTTATTGTATTCAGGGGGATCTGATCTGTATCAGAACCAGCACACAAAGCTGTACAAATTCTTGGACTCACTCACTCACTCTCTGTAACTGTTTAATGCTCACCAGGGTCATGATACCTGGAGCCTATTCCGGGGCAGGGGCAGGGGCAGGGGCAGGGGCAGGGGCAGGGGCAGGGACTCACCCTGGACAGGGCACCAACTCACCACAGGGCACACATACACCATTCACTCACACACTCACACCTACAGTCAATTTAAAATCCCCAATTCACCTGACACGCATGTCTCTGGACTGTGGGAGAAACCGGAGACACCGGAGGAAACTCACGCCACCAGGAGGAGAAGATGCGAACTCCACATACACACAAGACCAGGATTCAACCCTCAGCGCTGGAGGTGTGAGTCGGCACACAATCTAATCTCAAATCTAACTGTTTAGCAGTAGCCACATGCAGCCTAATGCTAACAGTCACTAGGAAGCTAGGGCTTATACTAGAAGTTATTTATACTAGAAGTGTAAATAATGATCTTGCATATGCTTTTGTTGGCTAGGTATTTCTTTTGTGGGGTTAGTGGAGTGTTTGGGTAGTTTTGAGCATCTTTTTAAATCTTTTAGATCCTAAAAAAGTGCATCCACAATTTTAAATGTAAGATCTTTCAAAGAAAAACTATGTTAGACCATTATTTGTATCAGGTGATACTTAGAACCTCTCAGCATTGTTTTAAGACTACATAAAGTGTTGTCATGCCTTCTAGAGTGTATACAAGTATATTTTAACATGTTTAATGGACAACAAGCCCACATCCTTTAGAGATCACTCTGCTGCTCTTTTTTGCACAGTTACTGTTGATTGGTTTAATCTAACATATTGGAAAGCATATAATGTGGCCTGTGTGAACGTTATTGCACATTTTATATTTTCATTTTAGTTTCACCACTATAATTTAGCAAAATAAATAGAAATTGTGCACTAAATCGTCCAGGAAAATGCCCCGATGAAGTTTCTTTCCTGTAGAGCCCTGTTTTGGTTTTGTCCTCTACTGCCTTGGTTTTGAAAATAAAATGTGGGAAGAAAAGCTTTGTAGGAATTATAGCTTTTCTCATATATAGTCCTTCCATTTTCGGGTACCAAATGTAATTGGACAATTTGCGACTCATTTTTTTGGTAAGGACAAGGGCTAGGGTTCATTCCAGATGTGGCATTTGCATCTGCAGTGTGCTGCAACGTGAACGTGAAGAGAAAACAATGTCCAGATCAAATTTGATTGGATAAGTCTGCCAGATCTTTAGAAGAACACTCACTACACATTCCAAAGACCACCAAGAGTAGAATACCTACGCTTGACCTCGAAAGTTTTACCACCAACTGGAAAACCACTGATAACCCCACAGAACAGAAAGGGCAGGTTAGAGTTGGCTGAAAAGTAAATAAAAAGGCATTTAACATTCCCGTAACATCTGATGGAAGTCTTAAGTACGGGTGAAATAAAGGTTAACCTCTATCAGAAGGTACGAAGGTAAAAGAAAAAACAAATAAAACTGCTCCTGATAGCACTATGCTATTATGGGCAGGTAGACCAATATCCAGTAGGACTCCAAGCATTTAAAGCACAAATGGTATAATAATAACTTACAAACAAACAAACAAGTAAATAAATAAATAAAAACAGCTACCACAAAAAATAAACATGTCTGTTTTCTTGTCAGGCTTTTAAGGGCTCAACATCTCTCAAAAGTAATTTAAAAGGCCTTTAAAAAGGCTGAAGTGAAACCAGTTTTGTTTACTTGACCTTCTTCAGTACAGTTTAAATGCGTCACTTACAAGTTTACATCTCAGACAGTTCCCTTGTTGTAGAGCAATGCTTCTAGGTTAACTCTTTTAGAATAAAGGTGCCAAAGTGTTCTTTGGAGGAATACCATAGGGTTGTGAAGCCTTTCTGTGAATATTCTTTAAGGAATTTGAAGCCTGCTAGTTTTAAGGGTTCTCTGGTCTTACACTTAGTTCCCAGTCCTGGAACTAAACATGGTGAAACAGTGTTTATCTATTATAGTGCACAACCAACTCATCAATATTAAATCTGCACTAACTGGAACTTTGAAAAGTTGCTAGAAATGATTATTCTCCTTCGCCCTTAAGTCAAATGTTGGCACGTCCATTGCACTGTCAATCTTCTTCTTGTTGTTT